>OU964981.1:3560211-3722711 GCA_918808275.2 Dolichovespula sylvestris
ACTACTACTACTCGCGCGAACGCACGCCAGGTCGTGCACTTACTTATGTATATAAAGTAGATCCCTTTCAACCCTCCCCCACCCACTTCTCCTTCTCCCTCTTCTTCATTATTCTTTTTCTTCGTTCTGCTTCATCTTCTTCGTTCTTACGCGCGTTAAGATTTCAAATACGAGATCGCCCTTGAATCCGAGTAGAAAAATAAAAGTGGAAAAAGAAAAAAAAAAGAAAATTCCAACTAACCTATATGACGACGATATCGCGCGCGTTAAGTAAAAACGCAAAAATGTAGCCCCGACTTATGTTTCACGACGGTAATAATGCGAGGCCTATTATGTTCGATCCATTTATAATATTTTACATATGTAAAGAAAAAAGCTCGGGCCGGTCGAAGAATCCGATGTGTGGCCAAGAAAACGAAGTATTCGAATTTACCGTCCGACTTTTGCCCTATCTTTCTTTTCTGTTCCCTTTTGTGAGGCCAAATCCATGGAAAAAAAAGAAAAAAAAAAAAGAGAAAAGAAACGAAAAAAAAAAAAACAAGAAAAATGATAGCATTTCAAGTGCCTTAAAATAATTTGTTCGACCGGCCCAAAGAGAGAGACCACCGCACCCCCGCCCTCTCTCCTCCCCTCCCCTCCCCCACCCTGTCCCCTGTTCGGGATCCCATTCGCTAAGAATTCGATTTTCGTTGCCGATTATCACGAGAGATTATCATCTACGATTCGCGATCCTCGATAGAACGTCGAATTATTAATGATATTAATACGAAGGAGGGAAAGGAATGGAAAGAAAAATAAAAGAGCTGAAAAAGAAAAAAACGAAAAGAGGAAAAGAAACAAAAAAAAGAAGATGTTAGATAGATATAATCGTTCGATTTCCTCATTGAGAAAACAAATCTCGCTAACGGTTCCTAGATTCGTCCTAAAATTCGTTATATTTTATTGTTCGCGTTAACTTCGTTATTAAAAAAAAAAAAAAAATAAAAAAAATAAAAAAAAAAAAACAAAGAGAAAAAAGTTTCATTGTTAAAATATATTAACTATTTACTTTTGTTCCTTGCATCAAAACGATGCATCGAATTATAATATTGCAGGGTAGAAAGATTTTACATATACGAATAATCTATATAATCTAATTACATATATCTAAGAAATGCAACGATAATAAGTTTTACTAACCATTGCATCGCTATGGCACAAGAATATTTATTGCTTCGATTTCCCCATTAAAAGAACAACAACAAAATATATATATATATATATATATATATATATATATATATGATAAAAAAAATAAAATAAATAAAAAATAAATAAATAAAATAAGACGAAGAAGAAGAAGAAGAAAAAATTTACGAAAGATATCAACGTTGATCTAATAAAATCGGATCGTCGTAAAAGTGATCGATTCGACGCTAAAACGAATTTCGAAGACGATGAGGTATTTGAAAGGAAAAAAAAAAAGACAAAACATAGCGATGCAAGCATGGGTTAGTTATAACATCTAATAGCTTATTTAAAAATGAAAGAACGAGGTAATCGTAAGTTAAATTGCATTGATCGTGGAAAGATAGAACGTAGTATATATCCTATAAAATGAAACGAACAAAAAAGACGACATATTTATTTACAGGGTGGTTCGAAAGTTCCTGTAGGAGATTTTGAAAATCAATTATTTTTTTTTTCGAAACTTATCAGGCTATATATACATATATATATATAAATATATATATATATATATATATATATATATATATATATATCGTTCGAATCGTAAAAAGAAAAATACTACAAGCTAAGCTCGTTTTAAGAGTAATTGATTTTTAAAATCGCTCACCCTGTACCTCTCTCTCTCTCTCTCTCTCTCTCTCTCTCTCTCTCTCACTCACTCTTTTTAACATCCTTTTTCTATCTTCATTCATTCTACGCTCTATTTCTTTACCTTTTGTTTACATCCTCTTCTGACCATCATTCGACCTCCTGCCCTCGAATATCGCCGTTCGATCGACGTAGCTGATGAATTCGTTGTAGAATTCGTTCACTTTCTTAATCCTCTTGTCGAGATGTATATCGTGGTCGACTAAATGATCTCCTTCAGGTCACAAGTTATCGGGGGGCGGAGGGGGAAAGAAAAAACAATAAGAACAACAGCAACAACAACGCAAAACTAGGCGATTATAAAGTACGTGAAATATGTCTCTGTATGCTCCTCTATGCCTTCTCAATCTTTTCGATTATATTTCTCTTTCTAATTATTTATTAACATTCAATATATTGCGACGAATTTAATTACACCGCAAAAATCTTATTAATTATACGCACGTATTATCGGCACGATCGACGAACGATCGGTTTTAACCGAATCGTTGTAATTGGCCAAAACCACATAACGGCCTTAAATGGCATTGTGTAACGCATGACGAATAATAATAAACGAAACTATACTATTAGAATATAAGGATAGCCAATATAGAGGAGCAATAATTGTTGTAAATAAATATGTAAAGTTTATCCGTTGAAATATATATATCGTTGATGGGCAATTAGAGAAAGAAAGAAAGAAAGAAAGAAAGAAAGAAAGAAGAAAAAAAAGAACTATAATCTAGAATAATCTTTTTCGATATAACTATTATATATGTATATTAATATAATCTCAATGGGGCCAGTTAATTCTCTCTCTATTTCTATTCTTCTCTCTCTCTCTCTCTCTCTCTCTCTCTCTCTCTCTCTCTCTCTTTCTTTCTTTCTTTCACACACACACACACACACTCTCTCTCTCTCTCTCTCTCTCTCTCTCACACACACACACACACTCTCTTTAATCTCTTTATCTCTATCTCTTACCTGCGCTCTTAGATCTCGCACGGACTTGCACACAAATTATGAGCTGCATCGAATAAAAGACTAATTCCAAATTTTCCTTCTATAATCTCTATATATATATATATATATATATATATATATATATATATATATATTTTCGTCTTTTCGAAAACTTTACTCGAAGAATACTTTTGCTTTCTTGTTACGATGCTTACCCTAACGTGTCTAAACGCGTACTGACTCGAATTATGTAAGCACGTACGCACGTACGTATGTATATCCGAGCGAACGACCTACCTTAAGGGCAAGAGGAAAGTAGTAACAAACAAACAATGTTAATATATGTTAGTATCAATTCTATCCTTCACGAAAGAAATGTTCTTCTTACGAGATGTTTATCCTTATATAACACGTTTAGAGAGACACGTATACCCACACTACGACTCGATTTACGTTATCGATATACCGACGACCTTAAGGGGAAATGATGCAACAGTGTATGCGTCGTTATTATCGATGAACGAACACGCTCGAGGCTGTTAAGCAAAAAATGCGAGAACTCGTTGTTGAAAAATATTATTGGGGGAGAAGGAAAAATTTGGAAGATACAAACACACACACACACACACACAAAAGAAAAGAAAAAAAAAACAATATATAAGGTATCACGACTGCGAGCCACTAACTACTATTATTTTACTCTACGTATTGTATATGTTGCATATGAACGTAGGATACAGACAACAATAGTTTATAATAATGATAATAATAATAATAATAATAATAATAATAATAATAATAATAATAATAATAATAATAATAATAATAATGATAATAATAATAATAATAATAATAATAATAACAGTAACAATATTAATATTAATAATAATAATAATAATAATAATAATAATAATAATAATAATAATATTAAAAATAATAATAATAATAACAATAACAATAATAATAATAATAACAAAAATAATAATAATAATAATAATAATAATAATAATAATAATAATAATATATTACGCGCGAGCTCTCACACTGTATAAAGGATTGCATTAAAATAAACTTTATACTTTCTACCGTTCTAACGCTACATACTACTACTTCTCGTTCGCCGACGTCCACCGTCGCGTCGTCAGGGAAAGATACTCCCGTTTAGTGCATTAAAATAAAAACGCTTGTATACATACATACGTATGTTGTGTATTATACATATGTATTTATACAACACAAAAAAAAAAATATATATATATATATAAACGTATATATAAATATAGACAAAATATAGATTTATTGTAAATGTGGTTGTAATAATCTTATTACTGTTATATCGATATCGATGTCCTTGATTTGGATAATTTATTTATTGCAACGAATGAAAGAGGATGAAAGAAAGGTAGAAAGAAAGAAAGATACGATATATTGTATAATGTACACTCTCTCTCTCTCTCTCTCTCTCCTCTCTGTCTATCTTTATCTATCGATCTATCTATCTATCTCTATCTCTTAATCTTTCTCTCTTTCTCTCTTTCTCTCTTTCTCTCTCTCTCTCTCTCTCTCTATCCCTCTCTTAGCGAGAGAAAGGAGATAATAGCGAAAATACTAATGCATTACGCACGAAATTATATAAATATATACATACATACATCTATATATTTATATACATTATATCGTAACGCGAGGTTTTCTGGAGGCGGTTCTTTTTTTACGATGAAGAAGAAAAAGAAGAAGAAGAAGAAAGAAAAAGGAAAAGAATAAAATGTCCTAAAGATATTTCGACGACGTTAGATTATCAAGCGCATATTCAATAATATAAACTATTACTGCGTTTCCTAGTTAAAGGAAATATACTTCATCCTGTGCAAAAAGCGAATCCCCGTAGGCATGATCTATGCCGATCTACAATGGAACGCGCCCGCTCGATAATTATTATTATTATCGAAATGATGGTTACATATTTTAGATAATGTTATTATCATTATCATTATTATGATTTTTATTATTAATTGCTACTATTACTATTATTATTGTATTTGGCAGGGTTACGACATTAAAAAATTGAAAAAAAAAAAAAATATACGTCCATACGGCGTGTGTCTCATTGATTTGTCCCCTCCTTTCGTTTCCCTCGTAAAAGAAAAAATAAAAGTACATTTTACCCCGCGATAATAAATCGTAATTCGAATGCATGCAAAGTAATAAACGCGACGATCCAAGTTTTTTTTTTTTTATCCTCTGCTTTCGTCTGTCCGTGCACACGTGCACGCGTGTTGTCTGTGATCGTTCGATGACGGTTAAGAGAAGAAAAGAAAAAAGAAGAAAGAAAAAAAAAGATAAGAAGAATGATAAGAAACAGTACGGCGGATAAAAATCTTTCTGTCGCACTAATCGCACATATATTCCTGCGAACGTTTATCGATAATGAGAGAGTCGACGAGGATCGACGACGAGTCCCAGAATCGAAATTAATTTGTCCCTCGTGAATAGCAGCTCATTAAAAAGGAAGCCGAAGAAAGAGCGTGCGCATGCATGCGCCCACGTTATACGGTGTGGCACGAGTTTGTCTCTCAAGCAAGTGGCGGCTGTCGTCGGTCAATCTGCCGTATAAATGCATCCGCGTGTCCTCGTTAACGTCGTCTCCTCCGCGTTTTACGAATCGAACCGGCCGGTCGGCCGACCAACCGGAGGCGTGTACCGGTCTCTGTGTGCGTGTGTGTTGCAGGTAAAATAAATGTGAAACAAACAAACGGTGTTGTGGTACTTGCGAGAGAAAGAAAGAGAGAAAAAAAGAGAGAGAGAGAGAGAGAGAGACGGTTCGCGGCGATTCTCTGCACGGTCACAATACGATCATTAGGCTATTTTCCAGAGTATAGCACCGGCTAGTCGCGATATCTTTCTCTCTCTATCTATCTATCTATCTATATATATATATATATATATATATATATATATATATATATATCCTTCCTCTTCCTCCATCTACCTTTGCTACCTCTCTTTTCCTCTCTTAGCTCGGCAACAACGTATTTGTCCCGTCTGGCAAAGGGGGCGGCTTTCTGCGCGCTGGTATTCACACAACTTGTAAGCTATTCTCCGTAGTCGGTAAGTACAAATTCTTTCCGTATAGCTGCATGAGAATTTGTAGTTACGAACAGCGTTACTATAAGCTAGCAAGCAGCCATCTAGTCGGTTAGTAGTAACTTAAATGATACTATAATGAAATTCTCATCCCTCTCTCTCTCTCTCTCTCTCTCTCTCTCTCTCTCTCTCTTTCTTTGTCTTTTTCTTTCCTTCTTCAATCCATTTCAATTTCTTATTTCAAACTAAGCCTCCATTTGACGCAACGAATTTATACGAAAAATATTAATATACATATGTCGTTCGTGCAATCCAATAAAAATCATATACGGTATGCGTACGTTATTATAGACCATCCATGGTTGGATTCAACGTTATAACTATGGAACTCTAAGCATACCCGTAAAAGAGAGTCCTCTGTCGTATTCCAAAAGCAAAGTGCGATGTCTGACGGTGATCTTGTTACCGCAAAAGTGTGCGCAATAAACAGAAGAGACTCCGTCGTTCGCGGGTGCCATCCTGAGCTTCGTAAACTCATGCCAAGTTCTCGGACAATGTTAGCAAAAAGGGTACACAACAAAGCCGCATATGGTAGGTGGTTACAAGAAACTCGTACTTACTACCATGCCATTCGTATCGCGTCCACGCGTCTTCCGCGTCACCGTACGATCGATGGTACCCATTTCTATCAGAAAATGGAGTACTTACTATAAATCCTCCTTACCGAAGGTAAGCAAAAAAGTTCTTCGCTTATAGAATCCCTCCGATCTGGCTCGACAGTGAAAACTATATTTACGTTAAGGTATGTCACGTTAAGTCTGGGCTGTATCTCGGGCCAGCTGTGTTAAATCGCATTAAAGATCGTAACGATAACAAACGAGCCAACGCGAGACACGTCAGATTCGCAGGTTCATTTTTGTCGGATTCGACGATACCGTGCGATCGAAGAACTAAACAAAAAAAAAAAAAAATAAGAGAAAAAAGAGAAAAGAGGAAGAAAGAAGAGAGGGGTAGAGAAAGAAAGAAAAGGAAGGAAAAGAAAAGAAAAAGGAAATCTGTCTGTACGTCCGAAGATAAAGAGAAAAAAGGTTAAAAACGTAAGCGAGCTAAAAATAAGAGAAACGTCAGACGGATGAATTAATATACACGATCTAAGATCACGTAGATCGATACGTCTATCAATATCCAATAATTACATATCTCTCTCTCTCTCTCTCTCTCTCTCTCTCTCTCTCTCTTTCATCCCGCTACGTACCCTATCATATTAAATAGCTATTTAATATCATCGCCGGCAATGAATCCCATAGAACGAAGACGAACTTTCGAAAAAGGAGAACAAAGGAGAGAGAGAGAGAGAGAGAGAGAGAGAGAGAGAGAGAGAGAGAGAGAGAGACAGAGAGAGAGAGAAAGAGAGAAAATGAAGAAGAAAAAAAATGACAAGTCCACGATATATATATATATATATATATATATATATATATATATATATATATATATACGGTCGATTGAAAATGGTGAAAGGGAATTTTGCGGGAATACAATAATGACGCTCTGAAACGCTAACGCGGAATACATTAGCGGCATAGACGTGTTTCGAAAGAAGCGATATCTGCATACGACCGTTCGAGACTAAGGTATCGGGAGCAGCGTGGTAGTAGAACTTGCGATGCAAGCAAAAGTAAAGGCGCGGACAAGGCTATACGGCGAGTGAGAAGGGAGGACAGGGAGGGAGGGAGCGGTGGGTGGGGGGGGGGGGGGGGTTGAAGAACGGGGAGGGCGGTCTTCTTAGCGAGCAAAGGAGGCGATCGTCGGAGGCACCACAGGCCACGCCGCGTAGAGTAAGGTACTACCTCCGGACGTTTTTACTGCTACCCGGCTCCTAATGGGATCGAGTCTCCATAATTGAATTTACGAACGAGCCGTATACCCGAGAGTGCGCTCTCTCTCTCTCTCTCTCTCTCTCTCTCTCTCTCTCTTTCTATCTCTATCTATCTAACTATCTATCTCTCTCTCTCCCTCTCTCTCTCTCTCTCTCTCTCGTACGTTTTCTATGGTCCGTCTTCAAGGCACAACACGTGACATTCCCATCGCCTCGAATGTGAAGCGCCCCCCCCCCACGTCCCCTCCCCCTCTCGCGGGGATTTCCCTCATCCAACTTCTTTCATACGATTCGAAACTTGCTCTGACTTGCTCTCGGGTGGAGCTCGCACGATAAAACCCCTTTCTTTCTCCCCTCCCCCCCCCCCTCCTCGCCCCCTCCTCCTCCTCCTCTTCCACCTGATATTTTCTTTGGCGAATCAAGAAAAGTAATTGACCGGCGCGACAAGGGATAAGTAGAAATGGTGTGATTAGAGAGAAGTATCGAGTATCATTAGGGATGGGAGAATGGACGATAATACCTATACGAACTGGCAACTGGACGAGTTTCTGCGAAAAAAAAAACAGAGAGAGAGAGAGAGAGAGAGAGAGAGAAAAGGATAGGATAGATAGAATGAACCGTGCGAACAAATCTAAGAGGGACTACGAGAGAAGTCGATTGAGAAAAACGCGAGAACGTCCGATATTCTCAGAGTTCTTATGTCCTAGTATATATATATATATATATAAAGAAAGAGAGAGAGAGAGAGAGATACCTTATCAACTACCTAATTAGATTAATCAAAGGCGTATTGATGGCTACCGAGTTTGGCCAATGATAAAAAAAAAAAAAGAAAAGAAAGAGAGAAACAAAAAAAAGGGTGAGAGGAAACGTTCGATCGAGGGTAAAACTTATTATTTACATGTGAATCCGCCGATGATAAATACGAAAGGAATGACGGTAATAAGACGAATCACCGTGGCCGTTTGTTCGCCGAAAACGTAGACCCTATAGCGGCCCCTAACATAAATTCCCCTGGCGCTCGGGCTGTTACGATGAAATATTCGTTTGCGTACGGCGTTCCGCGTATATTATTCGAGCGTAACGAATCGTTCGAAGCGTAAGCGAAGATTATTAATCGCGGGTACTAGTTCGCACGGATATATATTTGTCATCATTAGCCATTCGCGAGAGTGTACTTATGTATATCTATATCTATATATATATATATATATATATATATATATATATTCTGAGTGTTTGTACATACTATAATCCGAAGTTTACGAAGCGATGGATATTTTAAAGGTGTCGGCGGTCCAGCTGAAGTCAATGCTGCTGTTGCTGCTGTTGCTGTTGCTGCTGCGTCTTCGAGATAAATCTTAAGATTGGGCGAAGGAGGTTGGGGGAGGGGGAGGAAGGTATAGAGAAAGAGAAAGATAGATAGATAGATAGATAGAAACTTTCGGTAACTTTCGAGTTTCTCGATCGTTGTTGTCGTCATATCTTCTCCTCCTTTTATAAAGGCGATGTTACGTGCCACGTTTCGTTATTCCAATACCACGAAACGATCCTGAAAATGGCCGATGAGGAGAGTCGTTTATTTCTTTCCATCTCCTTCTCCTCCTCGTCTTCGTCTCCCATCCCGTCCCACCCCAATTTGAGCCACATCTCAGTAGAGAAATCCAGCATGCGGGAACGTTTCGTTTGTGATGCATCAGATCGAAGATAGCGGGACACGACCTAACCACAACGAGACTGCCAAGAGAGCATTTCACCGGAAGCATTTATATTTACGATGATTTCTTTCACGTCGTAAAGAGCCACGTGTACCCTGGTGTATCTCTCTCTCACTCTCTCTCTCTCTCTCTCTCTCTCTCTCTCTCTCTCTTTGATATTTTTCAACTCTAGGAGAATAATTATACGCTCGATTAACGTTTAGACTCACGTCTTCTTTTATCTTGATTACATTCGATGCGTTCCAAGAGAGATGGAAGTTGAAGAAGGAGAGGAAGAGGAAGAAGAAGAGGAAGAAAAAGAAGAAAACATGGAGGGATAAGAAGGAGGATAAATACTTGAACTAATTACCCCCTCCCCTCCCCTCCTTTTTTCTTAATACCCTATATATCTTTGTTCTTTCTATATTAAATCGGAAAATTCGGATTTAATGCGTATAGAGGCCAGTTTCATACGCGATTGATCGTTGCTTCATTAACTTTTGATATCTATTACGAAAAACACGGTTATCACGCATTCAATATTATTTCCTTAGCGAAGTGCGTTCCTTTCTTCTTTTTTTTCTTTTTACCCTTTTTTCACCCTATTTCTTTCAAGTTTTTTATACGTCACCGGTAACGCATGAACTACGCCAAGAATCTTTTTTACGAGTTCGTAATTATCCGTACGGGAGATTATTCAAAGATCAGTCCTCCTTTTAGATCTGCAAGAAAATAATCGTATCGTATTGAGGGTAATAGAATAATATCGTATTTCATAGTTCAACGTACGAACTCGTAAGTTTTACATTATAACAACGTTTATAAATTATAACTCTCTCGTATAAACATATATATATATGTATGTATGTATGTATGTATGTATGTATGTATTTATATATCGTAGGTATATACAACGTAGCCTATCACATAGAGATACACAACCCTTCTCTCATAACTCGGCAAACGAACGCGAAACGTCTTTTTGCATGTACAGAAAGACGTCGTAGTTAGTCGTACTACGAATATGCTACCAGCCCCATTTGAATTGCGAACGTCATAAGATATCCGTAAGACGGTAGTAGATATAGCTATGTATTACATGTATAATACATACGTACATATATATGCGCGCGTGTGTGTGTGTGTGTGTGTGTGTGTGTATGCGTACGCGTGTGTTGCAAATAAAGGCTAGTAAGTACGTACGTATACGTACGATAGAGTGACGATATAATTTTAGCTAGGCGTTAGAAAGTGAATTACGAAAACGTCCACGGCTGGTAAATGCGTGCCACCGTTGCCCATTAAATTTTCCTTGCTTTTAATTTGCACGAGCTTCGGATGAGGAGTTTTGCAATAATCAAACGTACGATCGAAGGACACTTTTAACGATCGCATCGTCAAACACGGTCGTCGGTCGAAATTATTTTCTTAGAAAAGAAAGAAAGGAAAAGAAAAAGGAAGGAAACGAAAAAATTGAAGGGAAAGGGAATACAAAACAAACAAAAATAAATAGAACAACCATAACCGACGAAGTAGGAAAGTTTATCAATACTTGCGTTGCATTGCGTTGAGTTGCGTTGCGTTGCGATACTAATCAAAGGCATGGACCCCGAGCAATTACAAGAGTAATTACCTCGATATTATACAACGTTCGATCTCGGCGAATGGGCTTTCTAAAAGCGGCGAACGAAAGCACGTAGAGATAGGTAGACCCATATAGCGTATAGACATTTTTCAAAGAAAGTACCGGAGAGCGAAGCTAATAATTCACGCGGCCGGTAATTACTCTTCGATATAATACAGCTCTAATCGGCTAATGAGCCGCGAAACTATCCTCTCGATGTTAGCTCGATCGAAAATCCGATCTTGGCTCGTCTCTCTCTCTCTCTCTCTCTCTCTCTCTCTCTCTCTCTCTCTCTCTCTCTCTTCCTTCTATCGTGTACTCGTTTTCTTGCTTTTACTCCTCTGCGCGTTCACAAAAGCGTTCGTTATCCATATACCCACCGATGATAAATAAATAAATAAATAAATAAATAAATAAATAAATAAATATTAAATAAATAATCTTTAATTTTGCATCTTATCGACGTGATACGTCGACGTGGAGATACTTCCTGGATTCACGGACGTATAACTAAACGAGGGAAGAGAAAGAGAGAGAGAGAGAGATATATATATAGGAGGGGGGAGGGGGGAGACATTTATGCGACTTTCGTATCACGAAGAAGAAGAAGATACGTAACGCATGTCATATCACAAGATCTTTACGACGCCGATGATCGTTCGAGCGACGGCTGAGGGGCTAACAATGTCGAAATCTTTCCTTGTGCTCACGAGAATGGATCTAACGTGGAAAGCAAGAGTGCAAGATGATGACAAAGACGACGAAGACGACGAGGACGACGGCGACGACACGACGTCCTGTACGGACCGCGATTATCGGTCACGTCGAATCGCGTCGAGTCTCTCACAAACGCTAACGATTTTACGATAGAAATCCTTCGATCATGATGATGATGATGATGATGATGATGATGATGATGATGATGATGATAATGATGATGACGACGACGACGACGACGACGACGACGACGACGACGACGATTACCTTATGATTGTTGCAAATGTTCCTAATAAAAAAAAAAAAAAAAAAGAAAGAAAAGAAAAGAAAAAGAAAGAAAGAAAAAAATCACGATTAATATCTTGTAAATCATTTCTCTCAAATATATATATATATATATATATATATATATATATATATATCTTATCATTAAGGATGTGATAAGATAAATAATATCCAAGCAGGATAGGGGTGGGTGGACGGAGAGGGGATGGGAGGAGGTGTTGGGAGGAAAGGAAAGAACACAAAAAGAAAAAAGATAACAGCGGAACGGATTCGAAAGAAAATCAGTGGATTTATTGCGTGCTCGCCACTGCAAAATAATATTTCTTACCTTCCTCCCGTGTACGTACACGACGGGGGCTGGCTGGTTGGTTGGCTTGCTGGCTATCGAACACAACCGACGCGCGGCGACCTTCTTCTATTTACGGCCTCGTCTCGAAATTGTTTTCTTAAACGAGCCCGCGTCGCATTTCCCACGGCACGATGAACGTTCCTCCATTCGCATATATGCATATGCAAGAGGAGCACGCGTTTCTTTAAATATATAAATTCCCTCCCCTCGCGACCTCCCCATTCATCGCATTCGTTTTTACCTTTAATGTTGAGAGAGGTCATCGATGAAAAAAAAAAAAAGAAGAAAGAAAAAAAGAAAAAGAATCAATTTCGTTCGTTCAAATATCGTATAAAAATAGATGATAGATTTTCAAGCCGAACGGAAGAAACATTCATAGAAAATACGATATTGAACTTGAAAAGTCATTGGCTTCTCCTATTAATATCATCTGTATAATTCAATCTATTATCGTATTCAAAGGTATATATATTTATACGTGAGGCGTTATTAATTAGTATGTTTCTTTGCATATTAGTATGGATAACGAGGGAGAAAGCATAGATCATATTTTACTGGCCGTTTACGACCACCGACGTAGCTTCCTTAACTCGACTTAATTACAATCCAACTCTACTCGTCTAATTCAGTAATTAGCCTTATCCTCGAACAATACCCATGCGTTTTAACCCACAACATACGTGATATTAATTATTAATTTAATGCCACATCAATCGCAACTATTCAATGAATATTATGATATTATGTTTGAATTATTCCAATGTTAAAATGTCGAATATATATAAAGTAGTACGAAACAACGAATTATTTATTATTTTCTTAAACTCTCGTAGAGAGATACTCGGAAGGCTCGGTTGAACAAATAAATATGACGTTTCCCTATAAACATAATGTTAATACATCCGACAATTATTACACACCAATATGCTATACAAAGGTATAATACCACGAATATACTTTGACGGAGGCTCTCATAAGAACGATATATCGCGGCAGTTTATCGTGGCAGTAAACGTAATCGCGGTAGTTATTTACCTATTTGATGATTCCATCGAGTGAAAGTTTCATCCGTTCTGCGATTCGTGGTGCAGTACTAAATCCTTCCCTCGCCACCCCCCAGCCCCCTTCCCCTCTCTTGCCACGATTGCTCACAAGTCGAAGAAGGTCTCGTTCAAACGCGCGCGAGGACGTTTAACATCCCACCTTCACAAAATAATTAACTCCTTAATACGTTTCTCGTGTATTAAGTAAAAAAAAATAAAAAAAAAAACAAGGAAGTTAACTTTAATGGCTTTCCTGTTTGTTCCATTTGACAAATTAAAAGAAAGAAAGAAAGAGAGAAAAAAGGAAAAAGATCAAATAAAAAGAAATAATACGATATAGTGAAAAAAAAAAAAGAAAAGAGAAAACTGTTCTATACCCGTGTTCTTATTCGTCGAGTATAACATACATACGTATGTATATATATATATATATATATATATATATATATATATGCGAAGTGATGTTTTAAGTGACGTGACGCGTTCTCGCTTACGAACGAGGTAACCCATTTTTAACGAGATATTTCCGCATAGTCCGCGTTAGCACAGGTCCACGCACGCGAAGATATTTCGACGCCGCCCCTGTCGAGCATGTCGGCGCTAAATGAACCATCAGGGCCGCCATAAATCCTTGGATTATCAGATGTGCAGCCACGGAGTTGGCCGTCCCGGATATAACGAGGGACCACCGCCCAGCGTAATGGAAGCACACTCGCTGTCGACTCTCGAAAGATACCTTAGAGATTGGACCAAAGCCACAGAGCATCGTCGTCCTCGTCGTCCTCGTCGTCCTCGTCGTCCTCGTCGTCCTCGTGGTCCTCGTGGTCCTCGTGGTCGTCGTGGTCGTCGTGGTCGTCGTTGTCGTTGTCTTCGTCTCGACGATTCGAATCCAGACGCCACCTGACACACCGTTGTTCGTTCTCAGTAAATTCCCTTTCCTTTTTCTCTCTCCATCTCTCTCTCTCTCTCTCTCTCTCTCTTTCTTTGTACCACCTCTCTTTCGTCCTTTTTCTTTTTTCATTCGAACCTCAACGTTTTGTCTTTATATCTGTTCAGAGATACGAAACGAAATTTTCTAATAATTTGACTCGATAATAAAGATCAAACACTTCGTGTAAAATATTTTTAATGAGATGATAAATTAATTAAACTGTTCAATTAAATATATATAGATAGATAGATAGATAGATAGATAGATAGATAGATAGATAGATAGATAGATAAATATAGATATAGATATAGATATAGATATAGATATAGATATAGATATAGATATCGTCGAAAAAATGTTTCCTAATGCAAATAATACACGTTCCAAGTAATTTCCTACGATACGTTTGAAATGAATAATAGGGAAAACATTGAATGGATCGGTACGTATGCATCTTCGTCGAAATCCGTCGAGGAACTTGTTCAAACTGACCTGGATAAAGACGAGAAACATTGTTAATTACACGCTCTTGGTCGCTATCGATGCCGTCTACCGTAGGGAGTTACTCGGCCTCAGGGTCCTCTCTCTGCTCGTTGTAAAGATGGCATCGTGCACACTAACGAGTAACAAGTGGCGTGACGTTTCAGTTAGGCTTTACTCTCCTCTTCTTCCTCTTCTTCATCTTCTTCTTCGTCTTCTTCTTCTTCTTCTTCCTCTTCTCTTTCCTTCCTTCTTTACTTTAGTATACTCACGGTACTGCTAAAGAGATATCGGTATGCCACGACGAACTACCTATCGCCTCACCTCTGCTGAACTAATTAACGCTGAGATTCATTATCGACACCTTGGTTACTATTACATTGTGGTCCCAGTCTTAATTTCAGGTTAAACATATTTAGTAACCTCCGACATTGATTTTCCACCGATATTCTTATATTTTCTTTTTTTTTTTTGTTACCAACAAATTGAAATTAATTAATAAAATTTGATCGCTATGATGTTTCCACGTATTTGATTTTTTTCGACTTATTGAGAATTATATCTTCATCATCTCTCTCTCTCTCTCTCTCTCTCTCTCTCTCTCTCTCCCTCTAAAATATAAAGAAAATTATACTAGTGAAATATTTACGATGTGTTTTGCAACGAAAATAACCTTTCTCCGATGATAAAACTCCACTATGTTAGCTAGAAATTTGTTCGAGGCGCAAATAAACAAATGGCCAGTGGAAGCCGTCATTTGTAAGCCGCAGATGCACTTACTTTGCATATATATGCATTTGCGCGGAGGATTAAGTTAGTTACGCTTAAATGCAAATTGATGCGTTAATCGATCTTATTAGAGCCAGCAACCGTGCGTATAACGTACCTGTCCAATCCATTTAGTTATCGTCTTTGAATATCTAAAAGTATGATATTTCGTCAGTCGACCGATTCCCACGTACCTTCGTGCTAGGACTTGCGTAAGTGTAGAAAGAGTTGCATACATTCAGGCGATAAAATTATTTCAAATAAATGAACGACAGATGAGAAAAATGTAATTGTCGTATGGCACATTTTTATGAAAAATAAAAATCACGCCTATATTATTATTTATTATAAAAAAATTAACTATTTATAGAAACTAGATTCCCGTCTTTTCTATATTAAAAAAGAACTATATCTCAACAGCCTCCGTGGCGCAATCGGCTAGCGCGTTCGGCTGTTAACCGAAAGGTTGGTGGTTCGAGCCCACCCGGGGGCGAATTTTTTTTTCCATTTTTGAATCGTCGTGTATCATCCAACTTGAAATACAATGGAATTTTAGACATGTCCTTACACTGTAAAAAAAATAATATAATATATATATAATCCCCGTTTTGATTAGCTTAAAAAAAAAACTATTATATGTGACAATACCTGTATAAAGAATAAAAATTTGTCTAGTGCATGTCTAAGATTGCGGTTTATTTTTTAATGCGTTATAGAATCCGCCGAGTGCACCAACAAATGTAACACACGACTCGCGGTGCTTTTGAGTCTTTCCAAATTAGAATTCGAACAGTGCGATCGAACTGCTAAACAGTCGAAGGTTACATTATCGACCTAGTAGTTAACGTCGGTAAAACATTTATTTATTATTACTCGCTTAGTTACCGAGGTGCACGTTGTTTACCGGTAAATATAATGTTCTGTATTATCGACTGGTGCACTAGAAACCGATTACAGCGCTATATAGCTGGAAATATGAAAAATAATGAAATTAAATTGTTTAGAATCATATAACTAATTAATTAATATTACAAATGATTAAGTAGAAAGTATTATCTTTCATTCAACGCTAATCAAAGTATGTCTCTCCCTCTTTTTTGCTTAATTGCAGGAAAAATACAATAATAGTATTATATATTCTTTACAATTCTATAAGATATATGTGATACTTAATTAGCTTTAATAAATAGTAATTATATTATTTTACAATTGAGCAACTCTTCTCTTGCCAAATTAATAGTTCAGTTTACCTACAGTTTCTCATGTCTAAATAACGAGTGCAATTCGTTATTCGTATGTAATCATATAGTTAGAAAATAATTAAGTATAACGTTTAAATGCAGGAATGATATAAATCATTAAATTGGTTTATAAAGTAGAGTAGTAACATATTTTTTTCGATAGCGATGAGTAGCTGATAAAACCATAACGCTATCCTTAATACTTAAAGCATATAGGTGATTCAACATCACATGATTTGGTTCTGGTAGGAGAGTTGGTTCGCACTGAAAAAAAAATTACATTATAATCAATACGCATTTTCTTATAAACTATAACATAATAATTTCTTTTTATAATTATTACTCACAGATAATGGTGTATCTTTATTAAGAATAACTTGTAATAAATGTGGCGGTAAGATAGGCGGTCCGACCACCTTATCCCACGGTTTGTGAGGTAGAATTTCTTGTCCATATTCGGTTTGAACGCTATTAGAAACACCCTCACTGTCTTTAGCAAGAGCTTGAAAAACTTCAAAGTCTGATTTTCTTACCGATACTAAATTATTCTTAGAACCTGTACCATTGTCAACTATTTTCTAAATAGACAATTTAATCATTATTTTAATCATCATTCTTGGATTATTAATAAATTCAATTTAATTAATATATCTATTCCTTACCAAACCAGGGTCATGCCTCCATTCTCCATCGACATAGAATTTATATTGATGTTCTCCTTCCGGTAGGTCAATAATAGTAACAAAATCGCCATGACTCTTAACCATAGGCAATGTCTTCCATCCTGTGAATGTTCCACTGATATACACTTGCTTTCCGCCGCCTTCCCATTTGAAAACCGTAGGCAATACTTTGCTATCCGTAACTTTTGTTCCCTCAGACACTGTATTTGATCTTGGACGTGGCCCGCTAAAATTATCTCCATCCTGCTGACCTGTCTGTATAAAAAAGTAAATATATATATATATATAATATGTGTGTGTGTGTATATATGGTCAAAAAAATTTATATTGATTGTTAAATACTTTTGTATAATATGGTTCTCCTTCGTCCTGAGACGATTGAAAGACTAGCTTTTGATTAGGCTTTTTGTCAAAGACAAATGCCTGGCCTTCTTTTCCCGGGGAATGTGGTGCATGCTCTTTACTGTGACGATCTCTACCCGAAGTATGGCCATGACCGACTGCTTGATTACTTCCTGCATTTCCCATTATTGTCCAGCGAAGTTTCTAAGTACACAGAAATTTATTTTCAATAGAGAAAGTTATTTTCCTATATAAAGAAAAAAAAGGATCATTTAAGAATTCAATTTTTTTTCTTTTTAAAGTTAAGTTAATTAAACCGAATCATTAAATTTCTTACTTAATAAACGAAGTAACGCCGATAGTGATTACGATAATTTAGTTTTCATATGACTTCGATTTACAACGTAAATTATTGGAAAAGTGGAAAGTGTATAGTAAGTGCGACTGCGTGTTATAAAGCCCAAAGAAAAACAGTGTTAGTAGTAGTAGTAGTGAGTATACCTGACGTTTTTGGTGCAGATAGTACGCGGGAAATATGAATTTTATTCATTCCTTTACTATCCGGTTTCGTACGGGTTTACTGTCTAATTAATATTAAATGACATCGTAAAAATCTGTCATTCTTAATATTTTGTATTTTCGATATAGTGACCATGATTTATATATATATGTCATATAAAATATCTTGTTGGTAATTAACGTTACAACTGTACGATGAAGATCATAAATGTTTATATGCTTTTCATTTTTAAATAATTAGAAAATAATTATTATTTAATAATAATTATATGATATTAGCATAACAGAAAATTGAGTGTATACCGATCGATAAGGTAAAGAACGGAATAAAATTACCAAGAATAATTTCCTTCATTATCAATTGCTTAAGTTAATAACAAGAGGTAAATAAAAATCCCGAGAGATGTCGCCACCGAAATGCAATCGATCGAACGTACCTGAAGATTGCCGAAGTTCGTCGAAGATATCCGAGCCGATCCGATTAGAAGTTTGTATTTATTTTCATAACATCTTTTTTAGATTATCATACATGCCTTAAAAATCATAATTATTATCATTACAAGGATCACCCTATATATTTATGGGATTATAACGTAAATAAATTCATTTGCCATTATAAAAAACATGTTAAATTCTAAGAATAAAAATTGAATATAATTGGTCTTACTAAATTACTTTACTAACTACTTTACTAACTAATTTACGGAACAGTATATGTACATGTACATAATTATGATGTTTAATTTTTTTTTCCTTTTCTTTTACGAACTTATAATTATGCGATAAATTATAAAATCCTGTACATGATATTTTTATCGTTTAAATGCTAAGTAATGATATCCTTAAATTTAATAAATAGTCTATATATATAAATACATATAAAACAGATTTACATTACGATTTTTTCACTTTTAAGAAGCCAGCCGTATTCGAAAAGTATTTGGCATTGGCTTCGTTTACCTTCTTCTCTGCGGCTTGTGGATTAACAATTTCCAAACCCTGCAATAAATAATGTAATATAATAAATGATTATAAATAATTAATGTTAGAATATTTTGAAAATTTTACCTGCAACGGTGTAAATGCTACGCTCGAAGCCGTTCCAGAAACTTGTTTCTTAACAGTAGTACTTCCACCCCATTGTTGTTGTTTTTGTAAATTCTTTTGTAATGTCTTCGAAATCCGTACTTTTGTTTTTTCATCGATTTGTGGTAATCTAATGCGACCTGTTCCTGCCTTTCCAATCGTACCTCTCGAATAACCAAGGTCTTCTTGGTAAGCATCGTTCTCTATGTCCGCAAAATTCATTCTATTTGCATGTTTTCTAAATTCTGTTATGGCATAACGTTCTTTCATTTTCCGAACGCGTTTGCCACCACGCTTCTTTCTACTTGGGTCAATTGGTTTTGGTAAAGGTTTTACGAATTTAACAGGAGGTGGTTCTTGTAATTTATCTAATTTCTTTTCAATTTCATCACGGAATAATTGCCCGATATGGCCATCTGTACTTTCGTGAAAAGCATCCACACGAGCAGCCAATGTACCCTTTGCTGCAACAAGTCTAGCTGCTTTCCTACGTAAATCCTGAAATATTTTTATCGTGTATACATATATTATACTACTTCTACAAAAAAAATAACTGCCTATAGTAATCTTCTGTACACTTACAGGCGGTGTTTCTTGAACAATTTCAGAATAATATATAAATCCTGTATGAGGTAGACTTGCCATTTGTGAAAAACCAGATAACGTCGTTCTCTGAGATCCTAGAACTAATACATTGCAGGCTGGCATTTTGGACAACTTTGTCAAACCTCCGGCAACACCTAATAAGTCATGTAGATACATTAAATTTTCAAAAGTATTATTTAAAATTATGAGATAAATTTGTATAAACATACCCATAATTTTTGCAGCGGTAGACGCTCCAACTATCACAGAAAGATTCGGTGCTATAAAAGCCATTCTACTTTCTACATATTCCAATATCTTGGATTTACAATTGTTTAATTCAACTGCCATGTCGCAGGCTTCGCATATGGCTTCCCTTTCTTCTTCGCTTAATAACTGCCTGTAATAAAATATAATAACAAAAATGTGGTTAAAATTATAAGAATTTGAACATAATGAAGGTACCCAAGATAGATAAATTATGTACCCTTGCGTTGTAGAAGCTGTGACAGATACAACCATTATAGTAGCTTGCGTAAGAAATTGTTGTAGAGTTTCATTATTTTTTGCTTTATCCAGATCATTTCCAAGTTCTTGTACAGTCATAACATATTCTAATGGTCCTACTACCAAAGACTCGAGTTCCGGAAATCTTTTCGAATATTTATCTCTTGTAAACCGATGTATTGTAGCTATAAAAAAAATAATAATAATAATAAATAAAAGTATAAATAAAAAAATATAAGAAAAAAATTGATTAGTAAGATCAATTGGCATACATCATTAATTTAAACAAATGTATTACCTATTTCATTATCTATATCGACTGCCATATTATTTGCTTCAACGATCAATTGATATTCTGGGTCAGCTTCAACAGGGCCTATGATATCTGCCGACTTCCTAGATACTTTACTATATTTTTCTATTTCAAACATTATCTTCTTCAACTCCTCAGAATCACGAAGTTTTGCCAATTCTCTAACCGAAGCAACTTTTACTTCTATAATAAAAACAAATTAATTAAAAACTATAGACATATAAAATATATAAGTAATTACATACGATGGGAAATAAAAACTAACCTTCTTCAATAGATTTGGAAATATTTGGTGGAATAAAATCTGGTTCCGGTTCTTCCACCATTCGATTCGAATCATCATTCTCTTCTAAATCTGCTAATAACTCGTCGGCAAGAGACATTTTTATTATTTAATTATGCAATTCTTTGTCTTAAAATTATTTAACCCCAATACAAACAACTGTCAGCATCAGCGGCCATAAACTGCTATAAACTCTTATGAATCTATTTGTAGTAGCATTCGCAGCGCCCCCACTGAATCGCAGGCTCATAGACAAGAACTAATCCGCCAGCAGTTAAACTAATACTAGATATCAGCATTGTCGAAAGTAATATGGCGACTTCCTCCAATCAGAATTAAGCGTCGCAATGACGTAAAATTGCAATGTTTAAAACATATTAAATTATTCAAATTTAACTCTCGTCTCATTTCGCTTCTTTACCCGTTACTTATATTTCAATCAAAAATTTTATTAATTATTGATTCGTTAAGTCCGATCCGAAATATCAATTGTTCGTTGAAGCCAATAATGTGGCAGACGACATAAGATAATAAAATAAATAATTTGCCAGTATAAACGAATGACATTTGCGAATTAATCGCATTAATCAATTTTCTGATATTTTTCCTTATTCATTCTTCTATTTTTATATATTATTTACATAGTTCTCGAATGTTCGTTTTCACATCAATAATAATTTTTTTAATTTAATGCTTAAAATATAAATATATTCTTCATTTATCAGAATAAAATAGAATTATAATACCGAGTGATCTTATATTATATATATAAATATGCACTGGAGTTGAATTCATATTAAAATCTTTTCTTTTTCTGCTTTCCTTCCAGCTTCGTTAAAAATATAGAGTAAATATATAAAACATAAGAGAGAATGTGCTATAGATAAAATAAATTTAAATTATTATTATTACAACAATATCTAAAGGTACAAATCCTTAAAAATAATCCATAATCTAGTAATAATACTATTGGAATCTCTAATTATAGAAATCATTGCCTTATGTACTTATAATATGTAATCAATATATAAAAATAATCATTTTCAATAATACTTTCATATGTACATAATGCTTTGCAATAGTTATTACGTTAGTTATCCATAAAGTATTTAGAATAAGATGTTTCCTCAAGATGCAAATACAATATTACATCGTAAGAGAAGTTGACACTTTAATTCTTGTTGAAAATTCTTGTTTGTTTGATTCAATTACAATCTTGGCGTGTTACAGGATATATCATTCGAAGCAACGTTTGTTTCTTTTAATAAACTTTCAGCATTTTCAAATTCCATTATCTTCCTTTCAAGCTCTTTTATTCGTCGACACCGCGACCGACACAATTGTTTCATGAAAGATTTTTCCTTTTCTAATTTCTGTATGTGTATGTGTTCCTGTGCGAAAGATAATTAAACATATTTATTTCATCACTTAATGTTATAAAAGATATTGCAAAAGAATAAGTAAAGAATAGATATTCATTGTTATCATAAAAAATTATATAATACTGACATCAATGAGTCCACTACTAGTTCCACAAAACTGTATCTTGTTAGTTGGTATAGTTTGAACATATTGATTTTTTGTATTAAAACATCGATTTTTACACATGTAACATTCTTTCATATTAATGTCACTCATAACATGCCTAAGTTTCTTTATTTCGCCTTCAAGTTGAATATTCTAAAAAAAAAATTAAAAAAATTAAGAATTTTTAATCCATTATAGATTTATAAAATTTCATTTATCACTCATAAAAAGATTCATATACCTTATTTTTAAAAGCTAAAACGTTTTCTTCCAAATCTTTACATTTTTTCTGATATGGAAAACTTTCTCTTTGGATTTGTAATTGTAATGATGCGATCCTTCCATTTTTGGATACCAATTCATGTTCCAGCTCTTGTATTTGTTTCTTCAAAGTTGCAAGTTTATCATTACCGTTCTCTTCATTTATGATACACTCAATATTACAGTTTATTTGGTCTTTTGGTTGAAGTATTCTGTGTTTAATATATTCTTGTTTATCAACTTCATCATAGAAATTAAATATCTTTGATGCGTCAGTTATTTTAGTTTGCAATTTTGTATGTGATTTCTTTATGTCATCAAATTTCGTAAGTTCATCTTGTAACCTTTTATTTTCATCCTTTAAAATACTTATTTCAGACTTCAGCTTATCACCAGAATTATCATCATCAAAATATGAATATATTTTTTCTGTCAACTTCTCGTTCTCTCGTATCAATTCTTCTGCTTCTTCGTCTAATTCTTGATTTTTTCTTCTCAATTCTTCAAACTGATTTATATAACATTGTAAGTCTTTTTCCTTTTGACACAATAATATTTTGTTTTCATCTAATTCGAGTGTAATCTTAGTTTTTTCTTTTAAAAGAGTATCATACCGTTCCTGTAGTGTATGCATATTAGAAACGTTTTGTTTCATATTATCTGACAATAATTCTTTCATTTTTGTATTTTCTTCGAGTAAAGATTCATGTCGTTCCTTTGTACTTAACAATTCCTCTAATAAATGATTTTTCTTATCCTTCAATTCTGTTATACAATTATAAGCGCCATCTAAATTACTCTGTAATACTTTATTTTGTTCCAATAATTCTTGCATGTTTGTTTCCAGTTTGATTTTACTGTTACTGTTTCTAAGTTTTTGTTCCAATTTCACATTTTTTTGTTCTAACTGACTATATTGTTCTTTCAATGTATCTAATTCTGCAAGTAAAATAATTTTTTCGTTATTTAAATTTGCCAATTGTTTATTTAATTCTGCATATTTAACGTTTTCTAAATTTAGTGCCTCCTTCATATTTGTCAGATGCATTTCATTGTCTACTTTCAAACTTTCTACTTCTGACATATGCTTATGTATGGTCAATTTTTGTTCTTCAACTTGTTTCTGTAAAAGTTCATAATCTGGTGTAATGCTTTCCAATTTCGTTTTATATTCAGATAATATGTCAGATTTGTCTTGTAAAAGAGTAGTGATTTCTGTAATGCGTGCATTTTTATTTTCAACTTCATGATTCAATCCATTACAAGTCCTTGTAAGATTTTCTATCTCGGTTTTCATTTTTTCAACATTTTTATCATTCTCTGCCAATTCATCCATTTTTTTATCAAGCATAACATTTAGATTTTTTTCATTTACTTCAAATACTTCTAATTTTTTCCTTAGCGCTATATTTTCTGTTTTATTGGATTCTACCAATTCAACTAGATCTCTTATATCGGTATTAAGCTTGGTAATAGATGCATTTTTATTTTCCATCTCGCGATTTAATTCATTATTGGCACTTGTAAGGCATTCGATATCAGATCTTATTTTCTCTGAATTTTCATTACTTTTAGCTAATTCATCCGTTCTTATAGTAAACATATTTTGTAAGTCTTTCTCATTGGTTTCAAGATTTTCTAAATGTTGCATTAGCTCTGTATTTTTTATTTTATATGTTTCCAAAGTAATAACCAAGCTGTCTAGTTTCTGTTCATATTCTTCTTTAATTCGTTTAATTTCTATTTGCAATTCAATCTCTTTAATTTTTATAACTTCTTCTTCTTTATTTACAATAGCTTCTTCATCTTCTTGCGATTTTATTTCAGAATGTTTATTAAGATCTTTTTGTGAATTATCATAATCCATTTTGAAAGATTGATTTTGTTTCATAAGTGTTTCTCTTTCGTCATTACTCTCTCTTAATAAATTTTCTAGATGTGAAATTTTATCTAGTAATTCATAATGTTCTGCTTCTTGTTTTCTTATATCAGTTTTTAGCTTTTCTATTTCTGTTTTTAATTCTTCTGCACATAATCTAACGCATTTCTCCGCATTTATACTTTGTTGTCTTTCATTCTCAAGTTTTTCTTTTTCAGAAAAGAATTGTTCTTGTATAATATCAATTACTTCCTTCTCCTTTGAAGTAATTCTTTCTAAGAACATAAAGAAAAGACTGTTTATGGATTTGTCTAAGAAGTCGTGATCATCTTCTGTAGGTTTAAGAGATTTCATTTCATTAATGATGCAGGTTTTAGCAGAATTTAAATCATCTCTAAATTTTTTATTCTCATCCCTTAATATACTTTCTGTGTCATGATTATTTTCATACATTTGCCTTGCCAAGTCGATCTTTTCCTCTACGTTTTCCGAATAGAATATCTTTTCTTTCAAACAGTCATTCTCCTTCCTACATTCATTGATTATTTGCTGCAGATCATTTATAGTAACTTCTTTTTCTTCTATATTCGCTTTTATATTTGCCATTTCCTGTTTCAAATTATATTTTTCGTTTTCCATTTGTTCCTGTACCATTTTATAATTCTCTATTTCAGCGTTCAAATTCATAACTTCATTTTCAAATCTCTTGACACTCTTGTCAGTAGTTTCCAATAATTGATTATTATTCGATACCATTTTGGATAATTCATCGTTTTCAGATTTTAACACTTTTATTTCATTTAAGGACTTCTTAAGATCGCAAATAATCTTATTTTTCAATTCTTGTACGTCGGCTTTCACGTGATCAATGCCTTCCTGTAATTTATTAATTTTAGATCTGTTCCTTTTTGTATCTTTTTTCATTGGAGATACGACATTCATTTCAATTATAGTAGCATTGTGAAGCCTTTCAATTTCGTTACATTTATCTTTATATAAATACGATAATTTAATATGATCGTCCTGTAATACTTGTATCTCCTTATTCAAAAGGGAAACTTCCTCCTCCACGGAAGTTACATTTATCCCATCTACCAAAGATGCATCTAAAGACATTTCGGAGATGTTTAAAAATGATTCTTCATTGGCTTTGTTTTTGAGTACCTCTATGTCCGCGCACTTGCGATTGAATTTCTCTTGCAAATTCTCCAATTTGTCGGTTAACATTTTTGTTTTTAATTTTACAGCTTTATTATTTTCATTTAGTTCTTTCAATTGAACGCACTGAGTGCAAGAAATTATTTTCATATCTGCCAACTTTTTATTTAATTGTAAAATATAATCGATTGTCTCTTTCGAATTTATAGATTTTTTAAATAAAACATCCGACTTGTCATCTTCCACTCCTTCATCTGCAACATTAAACGTACCATTAAACGTACCATTAAATAGCTGTGCAATGTATAATGAATTATTATTATTATTATTATTATTATTATTATTATTATTATTATTATTATATATAACGATATATAATCTTGAATATTACCTTCTATAGTTTCCAAAGACTTTTTAAGGAGTTTTGCATTTTCCTCTGTCAATAACGTTACCTTCTCTTTTAATGTAATAAGTTCAGATTTTAACAGGCTATCATCCAATACTAATTGTTCTATGTTATTTTCATTCCCTTCAGTATTATTTTTTGAAGATGTTTTTAATTCGGTTTCTGGCAATGAACAATCTAAAAATAAATCATTTTCACCTTCCATAATTTTTTCTTCATCCTTCATGGATTCATCGATATCTGTGAGCAAATTAATCTGTCCAATATTCTGGAGGTCTACATTGTCATGTTTCTCTACTTCCGCACATGACGATTCAATATTCGATATCGATTTATTTATTTCATCCTGATGACTAACAATGCAAAATTGGTCCCCCTCCGTATCTACCTTCTCTGATTTTAAAAATTTAATTTGTTTATTAAGAATTTGGATTTCATTTAACAAATCCGTTTTTTCATTTTTCATCTCAGAGATTTGCTCGTATAAATCATCGGTTGTTTTCTGAAGAAATATGTAGGAAATGGTCAATTATGCG
Source organism: Dolichovespula sylvestris (assembly GCA_918808275.2). NCBI lineage: Eukaryota > Metazoa > Arthropoda > Insecta > Hymenoptera > Vespidae > Dolichovespula > Dolichovespula sylvestris. The sequence goes on from OU964981.1 coordinate 3,587,218, forward strand.
CTTAAATACTTTCTCATAAGTTCATTAAACATAATTAACCAAAAAGAAGTATAACGTATTTAACGATGTTACATTTCTTTTCGATAATATGTTAGAAATAAATTTATATTAAAATGTCTTACCAAACAATCGGCCTTACTTTCCTTTTCTGCAGTCAATTTAGCAGATAATTCTTCAATTTCTGCATTCAACAAAAATATAGTTCTTTGTAACTTTTTTATATCCAACTTAAGCCCTACCACATCACTTTTTATTTCATGTAATTCTGGAGTTTTTAAATCGAGATCTGCAACAGATTCCTCGTTATCGATATTGTCAATAAAACTTTCGGTCAAAACAGATAACTGTTTTTGCAATTGTTCCTTCATTTTCTTATTTTTCGCCATAATAGATTTAATGAATACGTCTAAATCTTGTACGCGGCTTTTCAAATTAATACTTCCATTAATGAAATTCGTTATATTATCGTAATCTGTTTCTATTTGTTTTTTATTTAATTCGCTCAGAACATATTCCAATTCTTCGTTCTTTGACATAAATATTTCATTAAACTGATCCAATTTCAAAATTTCGCATTGTTCCATACTACTCAAAAGCTTATGTAATTTAGTCAAAACATCTTCGAAATCAAAATTATCAATTTTTTCATTAACAGAAACATCATTATTTTCATTCATCTCGGCGATTACATTTTCTTTTTCTTCCAAGATCGATCTTTTTCGTTGTGCATGAACAGATAATTCTGCGTCCTCTGCCGTTACGGAACTCCGATCAATTAATTTTTCTTTAATCATAAAAGGTAGTACTTCGCATGTTTTATTATTTGGTTTTAATTGTTCTAATGATCTTCGAGTTTTTATAGGTGAGAAATCTATCAACTGTTTCCCCTCTTCCAATATATTTCCTATCTCTTTTAATTTGGCTGTACTCTCTCCAAATTCAAAGTTCTCTTTCATGTCAATTAGCAAGGAATTCCTTTCTTCCATAGGTTCCGTATTATCAGTTATTAAACTCACCGTATTAACAATTGTTTCTTTTAATTCTATATTCTCAGATTTAAGATGTAACATCTGATTGCCCAATTCAGAGATTTTTTCTAAATTTTGTATTTCATGTTGTTTTATACTTTCCGTAATTTTATTTTGCAACTTCGATAATATATATTTCCCTTGAATTTCCTTAAAAGGAAAATCTAAGATCGGTTCATTTGCAGTTTCTGACATATCGTTTGTAACATCTATCTGCGTACTTATATCGGTATTATTACTGGCGTATTTTAATACTTCCAATATTACATTTTTTAATAAATTATTTTCCGATGTAACATCCATTATTTGCTGTTGCAGGTCTACATTCTGTTCTGCCTTAATTTGTTTTTCTTCCGATTTTTCTTGCGACTTATCTGCTGCCATTATAGTATATTGCTCTTTATCATCCTACAATAAAGAAATAAATGTATTTACCATGAGAAAAAGGAAATAAATTTTTTGGAAGCAATCGTACTTACAGCGACATAACATTGATGATTCTCAATGTACATTTGCTTTTCCAATGTAGTAAACTCACGGAGTTCGTCGAATTCCTGTTTTAAATATTTAATTCTTTCTCGTAAAACTTTTTCCGGCGTATGAGACAAACATTGATTATCACTAAAATAATGAAATATTATTAATTTTTTATTGGTACAATATTTCAATTATTAATTATAATTTTTGTTATTACTTTGTCTGACATGGTGTACCTTTCTTCTCGGGTGTATTCTCATAAATATCATAATTAGATTTATAAATGAATACATCATCCATAAATGTAACGCGATTTTGATGTCTACTTTTTGTAATATACATTTCTCTATCACTGTCTATTGAATCTTCGTTTTCTCTATCTTTTTCATCATTAATTAATTCTAATTCAAAATCTGTGAACGCTGTTTGGAATGCTGAAATCAATAGAATTAATATAAACGAAAATACAACAGAAACGCAAATATATAAAGTAATAAAATTATTTACATTGATCCATTAAATCAACAGATTGAATGATACTTCTTCTGCAAGACTTTTCTGGTGACATTTCTTTTATTGTGGGCAAGCCATAGCTTGGTTGAAAAATAGATAAATTTTGTTTGAATGTAACAGCTCCTGCCCAAGTTCGTCTTCTTTTAGATCTGTATCCAAATGAGTCTTCAATATTTGTATTATTTCCAGAAACAATCTTGGTCTTTAACAATTCTATTCTCTCTTCCAAAAGTTGATTAACACGATCTTTTTCGTGCAATCTGTTTTCCATTTCTTCAGCTGTTCGATTTTCCTGTTTCATTTTCTATCAAAAAGAGAAAAAATATATATATATATCAAAATGTACTTTATATAATACTTTTGTACTTACAGCAATTTTTATTGCTCTTTATATATTGACTGTATTACTATTAGCATTTAATCTGTATTGTTGTTCTAAAGCATTTTCAATGTTTTCAATTGATACATACCTCCAGTTCCGTGTTGAGTTTAGCTATTTGTTTTGCGTAACGCTTTAAAAGAGCTGCATCAGACATAACTTCATTGATCTGTGGTTTATTTTTTACACTCTTAGCACGTGATGCAAATCTATATGTAACAAACAAAATTATTGATAGTAGTTGACATTCAATAGAGTATTATCATTTTATTTTTTTGTTAGTTTTAAATCATTCCTTATGATAAACAATATAAAATATTCTAAATGTATAATATACTAACGATAATGTACACTGAGATTCTTCTAATGCAGCTGGCGTTATAGTACATATTATTGCTGTCATAGCATTTCCACCTAAAGAAGCTTGTAACAACCTTGTTAATTTGCTATCTCGAAAATTTACATATTTCTGTATATCTTGTGATTCACTTAATTGCATTATTACTAATCCCAATGTAGAAAGAGACATGTTGATATGTCGTCCCTCCTTAAAACGTTCTCCAGTAGCACCTGTTTGACGTGCTCTTTCAGAGCCAGCAAGATCAACCAAGTTTAACTGAGAAACTTGAATTGCCCCATCTGAACCAGCATCAGTTTCCCGACTTTCTATAGTCTACAAATATAATATTTCAATAATTTTTTCTAACTGATAAAAGAATGCAAACATTATCTACAAATTATAGTTTTAAAAGGAATGTAAATAAATTGATAAAAATTATAAACATTATTATATTCTTACAATTCGAAATATAGTATGGCTTCTGCTACTACGTTCATTCATATCAGTTTCTTCTATTCTCCTATTCTTGTTACCTTTCTTCATTATAGATAAAACATGTTCAGGACTATTAGTCACTTCCTCTTTACATTTCAAAACTATTTGGCCATTATCCTCATGCATTCTTAAATCTGTTCCGCTTTTATTTAAAAGATCATTAACTTTTTCATTATAAATTTCAAGATAAGACACTCTATAAACCAAAAATATATACTTTTAAACTTGCCTTGCTATCTTAAGAGGTTTTTTTATCTTTATTATTTTATTAACTCTATAAATAATATATTTTATATTGAACAAAAACAATATAAACCTTAATAAAAATTCTCTTCTCAGTGTATTAGCAATGGCATCAAACATGTGTTCAATGGCTAGTGTTATTATTCCAGGTTCATTTAAATCTCCCATCATAGTAAATGTTTTTCCAGAACTTGTTTGGCCATAAGCAAATACCGTTCCATTAAAACCATTTACTGCAGCATCGACAATAGGTTTTACCACATTATCAAACACATCTTTATTTTTAGTAACTTCATCAAAAATGTGATCTAAATGTGTAATATAATTGACATAAAACAATCGCGAAACATATTGGTTACGCATTATTAAATTAGAAATGAATATCGATAATAAATAAATAAAGAAAACATATATGTATATATATTTATAAACGTGTTTATACCAAAATGAAATCCACCATCCCCGCGTTTTTTCATCTCTGGATCTGTTGACACTATGTAATTTCCATGCACTTTCCACTGTTTCGGCAGATTTTCATCTTTCTCTCTTTTTATTAAGGGCCTAACCTTGATAGCAACTTTTATGCTATCTGACATTTTATCAACTGTATACTTCTTCAAATATATTTTTAGACTTCCAATAATTTTATACTTCCGTTTCTTTGTACCCTTATACTTGTTCGTTAATAATTCATACTTTACACTACATTTAAAATAGATTGATGAACACCTTTACATTGACTCATTTATCCACGCTCTCAGAAACGGTTTAAAATTTATTCAAATTCAAATACTTGTGATTTGCGACCTCAAACGGTATACACGAGAACGTCTATCTCATAAATTTACACGGGGTAAGGAATCATGTCGGTAAGATTACTTTTGCGAGCTTAAATCCAACATAATATTTTAATTCTTATCATTCGCTATGCTTTATATAATAAACTTTGAATATTATATCACGAATAATAGAGTCTAAATTGGAAAAATACTATATCCTTTAATAAATATACTATTTAGTATATTTATACTATATACTGTAAAGTATATTTTATGAATACACGTGTACCAATCATCGAGTCTATCCACTTTTCCGCTAGATGTTACAAAATCGACAAAAGCTAAATGTCTGGCGGTAAAGCTTAAAAGTGGTAATGAAGAAGCATTTTTTTACTCTAAACGAATGTAATTCGAAATATCCGAAGTGGTCCCATATTGTAACGTAAACGAATACAAATATTGATTGAATAATTGCGAGATAAAGAAAAATACTGCTATAGTACCTATTCGTCATCAAAAAAAAAGAGTTTACACAGTTCTTTAGTATGATAATTGATAAAATATTTCTCTTTTACATAATAAGGAAACTTTAGTTCAACACGTTGACAACAAAATCAATAATTTTCCTCTGTATGATATAAATCGAAACATTTAACTATGTACAAGACTATGTTGTAATATGGTTAGACGAGCATTGCGTTGTAACGTATCAAATTATTATACAAAGATACGCCAATGGATTGATATTTTTTTTTGCTTCTTGATCTCATTTAATGATTGTTCATCGTCACTTCGAAGGATTACTTTCAGAATGAAATGACGTACGAAATCATACGCAATGATGCAAACGCGTGCTCCTATTAGATCTGTCGCGAAACGCGACGTAAGTTTAATGGCGTCACTACAATTGCATATATGTCGCACACTACAGTAGTCAAGCTCACTTTTGTTTGAAATGTTTCAATATAAGAATAATCTTATTTCTCATTTCTCGTAAAATATTTTATCATAATTAAAATCATTAATTCTTAGATTACTTTTTATTTTACTATGTCGTTTACTTATTTATGGCATTTAATATTTTTCAATCAGCGAGATTTATCTTATTTTAATCATTCCAAAGAATTTAGTAACACCGGTCGATTAATCAAATTTATTTTTTGATCTGTAGTATTATTTAGCTTAACATGTAATATCTTGTCTGAATAGTTTAAAGTAATTATATGTTCACATATGTAGAGAGAATTTAATATTAAATGTAATAATTTGCTTAGGGAATATAATAATATGATTTATTGTATATTGGATACAACATTAATAAGAAATTCTTTTATTTCATGTTTTATTTTCTATTGTATGTTTTAAAAACGATATAAGCAATAAAAAAAAAAAAAAAAAAAAATTAAAATTCAAGATTTATACTGAGACTAAACGACTAACGTAGTTATAATATTTCCGAGGTGTTTGTTTCCGGTTATAAGTGCCGTCCTTTTTATCAAAATGGCTCCGAAACCGAAACCCACGGAGAAAACAGGTAGATTTAAAAATTAATTATATATTGTAATTTTTCTATATAATATATTCAGTAATGGTAAATAAAATTTAAATTAGTATAGGTAAATAAAAACGGTTATATCGTCGAGTGAATGAATTTTTAGTACAGTGTAAACATTCGTTATTGGAAGCAACATAACCATGTGGTTTGTCGAACACATGTTTTTTAATGTGATTGTATATACTGAATCTTTCTTATTTCATAAAATTTTAGTTTACTCATTGGTCATGATAAGTCAATTTTTAAAAGCACAGAAACATTATATTTTACATGATGCATTAGAAAGATTATTAATCTAACCTGTAAATAAGACAGCAGTAAATGAAATGTTTGTGCCTAACAAAAATATTTACCTCTTCTTATTATTTTATTTAATCTGCTTATTTTCTTTTAGCAAATAAGAATGCAGAAAAGAAAACAGAAAAGAAATCTGAGAAAAAGCCAGCAACTGTTGCTAGTACTTCAAAGGTAACAAAGCCGGCATCAAAGCCAGCGGCTACTACTGCAAAAAAAGCAGCTAGTACCAAAACTGCAAGTTCTACAAAACCCGCAGTGAAGCCTGCAGCTAAGCCTGCGCCAAAAGTGGCATCTAAGCCATTATTTTCAAAACCTAAGAAGAATGTGCAGGCATCGAAGAAAACACCTAAGGGAGGAAAGCCTGCAACAGCTATTCAAAAGGCTCTTAAGGCTCAGAAAAAGGTATTTATGTAATTTGAGTCTTTGATCTTTCTGATTGTATCGTATGATGTTGAAATGATGAATTAAATGGAAGGGAATCTCATTGAATTATTGTGATAAAAATAGTAAACATAAACTGAATATTTAAAGATGTATGTAACAGGTAAATTATTATTTCATAAATGGATTAAGAGCACAATTATTTTTTTGCATAGATCTTGAAAGGTGTACATGGATCTAGAGTAAGAAAAATTAGGACTTCTGTACATTTCCATCGTCCAAAGACATTTAGACCTCCAAGAAATCCTAAATATGCACGAAAATCAGTGCCGAATAGAAGTCGGTGAGTAATTTTGAATTTTTCATATCTGTATATGTAATAACATCTAATAACACGTAGTGATATATTTACTCTTTCTTTTTTTTTTTAGTATGGATGCTTTCAATATTATCAAATTTCCTTTGACTACTGAAGCAGCCATGAAAAAAATCGAAGATAATAATACATTAGTTTTTATTGTCCATACACGAGCGAATAAATACCACATTAAAGCTTCTATTAAGAAGCTTTATGATGTCGATGTGGCCAAAGTAAACACTCTTATAAGGCCAGATGGAAAGAAGAAGGCGTACGTGCGATTAACACGTGATTATGACGCTCTTGATGTTGCCAACAAGATTGGCATTATATAAATACGTGTATCGAATTATTAAAATATATCAAAAATTGTCTGTATTGGTAATAAAATCAGTACAGTTCATGATTGTGTTTCAAGTTTCGTTTCTTGCTTTCTACTTCCAGTAATTTATATAAAATTATTCAATGTTGCAGATCACTCCAAAGTATTATATAAAATATATTTTTCTATATTTTTTTTTTTTTATACAAAGAAAGATACAGTAATATTTTAAAGTATTACCATAAAAATATGTGTATTCGCATCGATGCGGAATTAATTAATTATTTGTACATTCTGAGCAACTTGTATAAGATTTCTTAAAATTATAGTTACAATATTGCAAAAAAGTTTTCTATCGATTTCAATTAATTACGTTTTCAATTTGCAAGATGATACGTGTGTAGATGAAATTTTATTAAAAAAAAATACTATAAGAGATTTATATCGGGTATATAATAAGCAGAGTTATGTTTAATGCAAATTCATATTTTTACGAAAGAAAAAGATGTGAGTTTTAAACTTGCCGACATTAATAGTAGCGTTTCTTTTTTAAATCTGCCGCTTCGAGAAAAAAATCGAAACTCGATAACATTGAAAGTAGGATTGCCCATAATTTCTGTCATCTTAGATACTTTGCAGATTATTTTTAAATTCTGTCCTGCATATTCTTACGACATTAATAATTAAGTTCCATCGTTATTCAAATCTGAATATATTTACAATAGAACCATTATGCTGTCTTTGTTTCCGTTTCAATTTAGCTTTACTTTGAAGTTGCATATTTTACGTTGAATGACGTCACGATTGATTCGTACAGCGCATATTTTATATAGTTTAATAATTGTTTATGAAAATATTTATGCTATAGGAAGAATTAATATATATGTTTGTTTATTTTAATATCTTCAATCTATACGAAATGCATATTTTTTGAATTTTTACTTTTAACCATACTTTTATTACTGAATTATATATTACCGAATTATCCTATAAAAAACATACTTATATATTATTAGAAACATACTGTTATATTACTGAATTTGTACTTTTACCATACTTTTACTAACGTCACGAGCTAAAACGCTTCCAGACTCTCTCTTTCTCTCTCTCTTTTTAGTCCAACTTAAATATCGGTAACGATATCAGCGCACCAATGAGCAACAGAGACATAATTCAAACCTTTGTGTTCCTATATGACCGAGAATTTGTTTCAGTCTCCAGAGAAATATATATTAGAATATCGAAGATATCGCTTTGAGTGCTACGTGTCATCATAATTCGTGATAATTTTACATTTTTGCACATGGAAGAAACATGATATACTTTACGTTATAACGATCTGTTTAAGAAATATCATTTAAACGGGTATAATAGTGTGATAAGGGCCTAGAAAAAATTAGTTTTTTTTTTTTTTTATTGTTTAATGTATTTATATACATTTTAAAATGCAGTGGCCGTCGTTAAGTCTTATAATTTCTAAAGTATTTTTGACATATATCATTTATTCGTTATTTACGTTATATTCGTTACTTGTTATTCCTTCATGCGAAAAAGGGAAACTATGTCTATCGTCCTATCTATACACAAATACGCAATTCCAATTACATATTTATAGTTCCGTAATGGAGGAACCACCAAAGAGAGAGGCTAATTATTTGTATATGCAGCAAAACTTTGATTATACTCAAACACAAAACATGTGAGCTTCATCATACATGTTTATTATATGGTATTTATTTGTAATTAGATTTTCTTGTAATTTTAATCAAATTTAAAATATTACATCAGAAACGTGCTTTTATATTTAAATTAAAAAAATTATATTACAGTAGTATAACTTTAACGGTTAAATTAACGTTCAGTTTAATAAGTAATCGTTCTTTTTGCTAGTTCCCTTTCCATAGATCTTCCCCGTAAAACAAGATTAAATGGAACATTATTTCTACATGTGATATTGACACCTACTTTCCAAAAACAATTAAAATCCTTCGAAGAATTGCAAGAGGTATAAGGGTGTAAAAATTTTGTTATCAAATGTGTTATACTGTGTATAAATATACATTTTTTTTATAGGATGTGTTTATGAGAAATACAACTATAGAATTAACACAATATTTAGTACCTAAAGATGAAGTTTTTAATTTATTAGGAAAACAAGATGTAAGAGCAAGAAAAAAAGAGAAATATGTTCATCCAATAACACATATTAAAAGTAAAGTAACATTTACAATAATGACAGAGGATATTAAATTTCCTGAAAATGGTATACCTATGGAAGTTATACATAATTTAAGGTAAAATTTATTAAGATGTATATGCAGATATACGTTTTATCGGATAAAGATAATTCAATGTTTTTAATTGTCCTAGTCTATATAAACAAATTAGAGGTTAATAGTAGTTAGTATTTTTGTGTTGATAAATTTTATCATATAAAATGTGTTAATATGATTTTATTTGTATTTTATATCCATTATATCATTATACAGGGTATTAAATGATCATATGTTTTTACCAATTATTAATTCTAACTCTTTGCAAACTCATCGTCATGATCTCTTACAAATATCACCACTGAATAAAACTGTTAATATTACTGTTATATATACTCCAATTACTCTTGGAAAATTAAGATTAATATTTCATTTTGAAGATGCTATACAGAATTTGAAAAACCTTGGATTTTCAGACAAAGAGATAGATGAACTAAAAGAACTTTTATTAGATACTAACATATACTTATTAGGAGGTACTGTCTTCATTGCATCCGTTCATGTAAGAGTATAATAAAATATTATTATATAAAACATTAATTAATATCATAAATGAAATGAAATACATAAAACATTAATTAATATCATTTATTTATAGATAGTATTTGACTTTCTTGCTTTCAAAAGTGATGTAAATTTTTGGAGAAAGAAGGATAATCTTGTTGGACTGAGCAAATGGACAGTAGTATGGAGAGCTTTTAGTCAGGCAGTAATTTTCTTTTATTTACTAGAAGAGAAAACATCTTTAGTTTTGTATGGCCCAATTGGAATAAGCACCATTATAGAGGTACATGATAAGAAGTATAGAACAGTGGTGCCCATAAAGTATATCTTTTTTTTATCGATATATTCTATTATGTTAGCAGACCAAGTGATTGCACAAAAATATTCTATTTTTGTTATGGATATTTAATGAAAATAAATCACAGTTAGGTTCGTATTTAAGAATTTGTTCTTTTGATAAATATATCGAGCACCACTGTTTTAAAATAGTGTAAAAAACATTTTAACTGTACTAATAATATCTCTTAATAGTTATGGAAATTGAAAAAAATATTTAGAGTAAAAGTGATTAATTATGGTGGTATTTTGCCAAGAATCCAGTTCAATGAAAATAATATCAATGCTTCCGAGATGAAAACAAGAGAATTTGATAGTGAAAGTATGCGCTATCTAACCTATTTATTATGTCCAGTTGTTATTGGTGCTGCAATTTATTCACTAATTTACCAACATCACAAAAGGTAAGAAAATGAATTATTGAAGCTAATGTACAAGATTTTATTTAGAGTTATCTAAATTATATTGATAATTTATATAAATCTAAATGTGTTTGTTTTATGTATTATCAAATGTTATAGTTGGTACTCATGGACGTTAAATTCTGTAGTGAATGGTGTCTATGCATTTGGATTTTTATTCATGCTTCCACAACTTTTTATTAATTATAAATTAAAATCTGTTGCTCATTTGCCATGGAGAACTTTCATGTATAAAGCATTTAATACTTTCATTGATGATATATTTGCTTTTGTTGTTACAATGCCAACATCTCATAAAATAGCTTGCTTCAGAGATGATGCTGTTTTTCTTATTTATCTTTATCAGAGGTGGTAAGATAACTTTTTTATTATCTATTTCAACCTGCAGTGTCTGAAAGAATAAGCTTGATATTTTTTTGATGATCACGTTAATGTATAAAAATATTTTCTAGGTTGTATCCTGTTGATAAATCGCGTACAGACACTGATATTATAAGAGAGGAACCTGTACATTTCAAAAATTCAAAGAAAAAGATACAATAAAAAACAATCATTATTCTTTCTCTATTAATATTGTTTAAAAATGCACAAAATGAACAATTTTGAGAATATGATTATAATAAGATTTTAATCTCTCACATTTGGGTTTACGGGGAATAAATGTTTTTTTTTTTTTTTTTTTTTTTTTAAGATTCAGAATTCGGAAATTTAAACAAATTATGAAAATTTGTAGAATATGTAGAGAATTTTTTTCTGTAAAAACATCCTCTTCAAATATCAGCATTTTTTGAATCGAATCATTCTATAATTAAAAAAGAATGTATACTTTTGTAGAAACAATTGCAAAAAGTTATAAACAAAAAAGTTTAAAAATTTTGATATTTTTGTCTTTTTTTTATAAATCGTGTCAAAAATTGTGTTTTCTCGACAATAATTTATGTATAAAAATAAAGGTTATTAAGAAATTCGAAAAGTCGTGTCCTCGTCTGTATTCGTTGTGACGTAAACGCTGTTTTCGACATTTTTTTTGTGAAAAAAAGTTTCGTTTAGTGGCGGCTCTTGAACTTTGCAAAAAAGTAAAAGATTCTACCATTACTATTGATTTTATACTATGATATTTTCACACAGAGAGGCCACGATACTTATGCATTTTAACGAGCTTTCATAATAGATAATTTTGGGATAATTTTATAATTATTTGAACTATGAATAATGTACATGGTACACAATAAACTAATATTTAAACAATAGTGTACATTCGTTTAAACATTACATAGCTCCTAACACGCATTAAATATAAAATAATTTCAATTTAATGGATGCATAAATAACATATTCTTGCCATATAAATAATCCACATGATATTTTCATTTTGCTTCTTGGCCTGCAATAGAGTAATTTTGCGGATTTTTTTATAGGTAAAAAAAAAAAAAGAAAATCATTTCATTAATATATTTGATTTTATAAGTAAATGCTTTATTAAACATTTTAATAAAATATGTTATTTGTTATAACAAAATGTCTATTTAAAGATTTTCTTATATTTGTTTTATGTTATTATATTACGTCTATTTTCAATTTTTATTTATGTATCCATAAGTTTCTATATCATTAATAGAAATTCAAATAACTTTATAAATAATTACAGTATACGTAATTCATAATAATTTTGTTATAGATAAAGAAAATGTATAATCGAATAAGTTTTACTTTATTACATAAATTATCTACATATAGTCATTCTTAAAAAAAAAAGAAAATAAAAATTATAAACTATTTTGTGAGAAACACTATAGATTTTTGTTTAAATATGTATTCCGTGATGTATTATTATCTAGTACTATTTATATAAAAGTAAAATTATAATTTAATAAAGTAAAATTATAATTTATAACACAGCCATTATAATGAATTGATCGTAAATAGTCACTTGCAGAAAAAGAGTTAATTGTAGAATCTATGAAAAAATTATATTTCATTGACAATCTTCAAGATTATTATTAATTAAATGTTTTAGTTATATCAATAAAACTTTGTTAAAAATTACGTGTACGTATACATGGTTTATTCAAAATATAGATCCTCTTTTATTTATAATAACTTCAAACAAACAAGTGTTTGTTCACCTGTATTTTTATTACTTCTTCTTTAATATCTTAAAACTAGCCCCTAAGCATAAATGATCACTTCCAACAGCAAAGTTAGGTATAGTAAGTAAATCTTTACACTTTTCAACAGTTGGCAAGGTATATATATCTATTGGTTCAAGATCACTATAGAATATATAATCAACTGTAATCCATTCTCCTTGATTAGTTGTTACTTCTTTTTTCCCATGTTTATTTGTATGTTTATAAACACTATGCAAATTAAAAGGATGTGTTAATCTGCCCGATGAAAATTCGACATAATCATTTTGCGTTATTTCAATAAGTTGAGGTTCAATTTTGTTTATATCAAATTCAGTTTGCTTAAATACATCTACGTCATATGATGTATCTTGTTTATCAGCATATTTTGTGTCCTTTTTCTATAAAAATACATATATCAGGATTCTTTAATTAATTTTTAGATATAGTTTATAATAGCAACAACAGTTATGATCCACAAATTATACATATATGCATATTAAAGCAAAATTGTAAGTCATTTATAATATTCATTTCAAAAAATTCGAAAGTATTTATAACCATATTTGTCCATTATTTCTTTAGATATTATAATTATTTTGATAATGTACCTCTGGATCTCCAGTAATATTTTCTTTTAATCTTTTTATTAAGAGATGAAAATATTGACAGTTATCCGTAATACGTAATAGTGGAGGTATTAATAAATAAGATAAAGCATGAAATTCAGTAGGTTCCAGATTTTTGCCTTTACCATAATATTCAAAAGATCCCTCAGTTATAAATTTATAAACGCCTGTATAAGGCTTCAAATTAAAATCACCCGAAAAAATAATAGGTAGATATTTTGGGCCCAATCTGTATCATAATAAGCAAATATTTATAATATATGAAGAAACTATAGATTATATTAGATTTGTAAAAATCATTATATATTTCTTACGCTGTATTTTCAATAAATGCAATTTTTTCTATTTCTGTAAGTAGTAGTTGAGTTTGTGCTAATCTTATATCATTTCGTCTTGGATTAAAAAGTAAGTGGGTAGTGGCTACAACAATCTGTGTATTCGGACTGTCACAAAATGATAATTTTGCAACTATCCCAACATTGTCTCTGTTAAGAAGTTTTATGCCTGGTTGATAAAATTCTACTTTCATGTAATCTACCAAATTGAATTGATCAGAATGATACAACAATAGTAAACCATCCTCTTTATCATTAGTCCGTTTCTTGTAAAGATATTTATATCCAAGTTCTTTAAAAGGTTTTAAAAATTCATTTAAATATTTTTCTTGCATCTCTTGAAGACATATAACCTATGCAATATTATAGTAAAAGTACCTATATATAAAAATATTAATGTGAAAGTTGTTTATATTTTGTGCTTGCCTTACATCAGCCTGTGCTTGAAGTATTTCTTGTAATAAAAGGGGCTTTCGTATATCCCAAGATAATGCTTCTCTATCATGTTGCATATATAAATATGGATGGGCTTCTAAAAGATTTTGTGCAAGAATATTGAAAGACAATATTCTGAACACAAATGCATCATCTCCATCTATCTGTAGTTTCCCTAAACTCATAGCAGAATTAAAATAATTATAAAATAAAATCAATAATAAAATAAAAAAAACTTAGTAAACCCTTACTAATTTCAACTTTAGAAAAATTGTAAATATTATAATTAATATCTGTATTAAAAATAGATGTAGAGATTATTTCTTTTTTCAAGAATTAATATATGTTATATAAGGTGGTCAGCTAGCATTTATACTTAAAATCTTCTTATATTAATGTAACAGCATAAAAAATTATCGTTTTCAAAGTATCTTTCCGTTTATATTATTTAATTATTCTTAAGAATTTTTACTATCTTTCAAAAACAAAAGATTTTGTAGGTATAAAGATTGGATACCATTTTACATATAAATAAAAATATTAAAAATTTAACAAATAAAAACATTATAATATAGATTGTTGTATGCAAGTTAGATTAGTTAGGGTTTACAAAATTAAATGAAATATAATTTCTTACCTTTTCCCAATCTCTTCCACTTCCTTATTGCGTTATAATTTTGCTTATCGATAATAGTTCTCTGTTGTAAAGTCCTGTGTTCCATACACGAGTTAATAGCCATTTCATTTGCCACTGTGTCAGTGTCTTTGTGACTTACTACATTTGTATTAGAAATATTATAAGGTATATCACAGGTTGCTGAATTAGTATTTGCATCATAACAAGTGTCCAAAAGAGGTTCCATGATATTTTTCTTAAATTCTTGATGTGTCATTGGATTAACCATGTACTCAATTATGTTTGAGTATGTTGAAAATAATATTTCTGGAACTGATGCACTTTTGCAATGATATCCGAAAAGTGAGTGTTGCAGGGGCAACTCGAGCATGTGAAAGATCTAAAAAGCCATTACCAGTTATACTAACATAAACGTAAAGAAAAGAATTACCAACAATAAAGAATTGTAATGTAAACCATATCTGCATCAACCTTTTGCTTTACTAAGTTCAGACGGAATAAAAAGATATTAGCATATACAAATTCCTAACCTTAACCTTCTTCTAATGTCAAATTCTTACATAATACGAAAATCCAAAAGATGTACTCGTATCAGTCAAAAGATTCGAGTTTACCTTTTGTTCCTGACGAGACAGTATGATATGGAAATTACGAGTAACACTTGTTATAGAGACAGTAGTTAATAATCTTGTTGCGTTCATTTATTCGAGTAAATTTATTTATTTTAACACAGTATAATTTATGCTTTGATAACACCTAACCACAAATCGGTCATTTTTATTTATGTCTTCTAACCGCGAACGTATCGTCAAAATAGTCAATAGATAATCATTCGATGGCTTAGTACATTACACGTGACTTCGAAGTCCTCATTTTTCCAACGCGTCTCACAATTTCGGACAAAACTATTTCGGATAGAATAACGAAGATCTATCTGTCTATAGTAAAAAACATAGGGGAAAAAGTAGTAATAGAAATCGTATAAATGTATTCACTATAAAAAAAATATAACAAAACAATGTTTTCGTAATACGATAAAATAAAACACACACACACACACACATATATATATATATATGCGTTCTATGTATTACGTAAATTATTAATTAATTACATAAATTATTTTGAAATATAATCTTTGTACAACTATACGACTTCATTATATCATATTAAGATTATATAATAATATAGAGGGCTTCAATTGATTTTAAAGTAAATGTTTATACTGACTTCATTGCGATTTGTAGTATTCCACACCATACTGTTCGTTTTATTATTATTTTTTATATTTTTTTTGCAGAACAGAATATACGTTTGTTTCACTTTTGAAACATCAATCGAAAACGATTGACCTAACTTCCGGAATTTGAATCATACGTTAACATTATTTTTTAATTAAATATTATTGAAATTATAAAAATTAATATTTACATGTTTGTGCTTTTATAAATTCAAATTTACGTTTTGAAATTTAACAAAGTTTTACATAAATATAATACAATATGTGAAAATTGTATTTTATAATAAAGTTTATATAAATTAACTAATTTCCTGCATTGCTAATGTTAATATTACATATTGTGTGTGTGTGTGTGTGTGCGCGCACATATGTGCATATTACTACTAAATTTTACGACTGAATACGTAACAAGAAAGTGCGGAGGGGTATAAAACAATATGCATTCATCATACTCAGAATACATATTAAAGAACTAATTCAAAATCAGCCAATTTCATACCTACTAATTCGAAATTAATGCATAATAACGAATATAATGAAATAATGATTATTATTTAGAATAAAAAAATATAGAAATTATTGATGCACATTAGAATCGTTTGAAAGCGATAACAAAGTTCAACGAACAAATGCTAACATCAATGACAAAAGCATTTTTTTATCATAGCTCTTACATCTCCTGAATTTAAGATAGGAATATTTTCAATATTTTTATTTTATAACATATTGTATAAGATGTTATAACAATAACCTGATAATATTTGCTTACGTTACACGGTGTAATTTTTTGTATTTTTTCCAACGATGTGACACATGATGGCCCCGCGTAGTTATAGATCCTTGACCATGAAAAACCATTAATACGTAACCGATTCTCAAATTTTTCAAAATAACTATGTACCGATCTTATATGGATCGATTGTAATGATTTATACCATCTAGTTTTATTAACAATTATTATATATCAATGTGTCCATTTTAACTGGTCTAGTAAAAACTATTAACTAATCATCTTTTTTAATATCAAATCTTACAATAGAACTAGATTGAATTGAATAGTAGGTACTATCAGGTATCATTAACAATGTCTCTAGGAGTTCCAAAAGAGTGTTACATTACTTTGTAATTTGGAAGTAAAATTAAAGAATTACAAATAAAATTTTTAAATCAAAATTTTACTTCTTCCTTAATATACAATTGTCTTTATTCTCTTTGTTTGTACGATTTCATCCGAGGAACTTTAGAATTTGGAGAAACAATGTGTCCCGCGAATTAACTTACTTGACTAAATCAAACGCTTAAATGTTTCTATGTTTTGACATTCAACGCGCCGCCTATTAGCTCTGTCATGAAGTACGTTATTTGTTATATAGATGTCGTTCTAAAAGAATTGAACACAAAATAGAATTGGTTAGCTGTCATGTTGTTAATAAAATAATTAATAATATATTTTATATAATATAATAATCAATTTATTTTATAAATAAATAACGTGTTACATTCTTTTTAATTACTAGTTAAGCAAATAAATATTTAATATTTAATATGCATATATATGTATATATATATATATATATATATAAACAAACGCTGCGCATTTGCGCTCTCTGGCGCTTTTTTCTATCTCACTCGCTCCTACATTCGCTATCTCACTCTATTTACCAACACATTTAAGAGTAGTTCTTGTTCATTATCGAGGGCGCTGCGAACACTGGTACCAAAAAGGTCCATAAGGTTTATAGCCACTGGTCGATAGTCTTGTTCAAAACAATCTCTAGTTCGTTGTTGTGACGTAATAATTTTCTTGGTTAATCGTACGTATATATAAAAAAAAAATAAAATAAAATAAAATAAAATAAAATAAAATAAAAAAACGACAAAATGGTAGAACATCGTGCTGTTACGCCTTTCATTGAAAAATTTCGAACATTTCTTCGAGGTGTAAGTAATTGACATATAAATATATGTAAAGTTTTATTACACGTAGTTACACATCGATCATTAATTATTTAACAAATTGAATTTATTATTAAATTAACTTACTTGTATGTAATAACTAACTATTCATTTCCATTTTATACGAAAAATGTAAACATAATATAATCCATTGCTTTTGAATCATTTGTAACAAATAACAATGTAATATACATTTTTTTGTTTATCATCGATTGATCATCGATTTTTATTATTTCATAATATATCAGGGTGTTTATAATAATGGTTTATCAATAAACAATACATTTGTCATTATTTATAATAAACATTTTTAATTTACTCCTTTATTTATTTTTGTCAAGTTATTTAATAAAATGATTAAAAAGTCATGGCAATCATTATGACGAATAACTTGTATATAGCGCTGAATATATATTTATGTTTATATTAAATGCATTCTATTATAATTATTATACTCTTTATGAACAGAAAAAAATTGTTTCTCAATTACGACAAGCAGATGAAATTTCTGCACGAACACAACCTCCACCTAATGTACCAGGTGGACCGTACCATAAGACCTCAAAAATATATTACTTTACCCACGATGCTAGACGGGAAGTTGAACCACCAATTGAAATTTCTGTGGATAAACAAATTACGGCAGGGTAATGTTATTTCATTATATCTATTTTTCTTCATTGTGCATGTCTAATATATTGTTGATATGCAACATTCTTTAATAGGTTTATGAATGCCTTGTATTACATAAATAAACATAATGTCCTATATATACCTAAACTTATATTTACAGTACGTTGATTTATTTTAATCTATTTCATTAATATCATATTTTATATAGTTGTGAAAATAATAATTAAAATATGAAATGTATAATACGAACTGAATACTTCGAAGATGATTAATTTCATTATATAACAATGAAGACAAAATTACATATTATGACAACAGAAGTAAATATTTTTATGATCTCAAGTATTTAACTATCTGCATGAATATGAAATTTATTTATTAATTATATAATTATAACAAAATTTTATTACACCATATTTACACCAAGGTTATCTATCTCCATCTTAAATAAATTTCTCTTGTGTAAAAAATACAAACTTGTATTAACTTATATTTTAAAACAAATATAATTGTTAATTCATAAATTTCAGGAGTGAAAAGAAAGCTATCGGACAGAATTCTCCAGGGAAATTATTTCCATGGTACTAGATTACATATTAATTCAGATGTAAAATAGTAATTGCTTATTTGATTATAAATAAATTATATTGTAGTTCTCTGAATATTATTGTAAAAATTTCGAAAGTCGAATAAATAGAGTAATGAAATTGAAAGGAAAAGAAAAAATAAAAGATAACTACAATGAATTAATTTTAATGGTAACGATATCGTTTAATTTAATATTCTACAATCAACAGCATGATTATAAGTGAAGGAATGTTCTTATAATTCACATATTCTATACAATAGTAGCAAGTTCAAAATTTTTTTTATACTACAATATATTATATACCTATATTACGGTAGCAATTAATAGAATATAATTATTAACAGAATTCACATAGAATTGACAGCAATAATATTAATATTTATATACACTTTCATAATTACTATATCACATTTAACCATATTATACATTTTATACTTTGTGTACTGGCGACAAATATGAAACGGCTCAGAAAATGATTCTTGATCACCGTTAGAATAAGACAGTTTTCAATTTAGCTAATAGAGAGCAATTATATAATGTCTCATTATGTTCAAAAACAGTTTTTCGCTTATCCTGGAAAACACTTTTCCGAGTTGTGTCACTTTAGTCGCAAGTATGCGATTTATTTATTCTATAATAACCGCAAAGGTATTTATTAATATTATATGGTTAATATACATATATATATTTACTGTATATATATATATATATATATATATATATATATATATATATATATATATATATATATATATATATATATATATATATATTTACTGTATATAACGTAAATAACGTAATATAATGTATGCAATGTATATAACGTAACATTCCATTGTAAAATCCTTCCTACAACATGATAAATTTATGCAATTATATAAAAATCACATTAAAAAAAATTTATTAAAAAAAGAGGACGTTTAATGTATACCAAATGACAAATTTGGCAACAAATTAAGATTAAATAGTGTTCAAAAAATATTGTGTTATAGGAGAGGATCACTTGTATATATAGGATATTAAAAAATGAGTGTTTAGGACTTGTACAGACGGTGCTCATTTAGCCGAGTAAAATATGTTAGCCCAGATGGGTAAAAAAAAATTGACTTCGTATTTTTTACTTGTCTTAATGAATACTGTACGTCCTTTAAGTCCTGAATCCTTTTTTTCTCTTTCTTTTTTTTTTTTTGAATTATATAATACAACGGGAAATTAAATAATAATTTAATAAGGAATTTGATTTTGATAATACTGTATCATATCATAAGTTTTCGTACGGAAATTGAGGTAGCTGTTGCGAATAACATTGAGCATAAAAGCTGCTGCTTCTCTGTCGGTAGCCGTTGGAACAAATCGACCACGCAACAATTTTATCGTTTGACCACGGAAACACGGTAAGCCTGTATCAAGCATAAGGGAAACGAGGGAAATGATTGCTTCTTGGTAAGGCCTAAAACATAATAATTTAAAGAGATGCTAATTATTAATGATCTACAAATTAATAATGATCTTTCAAATTGTATATGAAAGTATCGCACCTCACAGCGAGAAATGCTTGAACGCATAGTTCCATGAACCAACGGAATGGTGCAGCTTCCATTTTACCTCCCATTACTAATACCATTTCATCGGTAAGCTTGATATCGGGTTCGAATCCAAGATTTCCTCCGGGAGAACTTTCAAACATGAACCCAAAATCAATATGTATTATATGACCTTGACTGTCCAACATAATATTTCCATTATGACGATCTTTTATTTGGAGAAGATACGTAATCACACTGTAAGCGGCCATCGATCTAACAAAGTTACGTCGAATCGTTTGAAATTCTTTCGTTGTTTCGTCGCCGCATCGCGTAATGAAATATTGATACATATCAATATCCGTTGTACGTCCCAATTGATCTCGTGATTTTGCGTCTGGTACACACTCTATAACACCACACTAAAAAAAAGAAAAATTTAATATGCACGTTGTATCATTATTCGAGTTATATATAATAAGAGACATGAAAAGGTTATATGTTATAACAGTAATACATAAATCTTACCCCCGGTGCTGTTGCTACCACTCTATACGGATACAAAAATAAATTCAGACCAACTTTCTGAAAGATATTCTTAAATATGCTAATTACTTGTAATGCGAGCATATCTTGTCTTACATCATCGCCAACTTTAAAAATGGCAGCTTGCCATGTTTCTTTTCCTATTTCTTTCTTTCTTTCCGCTTTTCCATTCGTTGAAACCGCCAATGCAATATTTTCTAACTCATTAATACCATACCTCTGAACTTTGAAACGTGCAAGGAACGGTGCCTTAGCGGCACTGTAAAAAATTTATGTGTATGTATGATGCACTTATATGTATTTACTTTTTTCTACGATAGATATGACTTTATATTACCTCTGCATAGGTGTGCCACTTTTATAATCTATATCAATAACCATTGCCTCAGGATTAGATGGTAGGTAACAACCGGGTTGTACTTTTATTTTCGATAAAGCTTCCAAACATGCGGCTTTACGTTCGTGTCCCTTAGGATATGGCCTAATTTCACCAGATATATTAGTTATTTTTTCAAAGAATTCAAATTCTCGTTCATAAAATTGTTTAGCTGGACCGGATAATGCATTCAGAATACTTTTTGCTAATGCATCTAAGACATCATAAAGTACCGGATCTTTTATCTGTTTTTCCTCATCCATGTACATATTTGTATGCATATTCCATATTAACTGATGCGCCACTACCTGCAAAATACCACAAATCCCTTTTTAATGTTAGATTTTTACAAACTTTTTATTTTATTTTGTAATGGTTTTTTAGACAGACATGTTTACCTGGGAACGTTTAGCAATTTTTTTAATAAATTCAGTAACGTAACCCATGGAATCATGGCGAACTGCTTGCACAAGTTGTGGTATATAGACGAGTACAGCATCAGCAGGATAACTGTCCAATACGCGTACTGCATATTGAGCTGAAATTGGATGATGCGGGAACTGACGAGAAAAGTAAGCTAATGCATGAATAGGGGAAACCCTAGCCCATGTTAGCATATAAACCAACTGCAAATAAAAATTATATATATATATACACAATAATACTTATTAATATTTTACTACGCAATACTCACTTCAGGTACATCATTAAGGAGAGTATCCGTAGTTACGAGATATTGCAAAGCTTCTGAAATATGCATGACTACTACAGGTTTCTGTCTCACCAATCCACAAATTTCTTTTATAATTATTTCCGAATTTTTCAAACGTACTGGCATAAATACAGCGAGACTCGGGCTAATTTCCCAAGCCAAACGCGTGTATTCTCTCCACTTTTCATTCATAGCTTTAGCACGCCATTCCGCAATACTAACTTCTCCCGGAAGTGCTAATTCTTGTCTACAACCCGGATTGCGCCAAACCTACGATTATATATTACAATTATATAAAATAATTCAATCATTTCTATAAATACAGAGATGAACTTGCTCGAATTAATAAAATTTGAAACATTTTAACTGACCAGCAACATTTCGATTTCCACCGCCAACAATTCAAGAATTAAATTACGCTTTTTAATATAATCTTTTACAAAAACATTGGTATTTACAACACGTTTGCTTCGATTACTGCGTTTGCTTAATGTGTTACTACTCGTTGACATTGGCATAGCACTAACCCACACACTGGTAGGTGTTTTTGAAAAGTCATTAGTAGGTGGACTTAATGTTGCAGTTATCGAATTGATAGTTTCACTCGTTACAAGTACATTTGATGTGTATACTTGAGGTTGCATTATTAAATCAAAATCGCTTTCGTTTCCTGTCATCATCAAATATTTTTTATCGCTATGCATAACCTGTATAAATAATTAAAAAAGAAAAAAAAAAAAGTAATATAAAATGTGTTAACAATTTGTAATATATCTTAGACACGGCGTAATTTTACATTACCTGCCAAAAACGTATGAGGGTAACTATATCTTCACGGAGTTGTTCGAGTTCTTGAGTAGGTACTTGTCGTTCTCGGCAAAAATAATCTAAACAGTTGGAATAAACGCGTTCTCGTAGAACGTTTTTACTCAACGATCTGTAATAAAATTATTTCCTATTAAAATATATATCTTAATATCTTTCATTTAAAATAATAAATAATATATTTGTACCTTGGTAAGATATCACCTTGAAGGAGAAGCAAACCACAAGATAACAATTTAAAACGCACTCCTACTGCAGCAACATGCCGATTTATTGTAGGTTCTTCGCCGGATGCTCCAACGGACATAGGTAATGATCGATGAAGCAACATCACTATCATATCGACTGTCTCTTGGCAACAGTACTTTGCAGTTTCAATTAATTCCATGATAAATGATATCCAAATATCATGGGGTTTTACATCGGGTGGATTGGGTTCTAACTTACAACCTTCGTAAACTGCTAATGGACTGACTTCTTCTTCTTGAGCAGAGAATAATCCCATTTTCTTATCAACTGTATATTGCCACGCAACAAGCATCTCTTGTAAAAAACGCAATTTAAGATCAGGTCGCACGGTAAGAATCCATTGCCAACATTCAACAGCTGTATTCATTGCTGAACTTGTAAATAATTCAATCTGTGAACAGGCAACAGTTTGCAAAAGTCGCCTGTGTATTCCTGAAAGCACAGACAATTAAATATAATAATTATTTATAATACAACGCATTATGTATATTAGACAATTACCTGGCATAGATATTAAAAGTGCAGTAGCACGCCAAAGAGCGCCACGGTGTTGAAGATCATTATTTTCGCGGCAAGCGTGCCATACATCGTCAATAAGTTGGTTGACAACTGTCACTCTAGATTTTTCAATTGACATTTGATGTGCAGGAAATTCCGAACGAGCAAGCGCAACCATACCTGCTACTTCACCAGCATGCCACAAACGCATTGCCATCATTGAAAAAAGCCATGAGCTTGCGCCTTTAGGACCACGAGGTCTTTTATCCAATGAATTAGTCTAGAATTTATAGATTTTTAAAATCTTGAAAAATCATAAATATCGAAAAGAAATTTTTCAACTGTGAAATAAGAAAACACATTCGAAACTATAAATAATATTTAAAAGAATAATATGGCATAATAAATACGTACATTTGATGGAAGAGCTGTTGGTACTGTTAAATCTACAAATTCCAAAACCGAATCTGTTGCCAATGATAATCCAGAATGATGCCACATACCCGAAGATGGTATCTGATTTATATATTCTTGTACGTGCGATCTTGTGGCCTGCGGAGCCCACTTCATTGCCTCTTGTACTATGCCTTTACATCTTGCCGTAAAGTCTTTTACAATAATCTGCATTATACCATCTTATTAAAGAATGCTTTTCCATTTCTTTACTGTATTTGAAGAACTATAATTGCATTAATACCTCTCTAGCTTCAACACTATTCATAAGTTCAATGCTGTACGGTGTATTAGGAATACGCAGACTAGGTGTTTCCTCATTTGGATCAATTTGTAGGGAAAATGACAAAATCTATTAAAATAAAAATAAAAATAATTTTTTATATAACATTATTTATACCAAAATAACAATCATTTATAATATTGTAGGATAGATACCTGTAATATATCTAGCATACTCCATAGTACTTTACAGTTCCATAATAAATGTGGAAATGCATCTACTAAAGCACTGAGATATTTGTCCGCGACACGTCTAATTTGTTTATGTACATGATTAAAATATACTAATAAAAATTGAGCGTGATTTTCCAACTCTTTTTCTCGTTGTTCATCTTTTGGTTTACGTTGCATGACGTCTTTAAATCTAACGAAGACGGAGTCTGCAATACAACATATACATTGCCACATACCACTTTTATCCTTTTGCAAATCAGAATCACATAAATATTCCATTATTGGATGTAAACTAGGCTCTGGACTGTTCGCAACCCTTAAGGTTTCCAACCAGTATACTGATAATAAATATGTACACTGAGCAAACTGTAACTTTGCTACATATGCTGATATATCATTGGACCTGTCGGAAAAATGTAACAAATATATAAAAATTCGTATTGGACAATGAATGATATAAATTTTACCTGCTACTTAATTTTAATATTTGGCTACGTAATTCTTGAAGTTCAGTTAATGAAACACTATCATTGCGTACTGCTGAAGTATACTGTAGTTCTCGCATTTCGAGACGTGCACTAGTTGGCGAAATAAGATAGGGTGATTTAACAGCTATCTCTTTAACACCATCGTACCACTCGATAGGCCATATTTTCGATTGCTGATCGGCAGCAAAACCCATTACAACGCAATAGACCCAGAAATCTTTGAAAAGTTTTAAAAGTCTTTTTTGTGGATGCCTAATTGGTGGTAAACGCCGCAATAATATAGCAATAACAGGAATTAAAACTCCCAAATTTCCAGCACTATTTGTTGTTTTCTGGATTATTAATGATACAGATTAATATTATATAATATATATGTGTATATATATATATATATATGTTTAATTAGTATTCATTACCGTTGTAGCAATACTGTTTGGAACTTTATCACTGGCACGTTTACCTTCGAGACCTAATTGAACAAAAAGTTCTAGAAGATGAAGTAGCAAGTCATTTAGTTCCGTTTCACCTTGCAAGTTAGCTGCTATATTAGCAAGAGCATTTGTTACTGCTTTAGAAACATGACAGTATTGTTTTCTATCGTCATTTGATGCATAAGTTGCAGTGCTTGATCCCAATGACATTGAAAACATCTGCATTATACCTTCATAAATCTATTTAAAAGAATAATATTTTAATATAACCTTTTAATCGCCATGAAGTAAACAAATCACTTAAATAATTATATGTTACATTAATACAGTATATTAAAGTCTAACCTGTGCTTCACACTTAGCAATAATCATACAACCTAATTGATCCACAATTAGAAAGTCGAGATCGCTTGGTGAGCGACAAAAAAGTTGATGAAAAAATGGAAATATTGTACGCATTGTTTTTGGAGTATCCTTTAAAGCTACAGCTACATGTCCTAACATGATAACAATATTTTTTGAAATTAATTCACTATTTGATTTTTCATCAGATTCCCTGAAACAAAATTGTTATAGACATATATGTTTATTTTTTTTTTGTATGCACATATATATGTAACATTATACGAATATGGTAGAGTTCATTATAATATATTAGAATAAAAATCATACCCGTCACATATATCTGCTGCAAATAATCTATTAGATACACTAGCCACTAGTGCCGGTACGCAATCTGGATTAACAGAATGTGCTGCTTCCAAAGCTATGCAAAGATTACCAATTGCTGCATCACGCAATTTTTCAAAAGCGATTTGAACGGATGATGTTGTCTGCTTTGAATCTTGTGCCTCTTTTCCTTGTACTTTATATAATAATAGTAATAACAATAATAATAACAATAAAAATATAATAAAAAAAAATCATGTTAATATTAGAAATTTAATAATATTTGTACTTTTAGTTTTCTTACCAATGACTTTAAAGTGATGCTCTTTTGTAGATCGTTCATTGAGTTGACGGTATAATTTTAATAGTATAGGTGAAGGGACAATAAGAAATTCACGAAGATAATATATAGAAGTACTTGCAATATTAGGAAACTTTTGAGCCAATTTTCCTAAACCTTCTAAGCATACTAATAGTAGAGGCATGTGCGCTAGTACAAGTTTTGGACCATGATTGGAATTAATCTTTTCAACAAGACGACCGCACAAACTATCTGCACCTGCAAACAGAAGCAATAATATCCTTTTAATAATTTCTACCAAATCATTTTTTATCATAGATAACTATTAGTTATTTCTATATGAAATATCTAAGGATAGGTGTAGGATTAAACATAAAATGTTTATTTCAACATTATTTGTTGAACGATTATTTGATAATCGAATGTCATACACAAAATACTTTTAGTCAAGCAGTTTCTGAATATTAATACTTTTATATATGAACTTTGATAAAATGTATCAAAATATTCTTTGTTTGCAATAAAATATTATATTTATGTATGCAAATCCATAAAACCATCAATCATACTGCACACAGAAATAGGAACACCGCAATATAGTATTGCTGCGGCAGGGATTGTTCATATCAAACTGGTATATTAAATGTTATCGTGTAAAAAGAATAGTTAATAAAATAGAAACAAAAGGGGTAAACAAGAATACCCTCGCCGAGCAGCATAGAACTGATATCCGCGAACAGTGCGGATGTATCATACTCCCCGCTCACTGCAAAAACACCGTATAATAATGTTTTACTTACAATATTTGTTGTAACTATATGTACATATATATTTATATATATATATAAGCAATTATCCTTGTTTTTAATGAGTCGTTTTTAAATCCTTGTTTTTCCATTAATGGCTTAAAATAAATGTAATTTTTATTGTTTATAATGTTTTGTCATTATTTAAAAAGTAAATGAAAACGGAAATTAGAAAGTTCAAATAAATTATCATATCACATATTTATGAAGAAAGTAATATAACTTAAAAAATTATGTTTTCCAGAAGGAACAAAAAACTATTCTTGAATATAATTAAATATTATATAAATTGGACTACATAACTATAACTTGAAAATCGTATTTTTTGAGTTGTGTTACTTTCATTGCGTGTGCGATATGTATCATTATAAAATGTAGCATTAAGAAAAAGATTTACTACATAGATAATTTAAATAAATCCATATAAATAAACAAGACCTAAAATTTAATTATATTTTTATGATTATAATTTACTTTAGAGTGAGAAGAAAGTGTTATAATATACATCAGAGACTTGCAAAGTTGGTTTGTGCAATCACTTGCCCCTTATTTTTACTCTTTCTTTTATTTCTCCTTGATCACATCACAATATTACTGTGTAGCTGCAAGTATAGCATGTGGACAATCAAATAGTAATAGTCATTTCTCCTTCATCAAATAGTTTGCATGTCTCTGATATACATGAACACATTACATTTGAATGCAAAATACTTTTTACAATAAAGCTTTTAATCTACATGTGCCTTTTTAAAACATGCATTTATGTGTGTACAAGATATTATAATACATTCCTGTTATTAGTATTTTGTAATTACCATACATTATGTATAAAAAATTATTTACATACCAGTTTCATCACCAATGGCCCAAACAAGAAGATCAACGCATGCAGAATTTGCCATTACATTAACTTTGAATCTATTTACTGTCCGGAAGTTAGTATCTACATCTTCTCGCTCACTAGCATCATGTTGTCTAGATTGCAATTCTGTCTGTCCAGACAGGAAAAGGCCTTTAACAAATTCTTGTACATCTCTTGTAAATGGAGCAGGTAAATCACGTTGATTTTGTAATAACTCTCGCAACACTGCTACCATAACCAAATTCATGGTTTCACTGAATGTGCGATATGGAAATATTTGTACTTGACCAGAATTATAAACCTATAAAAATAATAATTTAATAAATATAAATTTATGAAGTTCCAAAATAACATGAAGATACTAACTTGTTGAGCTTCTTCATCGAGAAATGTAAGAATGTCTTTAGTAAGTAGCTTTTTAGCTAATGCTAGAACACTTTGTAAATGCACTACATTAAATTGCATTGCAGCCCTTTTTTCGGGACTTTCATTACATCGCATTTGTGGAAATTGATTAAAACTGGATCCATATCTACTGAAAAAGTATGTAACTGGATCATATGGCACAGATGAAAAAGACTGTAATGATGGTCTCTTGATACATGTAAAATCAGAATCAGTAGTTAGCAATGCTGGAGTATTATCAATCGGTGGATAAGGATTTAGGTTTCCACTAAGAGACCTTGGAATAATCGGACGAAAATTTGAAAAACTATGTTGCTTTTTATCTAATGTTAAACGTGTTTCTGTATTAGTGAAAGAAACTGGAGTTTCAGGCCGTGGAAAAATACGACAAAGCAATGGTGGATCTGTACATGCGAAACGACCCATAGACCTTGCTAGTCCAATAAGTATTGGGACTAGACACTTGCATAAAGACACTGTAAAGAAAAAATATAAATTTATAAACACATGTTTCTATAAACAATGAATACGTAAGAAAATACATTTCCTAAAAGAAACCTTACATTTTGCTTGCATACCCCTATTTCCATTTTGTTCTTTATAACCACGTATCAGATTGGTCAAAACAGCTAATATTTCAATCTGTGTAGAAATAATTTCTTCACGAGCTGATTCACATCTGGCAGCCACATCGCTCAGCAATGTATTCAAACAAAAACTAAAACGTTCAGCAACAGGAACTCTTTCAGTAGGTGAAACTTTAACTTCATCCAGCCAAACAGCCTTTGGAAGACCACGTAATAACCGTAAAAAATATGGTAAAATACGATCCCGATGTTGTAATCCTGATTCCAAAAAATATATTCCCAATGCAATAGTTGCATCTTGTCCACGTTGATCTAAACGATATATTCCTTGAGCAGTTTCTTGAGGACATAATTTGAATAAACGAGTTACCTATATTAAAGGAAATAAACATCAAAAGAAATTATCTTAAAATATGAGTTTCTTATAAATTTTTTAAATATATTTTTATTTTAAACTTATTTGTAATTTCATTCATAGCGATACGTAAAGTTTTACTTATATATTTCTAATAAAAAAATTTACTTATTTTTTTATTGTAAAAAAAGTACATAGTCACTTTGTAATAACATATTATGTAACATTATAACAAGCAACAGTAATTAATGAAAGACATTAATTATAGCATGTACAGTAAGAAACAATAATACCAGTGGTGATGGTATTTCAATTGACATATTTGTTTCATTGAATATCTTTTACTACCTATTTTATTCATAAGTATATTTACACATAAACGTATTTGAATAAAAAAATTATGTCTTTAATACATATAGCAATGATTATAAAGCAGTGATTATAAAAACATACTGCTTATTATAACATACAAATGATAGGATAATAGGAAGAAAAAATCTAAACATGAAAAGGACATCAAAATTGGGACAAAAAAGGAGACAAAAAGAATTGTACTTCTTGCTGTACATGTTTTCGAATAAGTTGTCTTATATTATATTACAGGAGAATGACAACTTAAAATGTCATTGAGAAAAAAAAGAGAGAGGAAGAGAAAGAGGGAGAGAGAAAAAAAAATTTTAAGTAAAAGTTAAATTAAAAATTGCTTCGTAGATTCAATTTATATCTAAAGGATTACATATAATAAAATAATGAAAAGATTCTTTAATTTTTAATAAAAATGATTTTATTTTCTTAAAGAGAAACGTCATTTTAACATTACCGAATAACATTATAAAGCAAAAGGTATTGATCATTAAAAAAAAAGGAAAAAAAAATTATACATAACAATACCGTAAGAATCTTTATACAATAAATTTACCTTTTCCCACGGTGTAGGTTTAATTGCAGCAAGGCATCTAGCCAAATGTTGTACAGCTTTTGAGAAGAACAACTTCTCGTCCACCACCATTTTGCCTAGAATCACTTACTCTTCTTATATTATGTAGTTATGAACAGTCTCATCTATTCATTACCTCGAAATACTATTGCATCGTTAAAAGAGATGGCTTACGCTTGTGTCATAAGACGACGTAAGACTGCTTTGACACATATGTATTCATTAACGTAACATGATAACGCATGAGAAAATAAAACCCTAGATATAAACTAGAAAATAAATCAGATATTATTAATGAGAAAATAAGCCCCTAGATATTAAAGAAGCGGTACGAAAGTGCACGTCGATCGCACAAAAAAAAATTAAGCACATTTATTTCCGATAATATTGATTATTATCAATTTAAAAATATTGAATTCAAAACAGCTTTGTCTATTTTAATTTATTTGCCGTTATCGAATATCATTGAATTATAATAAGTATCTCTTAAAAACTAGAAGTATTTTTAAAGTAATTAAATCATTGTGTGCTATATATGGGAATAACGGGATCGTAGAATATATTTTAATGTTTCGTCAAGTTTTTATGTAGTAATTTTGACGTTTGGTATCATTCGGTACGCTTTTGAGAAACGTGCGATATGCGAGACATCTAGCGGGAAATTGAAAGAAGCTTCTACGTCATATTTGATTCTACATTTTTATTATATGCGTACGATTTGTTTCAATCTAGATTCGTTGTCTGTTTTATATGTCAAAAGCAAAACGTGAGGATTGAACGAAATTACAATACTTCTGATTACTATAAATATTATAAGCTCTCATTATAATTTATTTTCATTCATGTATTCAGAATAATTAAAATATTTTGTTGTTATAAATATTTTAAAGAAAACCATTTTCCTTTTTGTTTTCTTAACATTAATTATTAGGAATTAATATATATATATATATATATATATGTATATTTACAATTGTAATTATGGCAAAAGTTATTACGAAGAAAAAGAAATTGAAGAGATTGTCCACTAAGGAAGAGCTGGAGCTTTCTGATAAATCGGTATAATTTGTTTTCTGAGATTTGTTAAATTTTGCTGTACGGCCTACGGTAAAATTGTTGTTTTATTATTTTAGGAATTAATAAAGAAAATATTGCAATTGGAAGCTTATAATATGCAGCTTCAAACGATACTTAGAAAAAGTGAAACAAATGTAGTGGAAAAAACGAAATGCCTTAATAAGAATCAAAAACAATTTGATTTCACAAAGTATGCGAGATAAAATATTTCCCATTATGATTTCATTGAAATATAAAATAGAATAGAAATATTTTGAATATTTAATTCAATTAATTGGTTCTAGGTGTCACAAAAGACATATTTTATTAAAATTGTACTACTTAGGTTGGGATTATAATGGTTTTACGTGTCAAGAAGGGAATAACAATACCATTGAACATCATTTATTTTCTGCTTTAATAAAAAGTTGTTGTATAGAGTCTCGTGAAAAAGCAAATTATCATCGTTGCGGTAGAACGGACAAAGGCGTCAGTGCTTTTTCTCAAGTAATTAGTTTAGATATACGTAGCAAATTGAAACCTGAGAAACAAAGTGATTTACAAAATGAATTATCTTATTGTAAGATATTAAATCGTTTACTTCCTTCAAATATAAGATGCATAGCTTGGAGTCCAATTCCAAGCGATTTCTCTGCTAGATTTAATTGCAAAGATAGGACATATAAATATATTTTTCCTAGAGGAAAATTAAATATTGATGCTATGAATAAAGCGGCTAAGTACACTATAGGCATACATGATTTTCGAAATATTTGTAAAATGGATGTTGCCAATGGCGTGGTAAATTTTAAAAGAAGAATAATTGATGCTACAGTTTCTGTAAAACAAAATGATTATACAAATAATTCAGGTATTTATAGCAATATATTTAAATATAACTCAGTTATGGTAATCATGTTAAACACTACCTTAGAAGAAAGTAGTTAAATTTTTAATTCCATGTTTATTTTAATAGGATACGATTTGTGCGAATTAAAAATAACAAGTCAAGCTTTTCTTTGGCATCAAATACGTTGTTTAATGGGAGTATTATTACTAGTAGGCCAAGAAAAAGAGAAACCAGAAATTATTTTAAAGTTACTAGATATTGATAGCTATCCGTGCAAACCTCAATACAATCTAGCTTGTGAAATTCCTTTAAATCTTTACCACTCGGAATATGAAAATATCAAATGGTTCTACGATCAAGATGAATTTATAAAGGTTATAAAAATTTTACAGCAAGACTGGTCGATAAACACTGTGAAGTATGTAACATTTTACTTTATTATTAAAGTGAAACTTCTTTAGATTATTATAATTTAATACATGTATTTAAACAGATCAGCTATGATCAGAGATATGCTAATGGATTTAGAAAGTTTACAAAATTGTACAGATACAACATTTCAAAATGATTGTTTACTTCTTGGCGTCCATTCAAAAGTTTATCAACCTTTAATGGAAAGAGTAACTTGTGGTGAGTAGTTTAAATGTCCTTATTATTTCATATTTTATGATTTTAATGTCATATAACATGGTGTGTTATATAATTTTTGCAGAAAGTTTAGAAAACAGAATAAAACATTACCAGAAGAAGGGAAAATTTGAATTAACGAATTTAAGTGATATGTAATATTTACGATTGTCATTATTTTGGTAAGGAATGTAATCTTTGAAAAAAAAAAAGAGGAAAAAGTGAAACTAAATACAGTTGTATCTATTTTCAATATGTCAAACTTGTACCTTTACATTTGATAATTACAGATTATTTATTGTATTGATCTTTACATTTTTACATTGATCCGTTGTACAGATTAGATTCTATTGTTGTTAATATCGGTGAAGTTGTAATGCCATCAGGAATCTTGGGGGAAGTTTCCATTTGTAATAAGATTATCAGAAAAGTTGTAATACCTCCAAAAAACTAGTGATTAAAAGAATGATTAGTTTTTTATAATAATAAGTTGAGCATTTTTATAATTATTTTATACGGAATACTTAAGTAGAAAGATAAAATATAAAAGACATACCTGTTGAATAAATTTGTAACCATATTCGTAAAAACCAAACGCGGAAAATTTCAAACGCTTGTAAGTCATTTCGGATATGAATTGAAAAACCTTATAAAAATAAAATTTAAATATTATAATACAAGTGTTTATGGGTGGTGGTTATTGGGGAACAATTAATTATAGACTATTAGCTTGACTGATGATAATAATTTAGAATATTTTAGAATTGCGAGTAACAAACTTACCTCTTCGCGTATTGTGACATGACAGGTATCCATTTTTTTCTGAATAAGTTCTTGCGTCCTATTTGCCTGTTATCATCAATGATTAATAATATCAAATAGATTCTATGTGCATTCAATTGTTCAAATCTTTATTATATATCAAGTATTATTTTTTAATGTTACCTCAGCCTTAACTATCTCGCATGTATAGTTGATCGAGAGTACTTTGATCGTATAAAACGTACTCCATATAAGAATATCTAAGACTTTCTTTATCCTAATCGATTTCCAAGTATGAGTATTAGTAAGTGTATGATACAATTCGCAAATTAAGCCTATTTCGCCAATAAAGAAAGATATCATCTCTAAAAGCATCGGTGCTCCGAATATCGAATTCAGATTATTACATATCGTACTCAATTCCAGATGAATATGCCTGCAAGAGAAATGATTAATTTCTTATTTTATTATAAGAAGGAAAATATTTTTTAATTGGATATTTTCTTTTTTCTACATTTGATCGTTTCTAAAAGAAAAAAGAATAAAAAATATAATTTTGTCATTTCTTTTTTTTTTCTTTTTTCATAGATTATGTTAAATTAAAATTCGTATTAGTATTATAATAAGAATCTTATCGTTTTATCGAAATAATTAACACGCGATAATTTGTATATTAGTTTTATGTAGCTTTACATTGCTATCCATATATCGGAGCTCTTGAAACCGTTTGTAACTCCATATCCTCGTAATTCTTCGTTCATATTTATTGCATTAGAATATCTTGTTGTACTTGTCGTATGGTCTTCGGGCGTTATTGTTATAGGGCGATTCCTAGCCTTACAACGTTGATTTATATATTCATTTAATTTACAAAATTTAGTTCTTTCATATCTGCATTTAAATATAATATTAAGCAATAAAAGAAATCATGTTCGTGTATTTATTTAATTTATTTAACTATGTATGTGATTATATTGGATAATAAATACGTACAACAATAGAATGATGAATATAAGATCCAGAATCGTGTTGTTATGAATGGGCTGATTAATCAAGCATGTAGAAATAATTTTCGAAGCTTCGTTATCTTTTAAATGTAAGAAAAGTTCGGAAAGATTCAATAAGACAACTGTTACGAGCCATCCTATAACTACGAGTATCATTAACATTCGTATATTTTTATATTTAGTTTGAAAACCGAGCCCTTTTAAAGTGTCATCGAGCATGGTCATCCTTTTCAAACACTTCGCAAGTTTCTTGAAAAGAAAAAGAAAAATAATGACGAACAAAAAATAAAAGACAATAGGAAAGAATCTTTCTTGTTACGAGATAAAAATTTTAAGAGATATAACGATACGATTTTATACGAAGTAAAGAAATAACGTTTAAAATCTATTAAAGATATCGTACTTTGCTGTTGTACAGGCAGAAGCCCATCGATGTAATCGTTGTGATCATGTTGAAGTAAAGAACGACGATGGATCCCGTATTGTCGAACAAAATATTAAATATGCTAGAACTTATGAGATATTTGAGAAATATAATGTAACCGATCCACCAGGACACTATATACATAATATTAATATAAATGATAATTTTGTACATAGGATATTCAATGATGATAATTCCGAGTATAGAGCCGGTAAGCAAAAGAGGAAAAAACGCTTGTTTGAGGTTCTCGATCATGGCTTTAACGTTTTGTCTTAACGATAGTAGAATAACTCGTAGACTGACAGACTATAACCGTCTTCGGTTAACACATCCTACTTTACGGTTTATCGATATCCTTGCGATATCAATCGCAATTACGTATATCGTGGCACCTGCGTACTATCGTGAATTATTCGTTTGCTAATTGATATGATTGTTGTTCCATTAGGAATAATTGATAAATAGTACTTTTGCTATTTCTAAGAATATACCTATTAATTCGTCGTTCATTACGGTATATATCTTGTCACGTTACGAGAGACGTACGACGTTTTTTTATCCGCGTCAAAGAAATACATTTTTTTTTGTTTCTAAATAAAAATATAGATAAAAACGTATATAAAAATTTTCTGTCCAAATTGCGATATACGATGCTCTTTAATTGACATATTAGATTGATTAATACTTTGACATAAGGGAAATTTTATTTTCTATTCTGTAGATTAGTTAAATGACGTTCATAAGAATTCTTTCGTCGCACAATACCGTCTCGATAATAGTACGATAAAAGGAGAAATGTTCGAGAATGAATGCCAGATTCTAATTGTAAGTATATACATATACATACATACAACATCACTGGCATCATCGGGAGAGAGTATAAATTGCAAGATGCCAACCAGGTTGCAGTAGGCGTTATACGTGGTTGCGATTATTGATCGCGGTCAGCATTCTTCGTAATGAAAAATTAAAGACGATACGGATACGTACTAATTTAAACAAAAATCGAAGATAATTACGAGGACCGAACCGATAGAAGAGTAATTAACTTTTAATAAAAATGAAAATGAGTAAGGTATATAATATAATTAATTGTCTTTATTGAATGGACGATATGGAATAATATTTTCTTATTCATTTTCAAAAGGTCTTGGAATGAGATCGATACCCAAACGAATTAGTATTCGCCTCTGGTTTAACTCGTTAAAGGTTACAATCGGTTGATTTAATCGATTGGAATTACGTTCCTTCCATTGTTACAACGTCGCGTAAGATTATGCGTCCGTAGTGATTCGATAATCAGATGATCGTAGGCATTAACGTAGGCCGCCACCGAGATCCATAAGAGACAAGTTTCGCTCTTCGTTTGATTTCATCGCTACGATTTCAACGAGAACTATCATAGGAAGCGAATGATTAATATTAAATTATTTTCCATAAAAAAAAAAAACGAGCGTCAACAATTTTCGCGATAGCAAACAAATTACGTAAAATATTTCCTTTAAATATTTGCCTCGGTCAATTTGTTGCTACAAATCAAAACAAGCTTACGAACACACACACACACACACACACACACATACATAAATGCACGCGTCTTTTATTAAATATGACTATAACTCGGGCAATGTTTGAAAGAAAATTAAAAAAAAAAAATTTTTTTTTTTATTTCTCTCGAAAGTCGTATAGCCTGTCTACGTTTTTATTTATTTATTTCTTTTTTTTTTCACGACGGCGATCACTTAGGACACTCTCTGTGGTCGTACCTAAAAACTAATAAATAATAAACAAATGGACTTAGGTTTTGGCCAACATGGCGTATCGTGTCGAAACTACTTTGCATGTTATTTATGCAATCGGCATTATCCCACTGTGTATTAATAGCAGATGCGATCTCGTAAAAATTTACCGGACGTCCCGTTCGTTACCTTCTTTGTTCGTTATGACGAAATGGAGTTCCCCTTGATTTCCTCATAAGGCGATGGGAATAATTTGATATTTCATTCAATTTGGCGCATACATTATATACATGGATACAACTATGTTACGCGATATTATGGCACATTGTGATCTCGAAAGGTTCGCTATCGCGAAGGGATATCGGCGCTGAGGAACAATTTTATTTCTTTCTTTCTTTCTTTTTTCTTTTTTTCCTCTCTGTCTCTCTCTCTCTTTACTATGCGTTAAGCGTTACATAACAAAATGACATAAACACATCGAGTTAATATTACTCAGACGGGTTGAGAAGCTGCATCAAAGGATCAAGGTGAATTTTTATCTTCTAACTGGTTTCTCGTGTAACGGATATACTTTGTTACAAAAGTGACATTTCTTTCTTTCTTTCTTTTTTTATTTTCTTTTTTCCTTTTCTTACGATACAATGAAACAATTCTATGTGAATTGTGTCGAAAATCTCTATAAATAATGCCGATCGCTCGCAGGAGGAATACGAAATACGAAATATACATTTTAAAGTGTTACTCGTAATGATCAAATAGACGTACATACAACGTGTCTCGAAATATTATCAAAACAGACGGTCGCAAAATTAGCATACAACAAGTTTCTATCCAGATGGGGAAAGGAGATCGTTAATATTGTTGGTAATTTTATTGTCAATTAATTATCGACAAACGGTGGATTATATATAAAAATGTATTGTTATTATTATTATTTTATTTCGAAAAATAAAAGAGAGAGAATTTTTTCCCGTCTGGACAGAGAGCGATATCTTCTTTCGATTAGAAACAAAAAAAAGGGAGAAAGAAAAGAAAAAAAAAGAAA
Organism: Dolichovespula sylvestris; assembly: GCA_918808275.2. NCBI lineage: Eukaryota > Metazoa > Arthropoda > Insecta > Hymenoptera > Vespidae > Dolichovespula > Dolichovespula sylvestris. The sequence goes on from OU964981.1 coordinate 3,625,492, forward strand.
CAAACGAGACAATAATAAAATCGTGGATGTTTTTTCTAAAAGTGTCTTGCCAAAATTTATCGTAGGATCAAGAAGTCCGGATGAAAAGTGACAGGGATACTGCTATCGTATTGCGAGTAAAGCAATACGTTTCTCGCGTAAGTGTTGCTATGGATCAAAATGATGGTTCCCGTCTTTCTCTCTGGGTAAACCGCAACTATCATCCTTTTCCTTCACTTTCTGTGTGGGTTATTCCGTCCGTGTGCGAGGCCCATCAGGTAGATACAGTAGTATGTACACACATATATATATGTATATATCATACTTTGCGTTAGTTGGTACGTGGGAGGACAAAGACTTGAATTTCTTACTCAACTTTTGAGGGTCAAGTCGAGTAAAGAAGACATTCCTCGATAATAAACCTATAGATATGTGCGCATATAATATATATATATATATATATATATATATATATATATATATATATATATATATATATTAAAAATAATTTAATAATGTACTTCAATAATAACCATTCATTGCAAGATATATACATATATATATATATATATTTTTTTTTTTTTTAATTTTCACACTAGATTTCTATTAAAGATATAAGATATTAAAATAGATGACAAAATTTTTTTTCTGTACGTTTTCATTATATAAACAAAAAAAAATATTATGAGATTACTTTCTACGTATAAAAGTGGTGTATTGAAATATCGAGGACTCGCATATTCTTTTCCATTCGTAATGCATTTGAAATGTATCATTCCCTCTTAATAGCAATCGAGAATTTCGATTAAAAACCTTCGTTTTTAAGATACTCAAGGTACCAAGGAGTATTAATGAAATACAACAAGCAAAAGCAAAAAACGAGGTGGATCATAAAGAATTGACTATTTTCTATCGAACGAAAATCTTTTTATAATTGGTCTCAAAGTTTCGATAAAGACAGATTGTCGTAATGTATTATGTTGGCTCTTCTGCATATGCATCTTGTTTATTCCACTGTTACGGCAAACCACGGAAACGTTTTGTCACTCCATTCTCAAGACGGATCATTCTTTAGCCAACCTCCAGTCGAGACATGCAACAAATGAGATTTTGCAACAGCAAAGAGGGAACGTTAGGACATACTGGATAAAATACCGAGTTGGTTCTACTTCTTTTCTTTTTTTTTTCTCTCTTGCTCTCTTAGATCTTGTCTCAGTATTTTTTCTTCTTCTTCTTCTTCTTTTGGCTTAATATTTCAACGCGAATATAGATTTGAACTCTTATCCGAGATCCGCCCTGATATTTTTCTTTGCGAGGACATGTAATTAGATGCATCGTAATTGAAATATTGATCTTTTAAAAGAATTAAGATTTTCGATCTACTCGCGTTTAATCTATTTTTGCAGTTCGATGAGAAACAAAAAAAAGTTTCGGTAGGAGGAAAGAAAAATAAGAAAAAAAAAAAAAAAAAAAAAAAAAAACGACAACGTTAAACTTTTCTATTTAGTTAATTATAAGAGATAGATGCGTCCTTAACATTTTCAATATACGCGTATCTTCTTCTGTCGTATAATCAAGCGTCGCTGCTGCCATGATCGAGATTGTATTTTAATATATCTTGGGAGTTATGGTTGAAATAATGAGTCCCGCTCGACTGGCTATCGGTGCTACAGCACTGAATCATCGCTCGACTCGTTACCACTCATTGTCAGTAGTACTGCTCGATCGATTTAACGATCCTTCTTCGATCACTACGAGATTAAAATGTTTTATTAACAAAAGAAAAGTGATGGGTTGTACCAACGAATAGATAATGCGTAAGATGCAATGATAATATTGGGAAACAAAATGATAAATAAACGAAGAGAATCTATCCATTTAGCGAAGTTGGAAATATTCTAAAGAAAAAAAAAAAAAAAAAAGAAAAAGAAAAATTACAGATCGTTTCAATACGTTCGTTGGAAAAAATAAATAATCTTCGAAGGACGACAATAACGTGGGCGATTTACAAATTTTTGTTATCGATGAAAATAGAATAGACGTTACACGTGAGAAAGAGAAAGATCACGAGGATTGTCTCTCTCTCTCTCTCTCTCTCTCTCTCCCTTTTTTCTTTTCCTCTTTCTTTCTTTTTACAGACCATTCCCAGGCGCACGTAATCCATTTAAAATAGTAATCGTTAGCGAGGATGAAAGGTGTCATTGGGTACGGTTAGATCGTAAAATAAAATTGGAAGTTACGAAGGTGGTATCGTAACTGCTTCCCTAGCGGCGGTGCACATGACGACCGAGAGCGCGTAATGCCACGGTGTGATGGGGCACCCAGATTCTTAGGCAAAGAGTAGGTCATCTACGAACAGAGCGAAGTTTTCACTTTCATCGTGACCGAGGGAATACCTAGTTACATGAGGCGGCAGACAAAGGCATCGCCGGTTAGAAGAAGAAGGCGGTTGGCTATATGACACGCAGCTCTTCGACAGAAGATCGGATATTCATAACCTTCCATTGAATTCGCACGGCCGTGCGAATTCTACGTTCCACTTGGCCTCTTCCTCTTACTGTTAAAATATGATCGCCCTATCGCTTGCGAACAGACTCGAATTATTCTCCGTTAACGATTGCTTAGGATGATCGCCTAGTTTCGTCGTCGTTCCTTTTGGATGATCCTAAGTGATACCGATTTAGACAGCTTTTGTCTTGCATATATACATATACATACATATACATATATATATATATATATGTATGTAGATACATCGATCTTTTTTTCGATCCTTTTAATCCTACTGATAGACCGGAACACCCAAATCTCCGAACATTTATTTCTTATCCTCCAAATTTTCGATTCTTTTATTTGATAATCGTAAAAGGATTAATTCATTCAGATCGAACGATTCAACAAACTCTATCAAAAAAGAAAAAGATAAATAAAATCGATTATCCGTGTCGACAAGAAAAAGATGTTTGTAAAGTAACATAACGTGTATATATATATGTATATATACATACACTGTATCCTACGTGTGTTCATATAAACGGACGGGGAACATCCGAAAATGATGAAATACAAACGAGCATGATTGATGATTTCTCGTAAAAAAAATATAAGAAAACGAATCGTGGAATAAAATCTTTTTTCCCTCCGTACCAACATTGTGAATTTTTAATCGAAAAAATACCGTCCCGTTGTTTATTTATATATCCGTTATATATCACTGACAAATATCGTAAACATCGGTCGATCTGGTAATAAAGAATGAAAATTGGTTCGTCTTAAATGCGTCTAATCGATCTTTATTTCTTTTTATTTTTTTTTTTTTTACGAACGAGACGTATCGGTTCGTTGAAAAAAAAAAAAAAATCGATTCTTTTCCGACAGTTCGACCTTCGCAGAGTGACCTTTAAGGCGATATCTCTAATTTGAAATAATCGTGGAAATAATTTACAAGTGATATAAAGTTTATGTCATTCTAAGATCTTTGTCATTACTTCAGCCCTGTTTTCTAACGACGTCTATGGCGCCGTTAATAGTCGTTTGATACGTCCATGAGAGACCTTTGTTTCACACCCTGCGATCAGCAATAAAGAACTGCGTGACGTGGATCTAACGTCGTACATTAAAAGCATTACCGTCGCGCTAAAACTTTACGCGCGACTGTATTGCCTTTAAAACGAATAATAATCTAACACGGACATGAATGACAGTAATAAGAAGATATATAGTTATGTATATATCAATAGATTACTATACAGGTTATATACACATATATAAGTAAATATATAGACGTACACAAATAATCTAATGTATATAGATTTTATACAGTATAATGGAGTATATTAATACATCATTAATGTACGGTGTCGTATATATATATATATATATATATATATATATATATATATATATGTATGTATGTATGTATGTATATATTATTAATATAATATATAATATTTCGTCGAAATTGCAATAATTTTTCTAAAGTAAATATACCAGAACGGCATAATCGTTCGAATATAATATTTATGTATCTATAGGTACATATGCATATGCATATGTATAGGTAATACCTATTAAGGAATGGATGAAATTGGCGATGAGTTAAAGGACTGTAGAAATATAAGATGCGAGAAAAGGTAATGACGAAGCGAAATGATCTATGGAGTAAATGATTTGAAACGCATTAGCCGTAATTTATGTGCACGTTTTATATTCATCTAACGAAATAATTCCCCTTAGAAAATTATGCAAGAATATCGTACCTCGATAAAATATTCGTACGCATTTGGAAAAATAAAAATGGAATGAATTTTGTTGCAGGTAAAAGTACGCGGGTGCCTTAGAATCGTAAATGGAAAATAATTTGCTTGATTGGCCCTGGTGGCAATAAAAAAAAAAAAAAAAGAAAAATTAAAAAATATATATACTCCTTTTAAGTACTCGCATCGAATTTCTTTAGAAAATTTAATATACCGTCATATTGCAGATGAAAAAATATCTCGCGATCGGTTGAAATTACAAGAGAGAGAGCGGTGAGAACAATTTTCACGGTTCTGAATTCTGAGTTACGAAGTGCGCGTAAAAAAAATTTTCCGTTTTATTCGTGAAAATTGTCGAGTTACGAAAGTCAACGTAGATTTTTTGTTTTTTTTTTATTTTTTTTTTATGGACCTACACTATTATTATTATTTTTTTTTACATAGTTTCGATCATTTATTTGTACAGTGTTTATATAGTAGCGATCATTCGCGATCGAAATCATGTCTGGTAAAAAAATTACCACTATGGATCGTTAGGGAGATAATCGGCGTCTTAACGACTGACTAACAGATACATACTGTACTGTAATTCATACTTCATTCTATACAAATACATCATTTGCAAATCATGCAGCCGTGCATTTTGACGAGTTAGAGGTCGGTGATCCTGTTCGACGTAACCGACGTTCAAAATATTATGTAATCTGGCAAATCGTTTTCATCGAAATTGTTGTTTTTATCTCGTAAAGCGCTCCACAGTAGAAATTTGTCTACAACATATGGATCTTGATTGCCCACTCCATAAATATACCCAAAGAAAAAGGATTATATCGACCGTCCTAACTGGGAAAGGTCACGAGTATATATATAAAAAAAAAAAAAAAAAAAAAAAGAAAAAAAGAAAAAAAATACAAAATACAAAATAGACAAAAAAAAAGAAAAAATAAAAAAGTGTATACGCACGCTTGGAAGCTGACAAAAGACGGTTGAAAGTTTTATTGTTGTCGCCTGTTGTTGTTATCGCAATAAATATTCTTGCCAACTTTCAACAAGCTTCGTGCGATGTTCTCTCGGGACGTCACACGGACGGACTGACGGACACCCTGCATATACATACATATATGTATCCATGTAAATCCCAGTCACCGTATCGGAATATATATTTTCCAATCATTTATGTCGTAATAATAATAATCATTAGCGTTTGGTTACAGACTGACCAATAAGTATATTACGAAATTAAGGCGAATATTAAGGTGAGCAACGGGTACGAGGGAGTGAGGAAAAAAAACAAAAAAAAAAAAGAAAAGAAAAAGAAATAAAAAAAAAAAAAGGATGAAAGAAGGCCTTCTAGATGTAAAACCCGCCGTGCGTTACATCACGCGCGGCATCGCCATGGGGATAGCGCATGTACCTTTCTCGAATGTCTAGGCGAGCACCTCTTCTTAGGATCTCGTCGATGCGATGCGAGGTGCATCTCTTTTCCTCGTATTTAGACCAGCCGCTTACATAATAGGGGCCACGCAAGAGAGACGTACTACGATCTTGGAGCGGAGACTTTAAGGTTACGAGAACGAAATGTCACGAACGCTTCGAATAATGGGTGCAATGGGAGAGAAAGGATAGAAATAAGATTATAAGGACGCGTTCGTAATTTCGTTACGTTAATAAAATAATGATTAATATATCGACCTTAATGCCAATAGGGACGATCGATCGATCGAGACATTTCTTTTCCTTTTTTATTTATTTATTTATTTATTTATTTATTTTTTCCTCCCTTCCCTTTTACCCCACAACCGCGTAGCTTCTTGTTATGCATCAACGGCGTATAATACGTTTCTTTCATCGCGGAATTATTATCGTTATTCCAATCGAAGATCGATGATATTTAATTGATGTATAAATGCAATACGTACGAAACTACGCTTGGGGAAACTGTATCGTCGAAGTTATAAATAATTTCGTTCGAGCGCATTATATATTTATTTTCTATACTGACGGATAATCGATCAACTTTTTGTTTGTTCTTGAAATCGCAACTTGGGAGATTAATAGGGTTGTTCGTGTTACTATCACCGTATATCGATTAGTTTCTTTATACGTGATCACGGTTAAGTTATAAATTGATCTCGCAATTTGTTAGAACGTTGAGAGAGAGAGAGAGAGAGAGAGAGAGTGTGTGTGTGTGAGTAGATTCTTGGATATATTAGATAAGAAATTCATAAAATTTAACGGCAATTTATCAAGGGGAACGGTTTAGAAACATTTGTGGGTTTACGTTATTTGAACTTATCGCATTGAATAATAAATGAATATTTGTCTCCTACCCCCTGGACATAACGGATTATGCAAATTGCACGTAATGTTTCTACGACTTACTTAGAGTTTAAGATCGAAGAGAATGAAATGTCATGAATGTCCCGATCGACGTCCCAGACAATAAGACGCGTTCGGGGAAGGACGGCTCGATGCGATGCGATGCGATGCGATGAGATGAGATGCGTTACGAAAGTTATTAATGCGACGTTCAAACGAAAATAAGTAATTCGATCGTAATTTTCGGTGAAAGATATTGCCGATGATAATATGCACTAATACGCCACCCCCCCCCTCCCCCAGAAGCAAAGGTGTTAATGTCACGCACTTTGAGATCAGAAGATAGAATCTGTTTCAACGAACCTTGATCTTTGAAAGTCCTCCTTTGATCCGCGTGAAAGAACGCTTCTTTTCCATGTACCACAAGCGTAAACGTAGAAGGCCTGCCTGCCTGCCTGCCTGCCTGCCTGCCTGCCTGCCTGCCTTCCTGCAAATATCAAAATGCTTCGAGATCAGTTTGATTTACCAATATGAAACTTCCGATGGAAAAAAGGAAAACAAAAACAGGACAAAGAAAACGTACGTATTTACGTTAGTGTTTGCGTGAACGCGACTATACGTATTTTTTAGATTTTTATTAAATCGAATCGAACAACGGATTGCTTCTTTTTTTATTTTTTTATTTTTTTATTTTTTTTTTCTTTTTTTTTTTTTATAAATCGAAATAAAGGACATAACAAAACGAATTTCTTACGTGGTTATTGTTCTACTCTCGTACGTGAGAAGTCGATGGAATCGATAGAATAGATGTAAATGTCGTTGGAACGATAGAAGGGTGGATGACCGAAGGATCCATTTAAAACATGGAACGATCGTCTTATCTGTTCTTTTTCTTTTCCTTTTTTTTTTTTTGGGATCGCTCGTGTAAGTATAGCATTCTATTGTTGACCTTTTCCAAGTGCAACAACGCCTATGCTTGTGACTTTAGTCTTATAAAATCTGAGATTATTCCATGTATAAGAATTGGAGACTTATTTTCTAGCGCAAGTATAGTGTGGGAAAGGGTCGAACTGGAAACCAAGACTGAGACTTAATGATGCAAACGCGACGTGAGATCGGAACGAGAATTAACGTTTGTTCTTTCATATAAATATACGTTAAATATTAATTGAGATTTACGAATTACAAGTCACATCGTATATTGTGATCTTATTTGCATGGATTTTCTTTTGTTTGTTTTTTTTAGGTGGGTAAACATCGACGCAGGTATATCGCATTCTCATCGAAGCGTTTGCCGATATATCGATATGTTCGATAGTTCTTTTTTTTCTTTTTTTTTTTTGTAAATACAAAGAAAATTTATCGCTCGGAAAAAAAAATTTTGTCCGTATAATTGGATACGTTGACGTAGGACATAGAGGAATTTAAATGTACGGTAACATCTCAACGGTTGCGAAATTAGACTTGCAGTAATTTAGGTAGTTGTAATTTAGGAAAAAATATTCATGAGCTAACAAAAGCGTTCCACTACCGGCAACGACGCTACGCGTCCTGTATATAAAGTTGAATATATGTAGAAGTGCGACCGCTTGGAAATATCTAAGAGCTGCTGTTAGACGAGGCATTTGCGATCATTTGCTACCTCCAGTATGCGGTTTAATGTCTTCGCTCTTCCTTTACGCGTTTTGTGTATGTAAGACCTGAAGAAAATCGTTTAATCCGATCTCTCTTAGCTTCTCCAGAAATAATTTCAAGGCGCACCTACGTATCTCTCTACATGCGGTATCACATAAGTGGAATATTTACATATCGCACGTAATAAATATAAAATGGTTTTTCTTAGATAAACAACTGGATACAACTTGTTTTCCTTTGATTGACAAGGAAAATTGCAAATTCCTTTGTCCACATAATATTTATATTTATATGTATATATATATATATATATATACACGCACACGCACGCACGCACACACACACACACACACACATTATCTACGTAATGTGAAATCTTTTCAAAATGAGAAATTTCTGAAAGTGTTTCCTTAATGGCAACGTTAGATCAACCGGTTGTATAAATCAAGCTGACCTATAATAAGCCTTTAATCTTACGTATCATCATTAGATCGTGTTATCCTAAGATTCAAAAGTACCGGTCTTATGGGGGACATAAAATATTGATATAGTAACGCGAATACCGTGTTAAACAGACGGATAGAGTACCATGGTAAAATAAACGAATATGCTACCTGTATTGAAAAGGTGTTTGGTAAAAGAGAACCCGTTCGTTAATCATAAACGCCGTTTAAGAGCGTACCTTGAGCAAATATTACGAGATTATCGAAACCACATAAGGAGGCAGCTTTATCCTCGATCGTCGAGTTGTTCTATGACAACTCGAAAGAGGTATCGCCGGCATTCACCGATTTTTAGTTTGACTTCGGCGTGGTCGCTATATCTAAACTACCACTACTGTCTCACGTTTGATTGCAGAAGCGCACCGACCGACCGGCACGACTTGCCCTCTCGCAAGTCCGATCTCTGCCAGGTTCTAAGACAAGGTAAGACATAGGAGCAAAAGAGCCAAGGGAGGTGCCCCTTCTTGCGTGGGCCTCTCTTCTCTTTCCATCACGTCTAAGAAACATCTTATTAGACCCACGCTATATAAACGCAATGCACCAGCATACCGGCCAGTTATATGCTGACTCTATTCGCAGCCGTGCCCGGACTGTAACAATACACTTATATTGCACAAGTGTAAATCGTAATCGTATCTGTGACCTAAAGGAATTCCTACCGTAAGAGCATCGCATCGTATTCAAAAGAGAAAGAGAGCGAGAGAACGTGTGTGTGTGTGTGTGTGAGAGAGAGAGAGAGAGAGAGAGAGAGAGAGAGACAAAGAGAGAAAGATCTTAGAATCGAATAAGACCTCCGAGTATGATTGATTGATTGATCGATCGATCGATTACTTCGTTCGAAGTATCGAATCGTTGGCACGAGTGTACTCCCAAGTTTTTGGATTTACAATTCAAAAGTGCGCCCCTTTAGCTTGTACCCATACGTGGTATCGTACGTGCCGTTTGACTTTTCCTTTTTTTTTTTTTTTATTTTGCTTTGTTTTATTTCGTTTCATTTTATTTTATTTTTATCGTTATTATTCTTTTTTTTTTCATGTCTATATCAGCTATAGTGAATGACCAAGCTGTGACTCTTTAGGTGGTACATGGTGATTTAATTAGAATAATTCGTTTTATTCTTCTTCCCCATTTTTTTCTTTATTGTTGTTGTTGTTTTCTTTTTTCTTTTTTCTTTTTAATTCGCACTTTCTTCTTCTCCTTCTTCTTCTTCCTCCTTCCCCTCCTCCACCTCCTCCTCCTCAGAGAGTGTACGCATTTAATTCTTAATGCGATTAATAATCGACGAAATTGATCGATGAAGTGAGGAAATAGTGTAAATCACAGGACGCGACAACGAAAAGATCGATCGATCGATCGATCGATACAAATACAATTTATACGAATCATTTCGTTATTCGCTACGGTTATAATTAGTTGGGAATCTTTGTTAGATTCAAATAATGAATTTAATAATTATCGAAGGTCTTATTCCACTCATTCAGAAGATCGAATCATCGATTTTCCCTATAATTATAAAATTATACAATTCGAAATATAAATGATTATTAATTACTTTTCTCATTAACTTAGTTGTTATTATCTGCCAGGATCATTTAATACCTGTACTTCAATTCAAAACCGACGTCGTCGCATCGAAGGATGTATTATCTTCAGGTACGACAACTATTCGACGATTACCATTGGTAGATGTATGAATATTACGTATGAATATTTTTTTTTTTTTTTTTTTTTTTTTTTATCAACGATGACACCGTCGAGTTCAATTACGAAAGTGGAGCATCGATCTTGTAATAGGCGTTTCATGTCGCGTTACGCCAAGAGCAATTATTATTTATTGCGTATTATCGCTTTATGTTTTCGCATTTCACTCTCTTTTCACGTCACATTATTATCCGTTTCCTTTTCTTTTTCTTATTTTCTTTTTTATTTGTTCAATTTATCGCTTATTAATCGTTGCTTTTCATTACATTAAATACGTACCTATATCTTAGATATCGAACTACTTACTATAACAACATACATACGTGTATACATATTTATATGTATGTGTCTTTGTTTATTAAATAAAAAATTATTTTCACAGATAACGTTACTTTGGTTATCAATAGCCAATGTAATATGCGACCTACCACCGGGTACAAGGCGTAATACTTATTTACCGCCCGAATCAACGAAAGGTTACTCTTATGAAAAGCCACCGATACCATTTTCAAAGACACCAACCTTTCCACCCCGACCAACGCCAACATTTCCACCGACGAGAACGAATCCTCCCTTTAACACGATACCACCGAGACCCAATGTCCCAACTACCCCAAGTAGACCATATCCGATTACTGTAACAAAACCACCAGGAAAGTACCCGACGAGACCGCCAAATGGATATCCACCACCAGGACCAAGACCAACTCCAATATTTCCGGAACCGGGCAATAATGGGAATACAGTAGGTCCTGGAGTAAGTTAAAAGCTATCGGAACAAAATAATATATATATATATATATATATATATATATATATATATATATATGTAATATATATTTATATATGTCACACATATAAAATATTTTTAAAGTTATAAATATTAATAATCGTTTTCTTTCTCTATTTACTTTTTTTATGCGGAGAATAATTGACGCAATACCGCTAAATTACAGCACGATCATCATCACCATGAGCCCGGTATGCCCTTCGATTTTAACTATGCGGTAAAGGAGGACGCCTTCGGGAATGACTATTCTCACAATGCCATCAGCGATGGGGATATCGTACGTGGTGAATATCGCGTTCAACTTCCGGATGGCAGAATGCAAATCGTACGGTACACGGCTGATTGGAAACATGGTTTTAGCGCACAGGTCTCTTACGATGGAGCCTCGCGTAATTTCAATAGAGGCTATTAAATTTTAGCGTTTCATAGAGATTACTACGATTATTCCATTTTATCGTCGTTTCAAAATATTTTACGAATATCCGAAGCTGGCATTGAGAGAGAGGGAGAGAGAGAGAGAAAGAGAGAGAGAGAGAGAGAGAGAGAGAGAGTAATGTTTTTCGGTGATCCGAATTAATTTTTCTTTCTTTTTATTATCCTCTTCCCCCCACCCATAATCAAAATACGATCTTCCGTAAATCGTTATTGTTCGTTCAAAAAAAAAAATGTTAAATTTCGTTAACTCATTTCAACCTATATGCGGCCACAATTCATTTAATTGCCCCAAAGATAATACTCGATATTATTCGTAATTTATAAATGTTATTAGGGCACGATAATTTATTTTAACGATATATACGTATACGGTATGCATGTAACGCTAATGTATACAAATTAAATACGTCATTTACAAAATGGAAAATATATTGATGGTTATAGGTTAGAAGATATATATATATATATATATATATATATATATATGTGTGTGTGTGTGTGTGTGTGTGTAATAAGATTTCAAAGTGACTTTATAATTGTAAGATTATATAAAGATTTGTAACTTTAACCTATATAACGTTCTTGTTGAAAATCAGAATTTATTACACTTTCTACTTTGGAATAGAGACGTTACTTTTGCTTATTTTACAATCCTACGTATGTTTGAAACTTTATTGAGTTTATTTATCACGAGTTTCATATAAATTTTAAATGTCGATCCCTTAATAAATCAATTGTATGTATCTTTTCTTACTTTTACGAGAGGATAACGAAAGGTACGTATGTAAAATATTTCTTATCGATCTAATCTTTGTCAAATAAAAAAAAAATGAATTTAAGAAATGATACTTCGTGCCAATCCGTATTCAATACATTCAACAATGTTTTTATCGATCTCGATGTGTTTTTTAAAATATCGTATTTTTACTCACGTCATTTGTATCCGTCCGATTTGTATCCATCAATATGGATTTTTAATATAACATATATTTGTATGAATTTAGACAAAGCTTTATACTAAATAAATCAAACAAAATTATCGATAATCCTTTCAAAGTATCACGGATGCATCTGCATTCGATATTAACTTCCTGTCGTAAGATGTCGCCATCGATCACCGTTTATCATGGGTCGATAATTCCTACCTTATCGATAGACGATGAAGATGGTGCGATTAACAAAGCGAATTAATGATCTCTTCGTCGTATTATTTCATAAATATACATTTTTATATTTAATTCAAATTTCATACAAATATTTATATCGTCCGTCGATATAGCAGGAATTTTCGATCACACGCGCGCACCACGTGCACGCACGCACGCACGAATAGTATCGCGAGTTTTTAAGAATTATCACTCGACGTTGCAACTCCTGTTGTGGTGGAATAATTTCCCTCTGTTGCTACGAAGAATAAGAAAATGCGGCAAGTTGATCTCATTATTGGATTTGATCGATTTGCCGTTGATCGTACGTGTGCGACCGTTCTACATAATTAATATTAAAATAGTGAAATTGTTATGTTAATAAATTATTGCTTTAAGTTTTATAATGCCCACACAGATTGTGTTTTATCACGTGAATGATGTTATATCGTAAAATAAATGCAATGTCTCCTATTTTATCATTTATTACGACACTGTCACGTGCCCGTCGTATCGTTCGAAAAGTTAATTTTATTTTATAGAAATAATTTCATTTGGTATTTGTTCAAATTCGTTACATTAATTCGTTACACGCAAAAAAGTGGAGCATCATTTGTATGTCGATCTATGATTTATCCTAAAAGTTGTAACGCAGACAATGATTTATTTTATCACTCCTAATTCTATTCTCATTATAAGATTGAACTACTGTTGAAAAATGGTATGTAGAAATACAAAAGAACTATTAAAAGTCAATCCTGAACGAATCTTAGAAATTTAAAGATCCAATGCAATTCAATGATTCCAGAAATTGAACATTATGAGAGGAGCCGGATGGCTCTATAAAGTAAACGCTATGAAAGAACAATTATTTACATCCAAAAATTTATTATACACCAATGTAGCCATATCAATTTGTCTTTCAGCTGTAGGAGATATCATAGAACAACACTATGAAATAATAAAGGTTTACTACATTTGATACAGACACCTAAGAATTTTGATTCTTATTTTACACACACATATTATAATTTAATTTTAGGGTGAATGGGAAAAATGGAGTCCAAGCAGAACAAGGAATATGGCCGTGAGTGGCATGTCCATTGGTATAGTTTGCCATTATTGGTATAGATACTTGGATTCCAAATTATCTGGACGCACTAGTAAAATTGTACTGAAAAAAGTAATTATCGATCAGTTTGTCTGTTCACCAATTTGTATAGGCATGTTTTTTTTAACATTAGCAATATTGGAACGAAGTAATTTGTCGGAATTAAAAACTCAAATCGTAAATAAGGCACATAGATTGTACTTAGCGGAATGGGTAATATGGCCACCAGCACAGATAATTAACTTCTATTTTCTTCCAACTAAATACAGAGTTTTATACGATAATACTATATCCCTTGGGTATGACGTTTATACGAGTCACGTTAAACATGACAAAGATGACATTAAATGTTAAAATAATTGTATTTATAAATAATCTTAATAGTTGTTTTGCAAATAGCAATATTGAAGTGAAGAAATATAAAAAAAATAGTACTCTAATTAGAAATGCTTCTATTGAAGTGACAATATTGCATGATGAATTTTCCTGCTAGTGGGACTAGTATTGTATTATCTTATCTTAAATTGATGTATAAGATTTTCTAAATAAGTGTCATCCAAGGTAATATCTCTAAATCGTAATCAACAAGAGTAAACATATCACGAGAATATCTTCTCATAATTTTTAGATATACAATTTGATAAGGGTAGAAAGATTATTTATTTTTGTTCCTTTTATACATCAGTTATACTTGTTCAATACCATTTCTTGGAACATTATTATAAATAAATTCCTTTAATTTTACATTTTTTTCTTTCATATCAAAATTAAAATATAGGCTTTTTATATATGGGGAAAAATAAGAGAGAGAGAGAGACATAAAATGATCTTCAAATTTGTCCTCACGATAGAAAAGAATTTTTTTATCCTTATCAGATTCTATACAAAAAATGACAAGTTCTCATATGTTTTTTCTTATTTATTATAATTTGATAGTTATCTTTATTCAACACTTATTTAAGGATACTTTACCAACCTCGATAAAGAAGTAATACAATATATGGTAACAAAAATTCGAATTATGTAAAAAAAGACAAAAAAAAAAAAATAAAAAATATATATATAATAAAAGGAACCATATAAAAAAAGTCTATATGTGTAAAAATACACACAAATAAAAGTGTGAATAAATTAAATAATTGGTTTCTCCCAAATTCCTCTATGTTCCATTTTTTTTCTTCAAATGTAGCAGTTAAAATGTTTTACATAGTGCATTATATCATAATGTAATATTTTAAATAGATAAATTAACTGTGTATTACCCATCGTTTAAAATTCGAATTTATTCTCGGATACTGAATAATTTGAAATATTCATGGAAAATAAAATGTATCGCACTCAGAACATCCCATCGTGTATACCGATAGGTACTAACACAGCAATAAATAATAATAAGTTCCGAGCTACTAATCTCCAGTCATTTGGTATAGCATACGGTAGCAACTTAATTGTCAATCTATGTATCTGCCAATATAAAAGAGTAGGTATAAGTAAATTTTGTAATACATATAGGAATACTAATATAGAAAATAGAAAAGAAGTATACCACTTACTTCATGACTTGCACATATAAAGATAAATGAAGTAATTAAAAGATTTAATACTGGAAACCTAGGTAGTAGTACTAATACACCATGTGAATCTGCAGCTAACCATATGTGACCTTGGCTGACTAATGTTTCCAAGCTAATCCTACCCAATCCAGCTAGTAGGACGGAATGTTTTCCACGTAGTGATAATGATGAATTTCGAAGTACGATATAGCCAACGATCTATAAATAAAATTAATATGTATATGATTAAATATTGATTAAAATTACAGAAATTTAAAGCACATGTAATATTACAGGTATGAAAGCCACATAAGAATGTATTTCTTCGCACTCAGATTCTGAATAGCATAGTATTGTAAAAGTAATGTAAGCTACTAAAGAAATCAGTGCCAATATTGAGGATAATGCTGTTCCTGGTATATGATCTATTCTTTGTAAAGCTACGAGAGAAGCACCAAACGTAACACCCCATACAACGCTATATCTATCGACTCGCCACCTCGACCACCATTCTCGTATATCATCGTCAGTCGTTACGAATAATGCTTTCCAAGGTCGTGTAACAAATACTTTCTCAAAAAACACCTGAATTTACAACAGTAATAATATATTAATTAGGACTATCCTTTTAACAATATATTGTATAATTAAATTTAAATTAATCATATAAAACTTTTCAAGTAAAATGCATTCTCACCTCTGACATATATAATACGGTAATTATAGATACTAAACCCAATAATTTTAAGGCAAGATAAAGTAATGCTCTTGGACCATATTCAGCCAAACTTCCAGAATATATTCTAGGCGGTAGCCATGCCAGAAAATAAATAACCAAAAACCAAAATGAAACCAATGGTATGAAATGATAAAATTGATAAGGTCTGTTCATACACAGACATAATGTTACAGTTAATAAATTATATCTGAACATGACCTAAAAAAAAAAAAGAAAAAGAAAAAAATAATTAGTATCAGAAATTATTTCATTTGATATTCATGACGAATAATGTTTATATAATGCAGATTATAAGTATTTATTTACCTTGGCAAATCTGGTGAGAGAGACATCACCTGTTTGCCAAAAATAGCAAAAATGTCCGTATCCAGAAAGAAATAAATATGCAGAATTAATTAATCTTAAGAACATATAAATTGATAAAACGTTTTTGGCACCAGTAACATGATATATAAGCACTACTGCTTGCATTAGACCTTTCCATTCATCTGTCTGCTCCCTATTTAATGCATTTGGTCCCCTTTCACAATGCTCGGTAAAAAATAATCCAAGAGCTAAGATATATCCAATAGGGAGCCAAAAGCTAAATTCACTGTAGTATTTATTCTCCTTCATGAAGAAATTTGTTCTGAATATAATATAAAAATAAAAGAAAACAAATAGAATAGCTTTAAAATTAAGTTTGGATAAAAGCATTATACAATTATAAATATACCTGTCACATAAATAAAAATATGCTAATATAGCAGATAAAATAGCCAAAGATGTGCTTAAGTCATAAAAGTCTTGTACTTGTGGTTGTTCTATTTGTACAACTTCAGAAGATTCTGTTTGCTCCGTATCTTTGGTTTCCTCCGTATTTACACGGAGGTATGAAACTTCTGATCGATGTTGGCAGAATCTTCTGTACAACCAAACACTCCCACCAATTATTATACTATAACAGATTTTCAGTTATCCACTGTAGAAATACGACGAAAATATTAGTACTTACCATAGCGCTAGAATAGATAAAGTCAATAATTGTAAAGTTGTAGCTGATTCTGGATAGCTACAACAACTTCCATCATCAAAATTCATATGATCGTTACAATACAAGTTCAGTAATATTTGAACTTTATGACGTAATGATAATGGACTAGCCAAGTATCCATCTGAACTTTGTTCCAATACACCTTGCCCAACGAGTCTATTACTCTTCCATAAGCGTACATTACTATGAGATAAAACCTACAAAATATATAATTGATTGTCAGCATGTTAAAATATTTAATGTTATATTTTTAATTTCCACTTTTTTACTTCTTCAGCTGCCTTATTACACAAATTAATATGTGTATTTTCTATCTTCGATAATCGAGTTGGCAATCTTTCTTTCTCTACAGGATCTTGAATCATCCACACTATTTGCGAATCTCTCTTATATAAAATATTTGCTGGCTGTAATAGTCTTATAAGACCCAGGCTATAATTCGAGTATAATTGCATTATGTTATCAGCATTTGCAAGAATATCAGCAGCTCCACAGCCTGCAATAATTAATCTAGGTGTTTTGCCAGTCTGTAAGAGTATACGATCAGTATATGATACTATTTAAATATTTCTAATCATGGACATTTATAATATATACTCGTTATACCATCATCCATTTCTTGAAGTCTTTTAACATAGCATTATTCACTCTGGGTCTCCATAGGAATTCCACATGTAACTTTAATTGTGAATCGTCAAACATTAAATCTATATCCTCTTGTATTTCACTGATATAAGACGGTTTAACATTGACCACGAATTGCGATAAAAAAGATTTATAAATTTGCTTTATTCTCTCATCGCCGGTAAATACAAAATGATTGTGATGACCCATAAAAGCCAAATATCTCAGGCATCTCCTACTATCTCTAAAAAAGAAAGTTATATATTTTCATTAATATAAGATGAATATGAATCAGTAACATATATTACGTCCTTACGTTTGTGTATAATGATGCATCGTACAGCCGTATGGTTGCCATTCTTTGTCTCCTTTATATCTACCTTCTGTTAGTAACCATTTACAGGAATCGCTACCTTGAGCACAGAAAGATACAATATATATATTTTTAAAAGCACTTCCATAAAGAATACAAAATAATGAAATTGTTAATGGCTATATTCCTGACGTATTTTCTTAAAAAAAAAATATATATATATATATATTTTTTAAGTATATATCTTTAAGGTAGAATAATAAAGTGAATAAGGGATATTACCATAAATAAGGTGCATAACGCCATGATAGAGTATAAAACAAACGACAAGTGCTGTAGCTAATTTCTTTGCACTTGTCACTGTTATCAAACTGATAAAATATTCCGCAGAAGTCATGTATAATTTCTTTTTTTTTAATCACTTTGATTCATTGTATGATTATAAGAAAAACATTAATTTAGACATTCCATTGAATTTAATGCATAATGAGCGTTGTTACTGTCATTATCAATACCGAGTTTATAACTATACTCAAGTGTAATGCATTAGGATGTGAATTAGTTTGATACAATCAAAGGCAATTTAAAATTGAAATAATATGAATATTATTCAACGATCAATGGTGTTCAATGACAATTTAATGATCAACCAAACTTTCAAATGTCATCGCGTCATAGTACCACACCGACTAGATTTTTTTTTCGTATTATCTGGTGGCGTGCTTAGATTCTTTAAGCTTCATTCACAATGTACCACGCTGTCTACGTCAGCTTGATCGATAAGTACATGAATATATATATATATATATATATATATATATATAAAGATGAATATATATATATATATATATATATATATATATATATATATATTATATATACATATATAAAGTGGTATAAAATCTATTTTAGTGTATTTATTTTTTGTACACCAGATGGCGCGTCATTTCAAGACAAAGACGATAAAAACAAACTAGTCTTGATATCGTTTAGTTCTGGTTCAATGCCATTTTTAGTATCAATTTGATGATGAGAGATAACAATATATTTAATATGTATCACCAATTTATTATATCTAAAAAAAAAAAGAAAAAAAGAAATAAATATGAACATTCAAATATCATCGAAAACATGTACGAATCATTTAAAAGATTGTGTTTTAAATGTTTTTTTTATCAATGATTTATCATTATATAATTAAATCTCAACGGTTAAAATTTGACTACAATTATATCGCTATACGGAAGTTATTGTATTTTTCTTATGTTTGTGATAAATCTATAAAAAATAATGGGTATAAATGATAAACGTAATTAATTTATTTACCAGTTAAAATCAATATGGCGAGACACTGTAAGTTATTAAATTGCGATAATTGAAAAAGAATAATCATTATATCTACCAATTATTTATTTATTTATTTTTTATATATGTATAATATATTAATTAATAATACAGAATTAATAAAATATACATATAATTAATGTATACATACCTACACATTAGGTGTAACACACACAAAAACACGCACACAATCGTAATTTTAAATTGAATAATTTTATCATCTCTTTTACTATTAATATAAAGATTATATCTCTTTAGTATTCGTAATTTGTTAAATAATAAATATGATATCTTTAGCTTTACAAGTTACCGTTCTTTTTACACTTCTCTTTCAGCATATATGTATATATACATGTATATATAGAATATATGTATATATAGAAATGAGAAAAGTAAATTTACCTTTTTCTTGAAATGACTATAATTATCGACATAGTTAGAAGTGATAAGAAAATAGAGAAAGAATATAGAAAGTAAATAATATTTAAGTACACTATTTTCCGAGTCAGTACGAGAAAAGACATTGTGTCAAGACGTCGCGTTTCCTTAAAATATAATAACGAATAGGAAAGAAATTAGAATATGTCATTGAATAATTTCGATATCGCGCATACATCGGAAGAGTTTGAATTTACGGATAATCGCAATGATGAACAATCTTCATTTGGAAATTCTTCAACTCCAAAATTATCAAGGAAGATTGATAATACGACGTCAGTGAAGATTAAAACAATGAATGAAAATAATAAAAAGGAACACCTGTATGAATTAACAACTGGCAGCGATAATGCAGCACAAAAGGAAATGATATTGAACGACGATTTAAACGATCGTTCAAAAAATGAAAAATTTGAAGTAAGATAAAGATTTGTTTGTTCCTACTTAAACATTAGGACTATCGATCTATTTTTAACAAATTTGTCAATTTGATGGATACTTCAAAAAAAGAAAAAGGAGAATGTTTCATTCTATTATTATCACATATTTTCAGTTTATTTAATTTTCCAATAATAAATTAACAAAAAAATAGTTTTCGGGTAACATTACTCTAATAATTCACAAGATCCGTTATTTTAACGGGTTTGATAGTTTTAACGTTAATCTACTTTAAATGTAAACATATTCCATTAGAATCCAAATTAGACTGATTTAAAAGATAATATATTTCTTTCTTTTTATCTTTCTTTCTTTTTTTTTTTTTTTTTTTGGAAGTCACACAGTTTTAACTCGAATCACACTATGATATTAATCGATGTAACTATTTGCACAACTGTACTCGGACCATCAATAATCGGTTTTTGGAGAGGTGTATGGAATCTATTGGGTCAATATCAGGAGATGTAAGAATGAAAATCGCAAGTTACCAGGTTTATCAAAATTCTGTTCTATTCGTTTTATTCAAACAAATTTATTTATTTATTTATTCATTTGAGAAAGAGAAATTTTGTTTTAATAATAATTGCACGCAAGACGCATAAAAATATTTTGATAAACACGTGTAATTTTCTATTATTGAATAACTTTTATTTTAACAATCAATTTGAATATAAATCAACGATGTTATCTAAAAATAACATTTTTTTTTTTTTTTAATAACAAAAGGTTTCCTATATGGCTGTGTTTCCCATTCAGTATACTGATTCACACAATGTTTGCGGTTGCGAAATATGATCTTCACAATTATGTGAATGATATGTTAAAAACGAATAGTTTGTTAAATCAAATACTATGCCAAATAATTAAGATCATTTATACTTTGGTGTTTGGATTGGTCTGCATAACGCATTGGATGTATGGCTGGATCATACTCGACGAATGTTTGCATATACATAGATTATGGTAAGTTTATTATTATAATCGTTTTTATGTATAATAATCTTTTTCACATAGAACAACGTTATATTATAGTATAATCATGTGATAACCGCCTTCGATATATATTATGTGCGTGCGTATGTGTGCACTCATATATGCACATACTTGAGAATACAAGATAGTAATAGGTACATAAAAGGTTTATTATCGATTAGAACATTGCGGTATATTAGCCAACGAAATAATGCTTTACGAAACGGTTTAACATGGAAGAATGACGAGACAATAAAATTGTATATATATATATTTTTTTTTTATCACAAGATACGAAAGTCGTTATGATAGTACTGCAAAAGTAAATATTGAACAAAAAAAAAAAAAAAAGAAAACAAAGCAAATATTTGCATTTAATTCGGTGAAATAAAATAATCGCGTTTGCTATTGATTATTCCAATAATTTTGATTAATGTTACAATAACGAATTTACGTAGCCGTCTATCTTGAAATACACATAAAAAAGATTCTTTATCGTTCTTTTCTTTTTTATTTTTTTATTTTTATGTTACAGGATAAACGCAAGTTTAACGACATTATTTTTAAGCATCTTGATGTGGCTTCGTTGCATACGAAATCTATTAGCACCGCCCTTTTGCATTAATATCGACACCTATAATCGTTTCTTTTTATTTCCAACTTTATTCAAACGAGTGAGTACATAATATTAGCATATATCTATCGATAAATGTTGAAAGTAACGTATAGATATTACGAAATGTTTTATACTCGTTTAAATCGTTCGAATCCAAATTAAAATCAGATATATATATTTATAAACGTTCGACGAAGTATCATCATATGTCCATATTACTACATGCGATACATTTATAAAACTGAAATGAATCATTGGCTGGTTTAATCTGGATTACACTGTAAAAAACAAATGTAATCTAAGCGATCTTTTCCCGTTTTTTCTTCCCCTCGAGATTTTTTTTTCCTTACTTTTCCTGTTTTCCTCTTTCTTCTTTTCTCTCTTTCCCCTTACCCTTCCTCCCCTCACCACCCAATAAATTTTTATCACTTCTCGATATGAATGGGAATAACTTTCTGGGCACGATGATACGACAGCTATATAAACAATACAAACAATATAAACAACTGCGCGATAAGATGGAATTTTCGAAAAAAGAGAAAAGAAAAAAGAGAAAGAAAAGTAACGTAATAAAGAGTACCGCGATAAATGACGATGAGCGGCATGTAATTTTTCTTGGAAGAAAAAGACACTTTCATTGATCGTTCGTTACTTTGTTTGCACTTTTGTAGATTTAATTGATTATTTTAAGTTTCATCATGAGTAACGCGATGAGGTTGCGTATTACTAAAGAGCATGTGCATTTGCGGAATTCCCTCCCTACAAAGTATACGTACGTATGATAGATATGTAAGGGCAAATATTTCGCGATCGATTGAAATTACAAAGAGGACAAAATTTATCGAGAAAAATGTTGATACACGTTTTGAGTCAGTTACGAAGCGTACGTGCGAACATAATGTTTTTTTTTTCGTTGTCTTTTCTTCCCCCCTTCACGCTCGTAATCTTTACGCGTTATAAAGATGAAGATTGGACATGTCGTTTTCTTTCTTTTTTTATTTTTTATTTTTTTTATTTTTTTCTCGATCCCACAATTTCATAATTCTCTTCTTTTCGTTGTCGTATCCCGATCACGCGTAAATAATATACTTCTTTCTATGGCTTTTGCCTCTTGGTATATCTAGGAGAAACTTCGTTCAATCGGACAAATCATATACATATTATAACATAATATTGGTGTAACGTATCGCAAAAGTGTGTACGTCCTACGAGAGACGTGATTTCACGAACGTTTGTCATGACACACTTTCGTTTCTTCTCCAGTCTAGATTAAGACAAATTGAATAATGTGCAATAAAGTTATATGCCAAGTGTATATTAAATATTAGAACTAACGTTCGAACAAAAACCATCGGTACAAAATGTTTCTCCTCTATGCTCGAGAGAACGATTAACGGCGAGTGAATAATCATTATCAACTCTTTTCGTTCTTTGTTTATTTTTAGTTTTTCTTTTTTTTTTTTTTTTTTTTTTTTTTTCATATCTTTTTATCTTTCGCGCCCGCGCGACGATCTCGAAGGATACGGGGGTAAATTGTTTTGTCCTTTCGAAAAAAAAAAAAATATATATATATATATAATAGATAAACAATTGCCAATTAACTGCGCGTGAGGCTAGACGTTTCGACGGAGTCAAAGCCGTTGTTGTTATTATTCATCCGACAGTTATGGCTTCAATCAAATTTCGTAAGTCGGGTGTCGCATGTCCAGCCTAAAATGGACGGACGTACCATATGCCGGCTCGTCAAAAAGTGACGAGCCAAGGTGAGAAGATTATGCGGTAATCAAAGCTTTATTGGCAGACAAAAAGCCCTGACGATTAGCGGCAACTTCGACGTGACAAAAGCTCGTGGAATTTGTTCGACAGGAAATTCTAGTTAAAAAAGATGAAGCTTCAAGGTGGCTCACGCGTGGTTTCGTCAAGTTGCCCACTTGATTTATCGAATTTTTCCATTCGCTCGATTGACGGAACCCACCCCTCCCCCGCCCCCTCTCGCTCTTTCGACTTTTGCGCTCGTATTCCGATAAAAAAAAAAAAAAGAAAGAAAGAAAGAAGAAAGAAAATTTTATCCCAAATATCACAATAAATCCATTTCGCGTGTAACAAGTTAAGGTTGTCGCGGGATAAGAGAGAAATATTTTTTTAGGAACGAGCTTTTAACACTTGGAAACAATAAAGAACAAGTTGTTCAAACGAGCACACACACGTTTTACTTGATTTTGTTCTCGAATTGTATTATCGCATTTGTTTTTCAATAGAACTCTAATACGTTATTCTCTTGCTTTCATAAAGGATCTTCAAAGAAATGACCCTCCCGCATCCGAATACATGACTGCGAATCATCATTGCCTACTATTTCATTCTCTCCATATGTTCGGATGTTCCTTTGAAACTTCTTTGAAGTTTTTTTTTTTTTTTTATTTCATTCCGTTTTATCAGTCTAACAAAAAGTGACAAAATTGTTGCGTTAAGAAGTTCACTATAACACGAAAACGAAGTCGGATAAAGTATACTCTATTCTATTATTCAAACGTGCTGAAGTCATCCTTAAAATATTTCCCGTTCATTCTGAGACACCCCGTATATGTAACCAAAATATACGTAACAAAAATTTTACGTCAAATCATTTTTATACATATATTTACGCGAACCACGATTGTATATATGAAAAATGTTTATTCGTACGTTGCATATATATGTGTTTATGATAGAAGTGCATTTGCAATCGTATAAACTATAGGTACACATATTCGTCATATACATTTTGCAAATGGATAAGTTGTAAACATAAAATAAACATATAACGTATATGCGATAATAAAAACGGTCTTACATAATATATAATATTTTATACTATATATATATAGTATATTATATCTATCACGAATTTAATAACTAGTATAATTTTTCAAAATTAACAAAATGAATATACGTATAGAAAAAGACGAGTGTATATATATATATATATTCTTTTAACTTGTCTGCCCCGTACGCTATGCAACCCTTTATACGACGAAGCATGTTAGAAACGTAGATACAGGCCAGTTGTTACAATGCTATATTGAACGTTTCTAAGTACGAAAACGCAATCGCGTTCTTTGAACTAAGATCGAAAACGTTGAACATCATCGTTTTGGGAACAGGCGTATCCATCCAATGATCTAATTCGTTATAGTGTATCATCGTAGATGGAACGATCATTACAGATAGACGAGTGGGGGGTGTCGGTGTGCCTCGACGGTAAAGTTGATGATGGAGAGGAGAGGACTATACTATTCTCCGTGTCGTAGTCCACACGAGAGTGTCGTTTACGATAATGTGAGAGTGTTGGTACTCGACGGTTGATAAAAGATAGCGGTGGCTAAACAGAAGTCAGTACTCACCCGCTATCCGACCTGTCGATCGGCCGATCGTCGTCGTCCATAGTCTTTGGTGCTACCATAATTTCTCTTGTATACTTAAGTACTCGGGTTAGAAGTTGATATATTTTGAAAAACGTTCGTAGAATTTTCTTTCTTCCTCTCTCTCTCTCTCTCTCTCTCTCTCTCTCTCTCTCTCTCTCTCTCTCTCTCTCTGTACCTCACGCCTCCTCCCTCTCCCTCTTCGTCCACTCACCGCCACCCATCCAACTGTCAAAAAGACGACGATCCGGGTCTGATAATTCGCGGATTCCCTTTCAAGATTTCCTACGAATTCTCGTAGGATTCGTCGAAGAAAAGGGATTTTATGAGAGTAAAGAGATGGGAGAGAAAAATTAGATGTCAGTCATAGGTGGGATGGTATTGAAGAAAGTGATCTCTATTAGAGACGGTGATATCTAGTGAAAATGTTTAGAGGACACGACGCAAGAATCGTTAATATTGTCATAAATGGGAATAGAGTGATACATTGGCGTACGATAACGGCAAGATCTATCCGGAAAAACGATTGAGATGATTTTCGTATCGTCGATGGTATAAGGGGAAAAAAAAAAAAAAAAAAAAAAAAAAAAGAGAAAAGAAAAACGGTGGAAGAATAAGGAAAATAAAAGGGAGAAATTGATTAAGGAGCCACACGAGAAACGTGATAATCTCGCATGGACAATTTTAACGAACGAGTGGATTAAATAAAAGGATAATTAATTCAATTTGGACGAATAATGAGCTATCGTCGATTGGGTGTAATCGCGAAAAAGAGGATTCTCTTCGTTGTTTAGCGAGAGATTGAGAGAGAGAGAGAGAGAGAGAGAGAGAGAGAGAGAGAGAGAGAGAGAGAGAGAGGGAGAGAGAGATCGAGAGAGAGAGAGAGAGAGAGAGTAAAAGAACGAATCATGCACGATGACAAACAGCGCGACTAGGCTCGATCAAGATTGGATGAGGATGGTCGAATTACGTACTGGTGTTGGTATGACCGGAGGATTGGACAGTCAATCGTCTAGTCGGCTTCATTATGTGATCCTAACGATCTTGGATACAATATTTTCGGCAATAGTGGCTGCGCCAGCTGTTGTTGGTTATTGGAGAGGTACATGGGGTCTAAGCGACGCTTATCTCTACAGAGACGATCCGGTATTCAGTAGTTTCGTCTCCGTCGCAATAGGATTTACCGGATTATTCGTATTTAGCATTACCCAGCATCGTTTAAACGAGCTTTTGCATCCGGACAAGCACAGATTGTCCTATTACGCGGGATCAAGATTCTACACGGCTGTTTTTGGCTTTTGTTGCGTTAACGCATGGCGTGGCGCCTGGCAAGCCCTCGATCTTTACACCGAACTTATACCTACCACCGTCTTCGCGACCACGATGGTCAGTCTTCTGGCACTCGCGATTATGCGTGCGATCAGAAACGTTTCCGCGCCGCCCTTCTCCCTTAGCCTAGATTCCTGTCCCGGATACTTCGAAGTGCAGACTATGTTTCGCGTAAACGTAAGTTCTCCTTATTTTTTTTTTTTTATCGTATTATTCCTTTTCTTCTTTCTTTCTCTTTCTTTTATGTATGTATATATATATATATATATATATATATATATATATATATATATATCTTAAAAACAACGTCTCTCAAAACGTTTTTTTTTTTGGCCGTGCCGAAAAACCACCGACAAACATTCGTTCGCAATGTTACCGCGCGGCCTTACATGCTTACATACAAGTTTTATTATCATTAACCCGTTAAGATCGGGATACAATCATCTATTATTTTAAAGGACACTGCCCTTCGTTTTTCTTGCGGTTATCGTAGCGAAATCGAAAGAACAATCTCTCGCGAGTATTTTTACCCGCGAACATTTCTTACGAACGAATCGATACTTTTCGTGGCCGTAGCGACGTCGTTTCGTTCGCGAGATTTTTCTCATTCGTTAAGTTATTTCTCTCTCTCTCTCTCTCTCTCTCTCTCTCTCTCTCTCTTTCTCTCTCTCTCGACACCGTTTCTCCTCGATGCCATTTCATTTTTTACGTTGT
This sequence comes from Dolichovespula sylvestris, assembly GCA_918808275.2. Taxonomy (NCBI): domain Eukaryota; kingdom Metazoa; phylum Arthropoda; class Insecta; order Hymenoptera; family Vespidae; genus Dolichovespula; species Dolichovespula sylvestris. Next base: position 3,652,880 of record OU964981.1, read on the forward strand.
TTTCGATTTGCGAAAGCGTACATACATAAATACACTTAGCGTTAAGCCGTTGAATGATGATCGATCGAATCGATCGAATCGATTGATCGATCGATCAACATTCTTTTGACGTTAGATTGACGTTCGATCTTCGAATGAAAAAAAAAAAATAAAGCGGATGAAATTAAACCGAGCCCCGTTCTCCGTTCGTCAAGGGGGGGCCGATTTGCTTAACGCGGTACAACGTGACACGTGCCGATAAGAATATGACAGAATACTTTCCGATGAAATTGACAGTCAGTCCTACGAGGATTCGAGGATTATTATTATTATTATTATTATTATTATTATTATTATTATTATTATTATTATTATTTTTATTATTATTATTATTATTATTACTATTATTATTATTATATCGTGGCCAATGATATTTAGCTCCTCGACGCGATGTTGATGAATTACGAACACGCAGAGCCTCGCGTCCAAGTGATAAAACGAAATAATTTACGTATAATTGTATCGTTACGTAGGCACATATTGTTCGCCATTTCATGCGCAATGATTAAACGAATTATATCGTCTTAATTCGTCCTACGATAAAGCGCACACGAGTCGTATCATGTCTCTTTTATGCCATTAATCTTACAAACAGTCTAAGCCCGTTCGCTCGATGAACATTGTCCATGTGCGATACCTTTTAAGAGTTCAACGAGCGGACTTTCGGTCATTCGATGACACGTAAATGAAATCTAAAGGAAGAAGGAAAAAAAGAATAAGAATTTCCAATGAACGTTTATCGGATTATTTACAACCTAACACCCCCGCCTCCCCCTTCTTACCTCACCGATGTTCGCTTTATCGTAATAATTCTTTATACGATAATTCATAATAGTGGTATTCATTTACTTCCTCTCTCTCTCTCTCTCTCTCTCTCTCTCTCTCTCTTTCTCTCTATCCATTTCCCTAGAAAATTATTGATCAATTCGAAACAATGTCATATTATTTATCGACCTTCGATCGATAATTGTAATTACACTTATCATCAATCAAACGTTGGTATATATCGTGAGTATCGACGTGATCAAAAAAATAAAAAAAAAAAAAAAAAAAAAAAAAAATAAAAAACGACGAGTTTCGCATTTAAAGTAATAATGCAAACTTGGGGGTGTTGTGGCTTTTGACAATCGGTGGCCGACGAAAATCACATAGAAAAAATTCTTTACGATCAGTCGAGAAAATATTCGCGAACGCTGAAATTTTTGCATATCCTACGAGCGCTTTAGGTTCGCACATCGTTCACGCATAAGCACAGTTTCCGGCTATCTCCCCCGATCGTGATCAGTATTGCGCTTGTATGATACCTATACAGGCAGAGAGGCATAACGTTCGGAGCATAAGTAAATGCATTTACGCTATCTACTCGTATAAATATCTTTTATTATTCATTGGACGGGAAGGATTTTTTAAATGGGTTTCGTTCGGATTCGTTCGTATATTATTCGTTAATAATCATCGAGGTACGAACGTTGAGTAAAAATTGATCGGTCCGTATGCTAATATAATTTACCATTTTCTCTTTCCCTCCTTCTCCTCCTCCTCCACCTCTCCTCTCCCCCCCATAAACGTTAAGAAACGAAAAAAAAAAAAAAGAGTAAATTTATCTCTCGAAAGAGAATTTAGGAAATGAAAGATCGGATGGTGGCTCTCCGAGAAACCGGAGATATTTTAACTGCCAAGTCGCGTATTTCGCTCTTTTTCAAGATAGGAGTCGATTCAATTTGGCTAATGGCTAAATTGGAGATCAACGTCAGTTAAGTTTCATCGAGAATTACAGTCGGACGTTCACGAAATTTATTGTTCTTAAACGTCTTGTACATAATCCCATCGAATACAATTATCTTCCATCGGCTTGATTTCCAAGAGAATTTTAATTATCTCGTATAATACATTAATTATATTATTATTTTACACACACATATGTGTGCGTATGTGTGTGTATTCAATACGAGTATATATCATATGTGTATATAAAATAGTATATACTATATTTTTTCTTTTTTTTTATCGTACGAGACGGTTTTTCAACAATGATCAAAATGATTTGGATTGATTGGATTGATAATGATCGATATATTCCTCTATATTCTTCATTCTCTAACGTAGCCCAATAAATAGTTTCGTTATTCGAGATTTCTCGAAATGATAATGTCGCAGTTACGACTTTATACCTGAAATGTAAATTTTTAGCAAATTTTCGTATCCACTTATGTCTTCTTCTTCTTATTATTCTTCTTCCATTCCGTTCTATGATAGACATTATCGATATATCATCTTTATTATCGATCGGGCGCAAACTGATTTGAGCAGCGCGTGTCGGAAATCTCCTTTTAGAAAAATCTCCTCACGAAGATTTGCTTTTTTTCTTTTTTTTTCAGTTTTCTCCGCTTCGACCTTCTGCCGCTTGATTCGAATGGTTTTCATGGCGAGCCCACCATATAAGAAGTCGAAGACAATTCACGAACTTCTAGCGGCAAAGGTATTTCTTTGCTTAGCTATATCAGAATTAAAATCGTTCAAAAATAATCCTTACATTTTTGCTTCTACTTTCGATTTTTCTTATCTTTTCTTTTCTTTTCTTTTCTTTTCTTTTCTTTTCTTTTCTTTTCTTTTCTTTTTTCTTTCTTTTCTCTTTCTTCCCATTTATCGTAATATTTTTTAATCGTCGAATCCCAAATTAATATGGCTCTCGTGTCTTTCAAAACGACAAACAAAAGAAAAAGAAAGAAAGAAAGAAAAAATGATCGCTCAAATCAGGATGCTATCCCCCTAACGTATCATTTATTTTCACGTTTTAAATCCGTGTCTATTCACATTAATCGATATAATATCGAATCGACGACAAGTATTTAATTTAAACAATTAATAAATGTAAATATAATTAAGCGACAAGGATTGCGTGAGAGTTTCGACGAATTATTACACATATAGAAATATTATGATTAATATGCTAACAGTTTTTCTATCAACCAATGTAATACCGACCATTTATATCACACGATGATCAATTATTTGAAATACCGATTAATAATATTTAAAATATTGATCCGATAAACAACGACCAGAGTTAACAAAAAAAAAAAAAAAAAGAAAAAAAAAACAGAGAAACCAGACGAGCATATCGTACACTTATCATTAACATACTTCATCGTCACATTTATATCCTACGTTATAGTATCGTTATTCCCCCTTTTTTTCGTATTAATCAAAATTTGCGTCTATTGGCAATATTTAATAATTAATAATTTTACATAAAAAAAAAAAAAAAAAATGGAATGGCGACTTCCTGTTCTTGCAACTATTTATTAGCTGAAATTCGTCTATTAATTCACGTATTATATATATATATATTTTTTTTTTTTATAAATGTATTATACAATAGTTACAGCAATTAATTATATCGCTTAATAATGTAACAATTATTATATAATATAACGTGTCTTTTTTTTTGGTCTGATTACAGAATACGAGGGGCTGGTCGTTGTACTTACTTGATTGTGCGTTCAGCGTTGGCGTCGTTGGAACACTGGTCGTATTTGTCTGGAGAGGAGTCTGGATCCTCTTTGATCTCTATCTTATTCCAGATCATCGGGAACACTCTGCTCTAGGTTCTCTGGTAAGTATTCCCAATTCGATAATCAATTGATTATATATAATAAAATATATAGACAAATTGCAGAAGATACGATGGATCTAAAAATAAATATCGATATAATATATATATATATATATGTTATGAAGATTATCAGTCAATGATTAGCTATAATTGAAATATACATACACTGGCGCAACAAGAAACGTCCCGTTCGATTCTTTTCTTTCAATTTATAATATATATAATAATATTTTTAAGTAGATAACGATATGGCAATAGATCTGTCTAATCTAATCTACGAGATATTTAACAATGATAATCTACCTGTTTTATCGTTTTTGTTTGTTGACTCTTTTGTTCAATAACGGCCTGCTTGAGATAATACAAAAACAGGACATATGCATTAATTGGATGATTTGTGGAATATTATCGTCAATAAGGTTCTTTCTTTTTACTTCTTTCTATGTTCCTTTCTTTCTTTTTTTTTTTAAATTTTTATTATTTACAAAAAAAAAAAAAAGAAAAAAAATGTACGAACGTCGAATCCAACGGTAAAGTCAAGAATGTTTGTTGGAGGATAAGGGGGGGGGGCGGAGGAGGGGGTAAGGCATTAGCGGAGTTTTCTTGAAGTAATCTTATCAATTTTTTTTTTTTTTTTTTCCCCTCCCCCTTGAGATACGATTATTTCTGTACGATCGAGAACGAAGGAATTATTTAATATGGCCAGTGATTGTGTAGGGGGATCAACCCTTTGTATCAACGATATCGAATCTTACGAAAAAAAAAAAAATTACGTCATTGCGATCTATCGAGTTGGAAGGAAAAAAAGAAGAGACAATTACGATTCGCATGTTTACGTATTTAACTTTCTTCTGTAATCGTTTTTCTTTTTTTTTTTTTGTATTATTTTCATGCTTTAAGAATTTTATCCATACGTATAACGTACAAATGAATTGTTCGTAATCCATAGGCAATCGGCTACGTAATAGTGATCGTTACGTTTAGCTTGCAACCCTTGATGCGCCACGTCTGCGCACGCTTGGAAGGTCTACCTCGTCTGATTGCGGCCGACACCTTCCTACTTCTTAGTTTCCTAGGTACCGTCAATGTTTGGCGCGGTATTTGGAACTTATTAGATCTATGGCTCCTGCCGAATAATTTAGTACTCTCCTGCTGGATAACGTCCGTAGGTTGCTTCGTCTTCCTCCTATTACTCAATTGCAGCAACTCCATCCTCGTTCGTGGTGTTTACATTGACGCGGAGGAGGAAGAGGGCAAATGCGTCATCTTTCCTTGCCATTATCTTCGACTCTTTTTCAAGGTTCGTCCGTTTCCCTTATTTATTCGTTCGTTCGTTTTTCGTTGACTTATTAAAAAAAAAAAAGAAAAAGAAAAAAAGAAAAAAAGAAAAACTCCTTTCGAAGTATTAAAACATCGACGTTCGATCGAATTGATCTCGCGAAGAAATAAATCACGTTATCGACGTAAATTTCTTGTAACTTCGATTTATTCATTTATATATTATTGTTATTATTATTATTATTATTATTATTATTTATTATATTGTTATTTGTTCATGCTGTTATTTATTTACTTATTTATTTATTAATTTTTTTCGTCTATTATAAAATAGAATCGTCGATTACGATAAATAACTTGTCGATTCGTATTCCGATTTTCTTCGCTATTCTTTCTATTTATATCTTTCTCGGTCTATCTCTTGTTCTTTGAAATATACAAAATAATTTTAATCGCTTTATGAAACACATTTACAGATCGAACGTGAGAAAAAGGAAGCCAGAAGGCGTAATCTATTGAACACGTCGAAGGACTTCGCCTCCTGTACCGATGGAACAGGCAAGGACCCTGAGAACGGAGCTCTACTACAGAATAGTGCATCGACTACGATCATTCAAGGAAATCCCGAATCTCTCGTATAAGATTACTGCCAATCAATCCATTGAATACGTTCTTAGGGGAGAAGGTAGATGATGATATTACGCTCTACCGCGAATGAAAGCCGCAATACCGTGGATATTCCTTTAAATATCTCCTACTCCTCTTAAATGTCGTCCATGGCGAACATTGAGTTGAACATTTTTACGCTGGGACGACCTGGCCAGAATCCAAAAAAGGGGGGGATCGATATTATCAAACAAAATTGGAACTAACGTTTTTTTTTTCTTTTTTTTTTTTTTTCATCGGATTTACGCTTAATAGAAAATGTACTAAGCCTAGGAAAATATGCTTTCAGTGCTTTCTTTGATAACACGTCCACGTAACGTCGATCCGATCTGGCCCCGAGTTGAAAGAAAATTCGAATGACGGATATATTATATTGGGTAAGGAGGGAAGGAAAGAGGAGGAGGAGGGGGACGATTTGTAAAAAGAAAGAGAAAAGAAAAAGAACAGAAAGACAATTGCAAGCAAATAAAAAAAACAATCGTTAACCTCGCCAGGAAAATAAGAAAAAATAAAAAAAGGGGGAGGGGAGACGGAGAAAGAATGTTGGCGAGCATTCTAAGTTGTAAAATGCTCCTGCGGCCGTGAGAGAACGACGTTTATGAGATGTACCGTACGGATGAATACTTGCCGTTTAAAATTTGTCGAAAATCGCACGATATTCCCATTGTAAATTGTTATTATTATTATTATTATCATTAATATTATTATTATTATTATTATTATTATTATTATTATTATTATTATTATTATTATTATAATTATTATTAACACGACCAAGAGACGTGTCGCGTCATTCGAATGAATTATTTTCTCTCACTCTCTCTCTCTCTCTCTCTTTGCACGCGTTAATATCCCGTAACGACGAACGAACGATATACAATATTTCCTCGTTTATTTCTTATTGAAGAAATATCGATGAACATAGAAAATAAATCGGAAAATAAATAACAACAAAATTATCGCACATGTTTGCGCGTATGTATGTGTATTAACCCTGTGAAAAAAGTTGGTAGGCCCCGCCGAGAATCCGTTTTCCCTTTTGAAATATAATCGACGATCGTTCGTTTCATAGGTGATTACTTTATATATATAAAAACAAAAACAAAAAAAAAAGAAGAAATAACGTCGATCGTTAAGGGTTGTTAACCGTGTCGATTGGAATACTTTCCATCCTTCTTCCTCAACGTACGTGCGTTTCACGTGTCTCATCGTTCATCTTTACCATTGATATTTTAAAGAGATCAAAATCGATGATAATCCTTTAAATATCATTTAAATCGACATATATAAATAATAATATCCTTCATTGGGTCGAATTGGATCCCGATCGTTCGACATTCAAAAGTAAACGATTCATTTAAAAATCTTTCATACTTCATTCAAAACGTGGCCCGGAATATCGGAGTGAGAGAGAGAGGGGGGGGGGGAGGAGAGAGGGAGAGAGAGAAAAGGAAAAAAAAAAAAGACTTTTGTTGCAATTAATTTTTATAACGAGCAACCTATCGTATACCACCAAATGGAAGAAGACCTTGAATAGACCAGTGGTAATAGATTGCATACGATCATTATAAATAGATCCTAACCCCTTCTCCCGTTGTATCCTGTACTCACATACGATTTCTACTCTTGCACGGCAATTACTACGTCACGGCTTAATAATAATTAATTAACCGATATAATGACGGAACAATGGGATGGCGGGCAAGCCAATGGGAAGTGCTTAGTTCCACAATAAACGACTGCCCTCCTGGCCTACATTTAATAATATTTATGCAATATACGGTATAATGCAACAATTGGAGCTTCACATGTCTTTTTTTATTATTATTATTATTATTATTATTATTATTATTATTATTATTATTGTCAGTCTCTTTGTAATCGCAATTGGAAGAACTCTCATCGATCGAACGAAGTGATCTTATTTTATTGGACTATCGGATGGATTCTTGAGATGAATCGTTTCTGTTCGAAAGAAAGGAAAAAAAAACAAAAAAAAAAAAGGAAAAAGAAAGAATTTCATAGGAAACTGGGAGAAATAATAACGGAGAGAAAATATTTTATGTCCGGAGGGGTATAGAAATAGTCGGAGTTACTATCAACCGTGATCATCGAATTTTCCCGAAAGAAGTAAGATCAGTTAAATGGAGTCCATCGTATAATTCATCGTAAACTATTTTTCGTGAACTATTTTTCTCGACTACGTCGAGCAGATTTTGCGTTGGAATAACGACGTAGAGATTTTTTTCTTTTTTTTTTTTTTTTTTTTATGAATATACACATTTGTTATAAAGAGAAATAATAACGTTAATGAATATGACAAGTGTCTCTCTCTCTCTCTCTTATTACCGAGTAACAAACGTATATTCTACAAAGAGCTTTCTGCAAGAAGCCAATTATAGAAGTTCTCTTTGAACAGATATATATATATATATATATATATATATATATATATATATATATATATATCGATATATACATTTTCAATGTACGACGCGTGTCGGTATCAAGATTCTAATAATAATCTTACCATATATACACATACCGCGTATAAGCCCTAAAACAGGTATCCTGAATATCTCGATTATTTTTTAAGATAAACAAGAGAAAAAAATTAAACAAATAAACAAATCATTCCGAAGGTATATATATTTTTGATTGGAATGGGAAACGATGTTACATATACATGTATATAATGATCGAAACGTTTATCTGAATAATTTTCGATATATTCAAGCGATCAGCGGAGAGAGACGATCTCATTCATGAAATTTTGCATTGATACGACCTCTGAAAACAAATTAAATCAATTTTTCAAAATTATTCCTTGTTCGTTATACTTCGAATTACGTGAACACCGAGCGTAAATATTCAATACACTTTTCTAAGGAATCACAATCCGTCATGAGAAATTCATTTTCTATCATCGAAAATAATCGAGATATTATAGCAACATTACGGTATTAAATGACACGCTCGGTATATAGCTTAAGATTAATCGGTCAATCTTACATATTAACGAGGTTTTCTGCCTCGATAAGCCATTTTTGTATAAATTACAATGTCTTCGTAAGTGGATCTTCGCGAAATGAGTTAGGGTGGTGGTGGATGGTAGCCGTGGAAACCGTAGGAGGGATTAAAGGTGTATGGGCTTTTTCGATCGCGCTAAAAGAACGAGGAGAGACAAAAGGAGACGATCAAAAAAAAAAAAAAAGGAAGAAGAAGAAAAAACCAAAAGTAAGAATTAAAAAAAAAAAGAGAGAAAAAAAAAATAACGAAAAGGAATAAAAAAGAAAATCGATGGAAAGACGCATCGGTGTGTATTATTGTATCGTATTAGATCGTGGGGATCGAGGTACGACTATTTATCGATCGATTCTCGATGCAATTCGCGAAGAGTGGGGAAATCTATTTGAGGCTTCTCAGCGGCGCGACGTGCAACGAGAATCGGTTAAAGTTAAAGAGTCGCCTCGTGGTTGTAAAAGGTGAAGGAGTGCGTTACGCGAACGAAAGTTAAGCTGGACGTTTAAGAAAAGAACTACGCGGAAGTTGTAATAGCGGGGCGATTCTATCTTTCTTTCTTTCTTTCTTTCTTTCTTCTTTTTTTTTTTTTTTTTAACCGGATATTATATTTAAATGGTATATCGGTTGGATCGTTAAATCGTCCAAAACTAGGCGAGATTGAAGGGAATTTAAACGAACGAAATATCTCGCGAAATTCGGAGGACATTTGGGTGCCGTCACGAGTTAATAAAGTTTCTATAAGAAACTTTTTACAAGCCGGAAATAACGATTCGTATTATTCGTTATAAAGCAAAATGCCATCGGACGATCCCCTTCGTAACGAACCATTGGTTTCCGTTGAGTTCGAAGTATTTGGTAAAGTTCAAGGTAAGAAGTAATTGTAAATAATGCCAAAAGGAAAATCTATTACGTACGCGTGGTTCGTTGTCGCGTATTTTTTTGATCGAATCGATTGTTTTTTTTTTTGTTTTGTTTTGTTTTGTTTTTCAATTTTTTTTTCAAAGCTATCAACGATTTTTCCCCGATTTAATATTATCCGCGACGGCGAAAGCCCCGTCTCTTTTCTCTTTCTATTTGTTGCCGTTTTTTATTTGCGAATGAAAAAGAAATAACGAACGAGCACACTTTATTTTATCAATAATTTAACGAGCGACATCATAGTCATCGGATCATCAAAAGGTATATCCCAATTGAATATTTTTCTCGTCGTTCGAATGACATTTAAAAATTCTATCTATCGTTTACTGAAACGTTATTGGGATCGTGCGCAACGTTTCGATGTCGGAATCTGTCTACGAAAAGACAACAACAACAACAACAAAAAACAGTTCGATCGCAGATAAGTCGATTTTCTATAAAGTATACCGGGTTGTTCCGAAATCACCGGATCATCGAATTCCTCGCTCGCATCGCAATACCCGAAAGAATAATCTCGATCGCTCGACGATCGCGTCTCGTCTTTTAAACTTTGATGTTTAGAAACGGTATTTACGATCGAATACGATCAAATCTAATAAAACGCAATGGGATTTCTATTGTCATTCGACTTTTCTTTCTTCTTTTTCTTCTTCTTTTTCTTTCGTCATCCTTAATAAAGAAGATCGAGACGAATTCAACGACCTAAGAGACGAGGTAACACGCCAGATGATAAATGAATGGTCGGATATGGCCACTTGTCTCGTGACTAAGCGGACGGAACGATACTTTGCCGTGTATCGCGTTAACCAAGTCTTTATCTTCGCTCTGGCATTAATGATAAGGGAAGAAGAAGAAAAAGAAGAAGAAGAAGAAGAAGAAGAAGAGAACGTTGATTATACCGTTCGCATCGATGATTTGAGAGACATCGTCTCATTGGAGTTACGAAATAATTCGATAGAAGTAACCACCCTCCTTCCCCGAACTCCCACGCGATACTTATTATCTCTTAAAGAACGATAACGAACGAACAAAACCGATTCGGATTGCAGGTGTATATTTTCCCAAATACGTCAGGGATCTGTGCCTGCAGCTTGGTATCTGCGGTTGGGTCAAAAACAGTAAAACGGGGACGATCCTTGGAAAGATGCAAGGACCTCGTGCGCTCGTCGATCAGATGTAAGTTCCCTTTCGATCGTAATCGAAATGGTTTTGGTGCGATTGCGTGCGCGTACGCGATGACGATTAAATCGTATTGGGTTATGCGTACAAATTTATATCGATTTCTCGAGTAAATTGTATCAAAAAAAAAAAAAAAAAAAAAAAAAAAGGAAAGAAACACTTTCGTCCCTTTGTGCCAGGTCGACTTAACACGGTCAACGATTATTTGACGATATATTTTAGTTAAAATAAGTTTATCGCAGCCCAAAATATTTTCTTTAAGTTCGTTATTTTTTTAAATACGAGGAACGCGAAACGAAAATTGACGTGATCGAGGTAACGAAACGATTGATAGCGCCGTTCGACGAACATTCTTTACCAGAAGGTCCATTTTAAATCGGAAGTGCGTACGTCGTCATCGCCCGTGGCATCAATTAATTATCTGGATCAGATCTTGCTGGCAAAGGCACGCGTGCTATAATAGCTGTAGAAGCTTGTTACCCCATACCATGGGTGGTCGCTCGACTTGCGATTCTCTGTCATTCGTCTCTTCGACTATGTATGTCAGCATAGTGAGCACAGTGTCATCTTGGTTCAACCAAGAAGGGGGTACTCCTTCAAGGTCACTACTGCCCTTGAAATACGGTCATTCGATGATCTTTCCTTTTTCCTTTTTTTCCTCGTCGCGCATCCATTGATCTTTCTTTTCCTTTTTGTTTTTCTTTTTTTTTTTTTTGTTTTTCAATCTCTTCTATAATTCAATTTCTATTAAACGATACGATCGAACGACGCATAATATTATTGGTAATATTTTAAATCGATAAAATATTAACAGACACGAGCGCGTTCGATCGCGAAATTGACGATTTTTATCCGTCGAGAAGTGACGCGACTTATTTCTTTTTTTCTTTTACTTTTTCTTTTTCTTTTGTTTTTCTTTGGGGCGGGGGGAGGGGGAGGGGGAGGAGGGTACGCGCACGTGGATCCTTAAATGCGACGGAGACGGAATACGAATCTAACAACCTGCGACCTTAGTTGTGAATTAGCGAATAACGAGCATTAGGTCAAAGACTGAATTTAATGATGATTTAATGAAGTAATAGCTTAGACTAGCAGTAATGCCTGGTGGTAACCTTCTTCTTCGTAACCGTCAAAATAAGCGATGACCATTGTCAATTTCATTTACACTTACTTGTGTGCATTTTACTTTCACGATCTATTCGCGGTCTCCCGATGTTGTGTTTTTTCTTCCATTTTCCTCTTCTTTTCTTTTTTTTTTTTTTTTTTTTTTTTTTTAATCGCGTTGCAGACAGACGGGCGTAGCTATTTTCGGTAAGTACTTAATATTTGCGTCATTCATTTTTTTTACCTGTTTATCGATGTACAAAGCGCGATACGATGAGACGCCTCGATGAAACGAATCGAAGCTGGTTCTAATTTGATTGCTAAGAATAATTTCGAGGCCCTTGAAGGTGTTATAACAGCGTATATAGACTGACTTGTACCAGAGAGACACGTGCTCGATGACGAGAGTTCATTTCAACGGCCAATTGGCGTCACGGCAAATGTCTGTGCAACGTTCTATTTAACCGACGATAGACTTTAGTCGTAACTCGATTGTGATTTGAAATAATTTCCTTCAGCTTCAATATAAATCGTTCGTAGAGTAGTCGGTCATATCTCGATATATTATTTCGAAATACTAGATTAGATACATATATATATGTGTGTATGTGTGTGTGTGTGTGTGTGTGTGTATAACTGTGTTCTTTATTCTTTCTTTCTTTCTTTTTTCTTTTTTTTTTTTTAACTTTTTTCAAATTTTATTCACAGGTCACAGTGGCTGTCAACGGTAGGAAGTCCCGGAAGTGAAATTCACCATTGCGAATTTACAATGTGGGAGAACGTCACGAGACCGCAATATAAAGGTTTTGCTATTCGTTTTTGAAAGGAAAAGATAATGCAAGACAAGAAAGAAAGAAAGAAAAATAAAATAAAATAAAATAAAATAAAATAAAATAAAAAAGAAAAAAGACGAACACGAACGAAACAATTCATTTATTTTTATATGTAATATGATGATTCTACTTAGCGAAATAATGAATGTAATGTTTGGTGATTTATAATGGGGGAAGGGGCATTTGTGTATGTATGAATGTAAATAGTTATGTACATGTCGGTTGTAACGGCTCTATAATAAAAATATGTAAATATGAAGTATCGATTAAGGGTCTTAAATAAAATAAGCGTAAGGAAAATGCTCTTTATCTTTTATTATTTTATTATCTTATAATATATATATTTTTATATTATAATATATATATTATAATATATGTATAATTCATCTTATAATATATATATATTTTTTTATTTATCTTTTATTATTTTATTATCCTCATTGTTCTCAAATTGTTCTATAATTAACAATACATTATCGCGTGTGCGGAACAAGGCTTTATAAATTTTTTTCTTTCTTTTCTAATAAAACGAAACGAAAAGGAACATCTTCGAGAAAAATCGTTCAAATAAGAATAATCCGTTCTGAAGAAGGAGATATTTCGGCATTCTTTGTCTTTTTTTTTTTATCTTAACAACTTGCGTTTTACGCTTTTATCGATTCAATGCTTCATTCGTTTGATTTTACGAAGAGCGCGCCTTTAAATCAAAATAATTAAAGCGCGCGTCTCCAGATGGCGTGTCGTGTAATGAATTTTTTTAATTTCCTACTAAGAACAACTTTCTTCCCATAAATGAAAAAAGTATTTCATTTACAATGTAAAATCAATGGTAATAATACACTAATTCTGTATATTTTCTTTTCTTTTTTTTATAGAAATAAATATGCATACGTATTTATAGCGCATAGAAATGCATAAATAAACAAATTCATTTATGGGAATAAAGTATACAAGTATAAAAATATATCAAATATATCGAATATTCTTATTACCGTTACATTTGGAAAATATCAAGATTATTCAATTTCTTTGTTCTCGTCGCGTTTTCTTTCTATTTTTTTTTTTTTTCTATTCTTTGTGCTCATTTTGCCGCTATGTTTTTCAATTTAGGATATAGGAATTACGTTATAAATTATGAACAATTTGTGGAAAAAACCTCTATTTCTTTAACTTTTGTACAGACTATATGATACTACAATGACTTAGATTATATATATATATATATATATATTAATATAACTTGAATAAGAAACAGCTATTTTACAAGAAAAAAATAACATTTAATATAATATTATATGTTTAATAGTTGAATACAGATCCATTATCAAACTATATATATATATATATTTAGGTCGCTTAAGTTTGATTTTAGAAGCCATTCTTTTATAAAGAAGTATGGAAATCAATAAAATGAATAAATTATGTTGGTAATAAATCTTAAAAAATTCATTTTACTTTTACAGATACAGTATTTAAACTCGTGTATATATAATTATTTTTAAATATTGTAAAAAACTTTATCATTAGTAGATAATAATACAATCCGTGAATAAGTCTTCTTTAAATTGAAATCTTTATCATAACACTTTTTCTTTTTTTTTCTTTTTTGCAAATATGAAGCACATTATTATCAGACTATATTAATATTTTTAACAAATTACTATATTTATCTTTTCTTTTTACTCGCACAAATATTATAAGATCGTTTGAGATTATTTAAATTAGGATTTTCAGAATAAACGTGTAAAAGTTTTGTTGTAAATGATAGTAATAATATTCTATGTAAAGCTATTTAAATAAATAGAATAAATATGAACACTATTGGCGGAATGTTTGCAGTAAGGAAGAAAATTGTTGTAAAATTGTCGCAGCTACGTTTTGATTTCTGTTTCAACAAGAAACATAATAAGATTATTTGCACTATAATCACAGTATATTACTCTAAAATATAACGCTTTATTATATAATATAGCTGGCACAAACCATCTTTACTTGTTTAGTTTTTAAGAGAATATTAATAATAAATAATGAGAAACACACAATATATGAGATAGGTGGTTTCTTCAGTTAAAATACATGTATAATAGTTTAATGTAAATGCGATATATAAGAATTCTGAAATATTCAGAAAATGTACGTGGTAAAAGAGATCAAAGTGATAACTATATATTCTCCATATTGTGCATTTCCTTAAATTCTCTTTGGAAATAGATAGAACTATATTTTATATTATAACAATACGTAGGATTCATTTATAAAAAGCTTAAATTAGCACTTAATGTAAAGCAGGCCATGATAAAATTTGTCCTTTATAACATCATCATTTAAAAATAGTAGCCAACAAGGCGCAATGCGGAGTGTAAAACTTCAGTAGTTACATCATAAACTTTTGTCCTCTCAAAAACGTACACATGATTTGCACTTTGCAAGTGTGTACCTAACAGACTTTACTATATAGTTCTACTCTTATCTATGCAAAGATCTACATCAATACTACAAGATATTAATCATTGTCCATTATTGTAGATTGTTTATGAGGTATCTCTTTCAATTCAGACTCATCAACATAATTAGCTTTGGTATTTTTTTCTTCTGTGGATTTAACGCACTATAATGATAAATCGAATATTAGCTGGATTCTAATTTTAATCGTATCTATCCATCTATTAATAAAAACAAACATATCCTATACTACAAATATGGTCACAATTTATAAACTTACATCCTCTATTCGTATTCGCGGTGCCGTTATCTGTTCTGGAAAGTGCCATGGTTTGTAATTTGGATTATTTTGAACTTTCCAATCTAGATATCCCAAAGCAGCCTTATGTAACTTTTTCACCATCTGTATCAATTTTAATAAATTCTTTATACCTTAATGATTTATTAAGATAAGGGATATTTTACCTTTGGTGCAAATATTTGGGTGACTTTATTCATTAACCATACAGGTATTTTACCATGCGGGTCTGTATGGGACACGTAACCCAATTCCGAACCATCTCCATTTCGGGAGGGCCTTACGATATAACCTTGAATATTTCATTTAATTATACATACGACAAGCAATGAATTTTCAATTATTTCTGATAAAAATTGTACCTGTTAAATAAGATGTTGCTCTAATAAAATGTTTCCTAGGCGGGTAATCTTTGTGATAAACCGAATGATTTATGATGAGTTGTTCTCCTCCGGTGTCAAGCCAAGAACGTTGTAATATAAAATCTCTGTTTTTCAATGGAGACGCGCAGGACACTAAAAATTCGAATCATTCACATCTAATATAATTGTTAATATAAACCATATATCATAATCATAAATCAAATAATACTTACTGGAATAATAACCTATGTCATTATTTGGATTAAAAAATCCTATATCTTTGGATTCAATCATATGAGTATCCCAAACTTTCCTATAGTCTGGATCATGTAAAACATCATATAAGGTTTCAGGCATAACATCAGAAAATCTTGTTCTAATCTAGAATATAACAATCCATAATATAATATTGGATGTAACTTTTAATTTTTTTTTTTTTTTATAAAATAACTCTATTACATTTTGAAACTTACCTTTACCATTTTAAAACTAATACCAGGAACGGTCTTTGTCCAAACTGACAAGTCAGGCTTATTATAATCTAATTTCCAATCGTTATTATTATCATAGAGCTGTTTTAACTTCTCAAAATCTTTGTCCTCGGCGATCTTAACAACACCAATCTCCATTTTAAATAAAATTTTTAAAAATTTCTAAAAGAATAATAATTGGTATAGTGCTTGAATTAATTGGTGTATTAATTTTATTGACATTTGTATGTGCGTGTTTGTGTACACATCACGTACGTCACGTTCACGAAGCATTCATTAATTTGTTCGAAATTTCAAAAATGTAGAAAAATTATAATTCTTATAAGTCATAAAATATTATATTTATTATTGACATTATTATTTGGATATCATTGAACGTCATCCATTCGATTCAATTCCGTTTATAATCGAAAATTCATCGAAATATGTGTCTCCATTTAATGAAATAGGCGAGGATATAAATATACGACACACTAACCTTTTTTTTTCATCGACAGATGGCAACTACTAATGTTAAAATAAATGACAGTCAAATCATATTCGTTTTCGATTTTATCTTGAAATGTTCGTTATCAATGATAATGATTAGGCCAATTCTACAAAACTCATCGACAATTCTCATCACAAAGGCTGACAAACCATACCTGTCGCACCGGTACGGCGCAGGATTGACAGGTTAGTTGATAAATATCTATAGCGTTCACATCCTGCAAAAAATAATATCTAGGACGTGTAAGAAAGAAAGAGAGAAAAGAAAAAAGAAAAAACGTAATTTTCGATAAATTATTCCTTTTGTATCATTATAATTACCTTATATTTATGTTAATAAAACATTAATTCGTGACACGTAAGATCACGCCTCGAAAGATAACGCCAGCATACGCCATCGTAGTACCCACCAATTATAATTCGGCCATATTGCTTTCTCCATTGCGAAGGAAATTTAAAATGATTAAAAATTGTTCCGAATTTTATTTTACTTTCATTAATGAGAACCTAAGTTCGCAATGATATTTATTATAATAATTGCTATCCACAGGTGTCATTCCGTAATGAAATTTGAAATTTCTACGCCCTCGTTCGAAGATCACCAATTGGCAAGTATTCTTTACTTGTCAACGCTCTTGATTGGTACATTTGAACTCCTTCCTACGTACCACTTGCTTATCAATTTTTTTTTTTCCTTGGAGAAAACTTATAACAAAATATCATAATTAAACTTTACAAAATATTATACTATGATTTAATCGTGTAATAAGATCATGCCGATCAAGTTACAATGGATATATTTATCAATGAAACATACTCCTTTTCAGTCTTATTTATCCAGCTGTCGAAGAACCTACAATATATTTTTCGGTACCTACCTCGGACATAATTTTTTAATTACATCGATTAGCATAACTCTTAAGTAAATAATATCATAAAAATAGTAAGATATAATAAATAATTTCGTATACTTCCATATACACATACACGACGATCCGTAGAAAAATAAAACGGGTAGTAATTATGAGAAAAAAGTAAAATTCAATACGAATAAAGAAAAGAGTTGATAATGTACATACATACGTATGTATATTTATATATGCATATACATTATTACTGGGGGATTTAAATAATACCAAAGTGAAGTTAGCTTCGTGTTGACAATATTGTTTACACGTATGATTGGGTGAGATTCAATGTGCCGATTCCGCTCATCCCTTCTAACATTTCTTTATTGATTATTTTTTTAAACCTAGCGGTAGGGAAGTTACGTAAAGTATAGGGCAGAATACCTGCGTCAGTAATCAAAGCACTGATGTCATAATCCAAGATAATTAAGTCTTTTTAAACGTTATCTTTATTAAGTGATAATTTGTTTATTTATTAAAAAAAAAAAAAAAAAGATCGTAACAAGTATGTACAAGAATTCGTAATCGATTTACATCGAATTAATATCGAATGGATACTGTTATTATTGTAAGTTTATTCGATACTCTTCGTAATTGGCATATGGTCAGCCATTGTATGATTTAATATTTATAAAATTAATTTTATATACAAATACGACATAAAATTCGGCTATTATTATTATATCATTATTATCATATAAATATATTATTGTTTCAGAAATATGTTATTTTTTAATTTAAATAATCAATATCGGGATACAACAGTTAATTGATATATATATATATATATATATATATATATATATATATTATAATTTATATTATAAAAAGTAAGTATAGAGTTAATTCGAAATAAATGTTCATTCTTACGATATTTCTTATTTAAGGAATAATATTATTTAAAACATTCCGTTCTATGTTCTATATCAACAAGTGTGCATCATATGCATCATGTGCATCACATGATTCTAAAAAATCGATTTGAAGGATGCCAACGAAGGTGAAACGCTCAACAAATATTATAGAGGCTAAGCTAAGGGTAGACGAGGCTGCGGTCCATGTAAAAAGTGAAAATTACAATGAAGCTATGCTATTATATAATCAGGTAATTAAATT
Source organism: Dolichovespula sylvestris (assembly GCA_918808275.2). Classification (NCBI taxonomy): domain Eukaryota; kingdom Metazoa; phylum Arthropoda; class Insecta; order Hymenoptera; family Vespidae; genus Dolichovespula; species Dolichovespula sylvestris. The sequence continues at coordinate 3,671,643 of OU964981.1, forward strand.
CAATCGTAAAAATAATAAGCGTAATATCGTAAGCGTTTTAATTTTACGGAGCAAGGAAGGATTTCAAAAATAGAATGACAATGGCAATTGAAAATAAAATAAAACAAAAAGAAAAAAAAAAAGCAGAAAAGAAGACGAGAAGAAAAAGGATTAAAAAATAAATAAAATTTAGTATTTCCCATTAATGATACGAAATGTGCCATAAACGAGATTAATCGCCGATGAATTAACAACAACGAAATAATAATAAATGAATCAATTAAATATAATGTTACAAATTTTACGTACTCTAAAACGAGAAAGAAATATGGATAAGATAAGTAAATATATTTAAAGGTTTAACGAAATAAAGGTACAAAAATGTATTAAAAATAATTAAAAGGACTTAAAATACACACATATATATATATATACATACAATTTTCTCAATGATCATCAACATCAATTATATAGAATATATATTTACCCTTTCGTGTGAAACAGTATCACTTAACCGTAACGCAGAAGGGTGTCGAAAGGCTACTGATTTTGGAGTAGGTGGTGCAAGCTATTTAAGGAAAATTCATATATGTATCAACCCAGTTACACGTCACATATAGGGACGTGTGTAATATGACGTGTTGTTGACTGTTCCTAAGGCAACGAGCCACCTGTAAAGGTGTCGATAATCACACGTACCAGTTGTTTCGACCCACAGGTGTATTATGGAGTTCTTCTTAATTGTACGAGATGGTTTTTTTGGCTAGATACATAAATTCGTTTGCTTTCATTTTAGTAACTAATTTGTAATATAGAAAATTAAATGTCGCGTATTATTAATATGCATACGTGCGTATATGTATTTAACGTTTAAAAAAAGAAAAAGAAATATTATTACTAAGATACAAGTGAAGAAAGCGTTGATAAGAGGGGAGAAAAAGAAAAAAGGAAATGAGTGAGACGAGCAACGAGTATAATGATACGTCGGTATTAAATTCTGTGGAATTACAAGTAAACGATATATTAAATCCTACGTTACACGAGCACAGTCTTTTGCAAAGCTACGTAAGTATTGGGATCGATGATACAGATGATAAGCAATCCAATGAAGAATCTAAGATCGTTAATAAGAAAACGCATGGGAGGAGGCATTGCCTTGGAAAAAATGAAGAGAATTATGATATTGATAATCGAGAACCACCGGCCAATGGGGATTCAAATAAAATAAAAAAAGGGAATAAACGAGTTAGGGGAAAAGATGAGACGACGTTCATAGAGGTTCAAGTTCAGATGCAGAAATCTCGAATAAAACAAAGAAGCAATGTTTTTCAACGCCAGGAAGAAATCTATACGGATAAGGATCGTGCCGCTGCCGTTAATATGGGCAGCAAGGATATTAAACAATCCTTAAAGCAAAAAAAGCGGCTAGACCGCATTAAGAGTCCATTACTTTCGGATGTGGCCGAGCCAGGCTCCATTCTAGAATTAGGAAAACGAGAAATGCGACTTGGCAATGTCAATGTCGCATTTAATTTTATAAATAAGGTTCAGATCAAAATAACAGATATGCATATAAAACTCGCAAATTATTTTCTTTTTAAATCGTATAACATATTACAAATCAAATTCTTTTTCTCTTTCCTTGCTCTCAAATAAAAGTGATTATATTCCTCGTCTCTTGATAACTAACGCGTCAGAATTTACAAAAAAAAAAAAAAAAAGAAAAAAAAAACTACCGTTGTTTTCTCTGTGTGAGACATTTTTTATTTAAGATATATTGTACTTGATTCGAAAACAAAAAAACATTTATATATTTCCTTCTTACAGGCATTGGAATTGAGTCCTAATGATACTAACGCATTGATAGCACGAAGCAGATGTTATCTTTTACTGGGTAATCCACAAAACGCATTGCAGGATGCTGAAACTGCTTTGCAATGTAAATTGAAGGATTCGGTAAACGCTCGTGCGATCTATTATAAAGCGGAAGCTTTATATTATCTTGGCGATTTTGAGATGAGTCTGGTATTTTATTATCGCGGAATGAGAATGCGACCGGAGTTTGGACAATTTCGACTAGGAGTACAAAAAGCGAAAGATGCTATACGAAATATATTAAATCATAGTTAACAGAGATCATTATTGTAATGTACAATTTTAATATGTCTGTTCTTATATCTGTATCTTATAGTATTTATCATTCAATTGCATCTTATTCGATACATTTGTTCATAGTTATGTAAGTTCGACGACTCGTTTGATTGAATTGTTTTAACAATAAAATACCTATGTAAAGATAGTTTCTAACGACAGATAACATTTGTATGTGCACATGAGAAGAACCCCTTCAGGTAGATAACCATACATACATATATGTACATCCTATCAACGATTGAAATTCAAAGCGCTATCTATAATATCAAAATCATTTTGAAATTTATGAGACTCTTGTAGTATGCTATGTTACTTTAGACGCACAACCCAATTAAAATAATTGCATGCATATCAGTAAGAATTAAACTACATGTAACTTAATAAAGTTTTAATTAAAATTAAATTTATAATAAAACATTTCTCTAAATGTGTATAAAATATTATTTACTTGTATCAAGATATATGAATGTTGTGTTATTAAAATGTATATTTGTGAATTAGAATCTCCTTCAAGATGAATAAGACATGCATTCAGTCGTACGTTGTTTGAAATATTAATCTTCAATTATTTCCTTTAAAATTTACCATCAGACGATACTGTAGACTCTCACTTTGCCATCAATCAGTAATGAAGATTTTATGTTTTACCAACCAATGATATAGTAAAGTACTCTATTAACCATCAGTTACCAACTGTTGGTAAAATGTTAGAATAGTATTGAAGTATGCAGCCATTCGCATTTCAATGAGAAAAGAAATAATTCTTGGCCAATTTTAATGAACAAGGTCTCATTTTAAAGACGAATAATTTAATCTACCGCGTATTGTTATCAAATTTTTGGAAAATGGTTTTTATTTGTGCACAAACTATTCTCGAAAAATTCAATTATTGCGCGCGCATTGTATATGTCGTATGCGTATTTAGTACGATGATGATCAGTGACAAACAATAAGTTCGTCGGACGTGATGGATTATATTCCAGAACTTTTAATACCACCCACTTCATCGGATTATCAACCTATTACAGAAAAAGAAGCTTGTGATTTAAAACAATTAATAGAAGGCTGTGACTATGCCGTTTCAAATGCTGAACTCTTTATGGAAACACTTTCCAAGGATCTATCCATTCTTGATGGGGTAATATTGCATTTTTATTTTATTGATTATGAATAATAAAATAAATGTTTCAGTGAATTTCAAATTTACATAAGTTATATCATCAATAATTTGACAATATTATTATATTTTAATGCTTTATCATTATTATACAAGGCATGATATGTGTTTATAGGAAAATGTACGGTTAGTCTTAGGTTCCGAGCCCCAAGTGGCACAGTTGATGAAAAGTATTGAGGCTGCAGTTGAAGAAGCTTCTATAGTTGAGGCTCGTCTTGCGGCTTACGATGAGGCGCTTGGAAGAATCAGAGAAGTTATGGCACGAGTCGGGCAAAAGAATCAAGCAATACATACAGCTAATAATAATGCTAGTTTCTTATTAGAACAATTGAGCGCGGCGATTGTAAGTATATAAGTGAAAATGTAAGTATATAAGTAAAATTGATAATTGTAGTATTTTTTTTTTTTTAAATACTTTTTGTCATTTATTATTATAGTCACAGCTTGATATACCTGCGAATTATCATCGTATTTTAAATGAAGCCGAGCTTCCAGGTGGACGGGAAGATCTTAGTCTTGCAGGGGCAGCACTCTTGAAAGCAATGACAGCGCCCTTACCACTTGGTCTTGATAAACTAAATGCAGTAACTGAACAGAAAAAGCGTCTGGAAAAGCTTAAAACAAAATTTTCTGTCATAGTTGCCAGACATTTGAACAATCTTTTTATACATTTGGTACTCACTACTTTTTTTGAATTTCAAATGAAAAAGTTCTTTATTTTCCTATTGTATTGAGAATAATTATATTTTATAGGGTAATGATACTGGAGAAAATATAACTTCTTCCGAATTAATTCTTCCAACACATGAAGCTGTTCATCATGAATTAGAACCATATACCGAATTAATGCAGTTATTGAGAGCTTTAGATAATAAAGCTTTCTTGCAGCTTGCTAAAGTATATAGGGATACAATGAGTAAATTGTACAAGAGAGATTTAAAACACTTCTTTGAAATAGCCAAAAATAAACTCATCAGTAAACGACTACAAGGTATAAAAAAAAAAAGTACATGTTTGATATATTATTTATTATATGGTAAAAATGTTATTAATATTATATTTTAGTTCATGCTTCGAAATCTAGTGGACAAAAAGCTGAAGACTTAATTAATCCAGCACCCATGTGTCTTCTTAGCGCAGAAGTTTGGCCACCTATAAGCGAAGGCCGTTTTTTAGATTCTGTATTGGATTGTGTATTATCTCAGATGCAGCCGGTATGCCTTGCAGAACAGGCTTTCTGTATTTCATTTCTCCAATTGGACTCAGTTCTTACACCTTCAAATGTAATACATATTATGCGCGATTATAATATCATTTCACATTGTCAATTAAATTTTAATATAAATATTTTGAATCAATTCACCAGAGCAATGAAATGGAAGAAACAGAATGTGTAAATAATGGCGCCACAAGTCCTGGCTCGGTAACTTCGACGGCAAGTAAAAAATTAGAGCGCCAAGTAAACGAAGAAGTACGCGGTACGATGTCAGCTATATTTCCATCCCTGGAAACGGAATTAAATAACTTTATTTCCTTTTTAGACAAAGTTGATAGTTTGTGAGTATTTTTATACAACATAAAATTAATATCTATACGGACAAGATCAAAAATTATTTTATAAATTTTATATCACAATATATTGGAATGCCATTTTTATATTAACATTGTGATTAAAAAAAAAGAAAAAGAATATAACATTTACGAATTATTTTCAGTTGGTGTATGTACGTCTTAGTTCGTTTGTCACAGCACGTTATGTCGGCTCAAGATACTGGATCATTTTTATCGATGACTTTTGCGTCTGCCTTGATTCAAGTGAAAAGGGCTTTCGATAAATTTATGCAAGCACAGCAACAATCAATTTTAACAGATACTAAAGTTAACAGACGACATAAATGCGGTATATTGCCGTATGTTGCAAATTTTGGACTGTTTGCGAAAACGGCTGAAAAAATTTTCAAACATTCTGATAGGAAGGTCGATTTAGAAAAATGGTATACCAAATTAGTTGCCACAATATTTGAAGCTATCGTTACTCATAGTAAAGAACATCATAAAACACCACCCGAGGTCATAAAAATGGGTAAGAAATTAATGTCTATGTTTTCTAAGATTTTTGAACTTTCTTTCTTTTTTTTTTTTGAATATCAGGAATCCAAATTACTTTTTATTATTCCAGAAAATTTCCATCATATGTATGATCTGTTATCACAAGTAAAAATCTCGGTGTTAGATCAGGAACGCAAGGAAGCAAAGCAAAGATATCAGGAAGCACTTCGTGCATACGTGATACAATATTTTGGTAGACCACTAGAAAAACTTAATGTTAGTTTCATGTACATGTGTGCGTGTGTGTGTGTGTGTGTATTTTATAAGAATTACGCTATGTTTATTTGTATATGTTCGATTCAAATGTGCACGCGTAATTATTTATTAGGCTATCAAAGATACGAACAAATTTTTTATTAAACGAAAGTTATTTACCTGAAAGGGTGAGCACAATGATGTAATTGGATCTTTTTTTTTTTTATAAGGTCATTATTCGTCAAGATTTTTACGTCATCTTCATCTTTTTTTAAATTGAACAGTACATTCATGTTAACTCTATCTATCTATGATTTATTTACTAAACGTTACAAGCAATATAAAAAAAAAAAAAAAGGAAATCCAAATTCATCATTGCACTTACTACTTGATTCGAACTGTCATATGAACGATTTTGTCGTATCTTTGATAGCCTAAGGAATAATTTATGTGTATTGTATGCACCTAAACTCGAGATATTGCGTGTGTGTATATATATATATATATATATATATATATATATATGTACCTATGTATGTGTTGTATGTAATGTATGTTGCTACATGTCATCGAGTTTTAAAGAGACAATTCAATAATGATTAAATTTTCAGCTCTTCTTTGAGGGAGTACAAGCAAAAGTTGGAGCTGGTGTAAAAGAATCGGAGATCAGTTATCAAATGGCTTTCAGTAAACAAGAACTTCGACGTGTTATAAAGGAATATCCTGCCAGAGAAGTAAAAAAAGGCTTAGAAAATTTGTACCGTAAAGTTGAGAAACATCTTTGCGAAGAAGAAAATTTATTACAGGTATTATATCTTCGATTAGCAACATTTTATATATTATATATTGTAAATTTGATATGGATGAAATTAAAATGATTATTGCACAGGTCGTCTGGCGTGAAATGCAAGGTGAATTCATCGCCCAATACATATACATCGAAGAATCAGTGCAACGTTGTTATCCGGACAGCATGGTGACACTCGAATTTACGACACAGGATATCTTAGAATTTTTTTCAGAAATCGCCCGATCACATTAACGTTAGGATGTAACCTGTTATGTTTGATATAACAGCATTAAACAATGTAAATATTATTTAACGTATAATTATACGTATTTACTGTTATATAATATATAATATTATATAGAATAATATTTATGATTATTTTAATGTTATTGTCTTTTTTCTGTGCCTTAACAATCGATAACTTTTCATTGAATTATTATGATGACATTTATTTATAAAAGTGCACGACAAAAAGCAAAGTTTTAAGTTATTTTATTTACACTGAATAAATGGTTTATAAACATTCATCGTAAATATAAAACATGAAAATATACACAATTTACAATTGTAGGCCATGGGCAGAAAAATTGACAAATACGTACGCACAGAGAGCGAAGACTCATTTAAATTACTTCGAGCAACTTTTCATTTCTTTTAAACGTTAATTCAAAAATTGTTCGATGCATTGGTCAAAAAAAGAAAAAAAAAAGGGTAAATGAATTTCTTCGTAAATTCATTATTCTCCGATATACATGCCATTTGCGTAATTTTTAAATGAAATAGTTACTCGAAGTTAAGTGACAAAGTAATTCACTCTGAGTGTGAATTGCGCAATGTCGCTTAGATCAGAGATATTTTCTAGCAAAACGTATAGGTAGATCGTTTACATGACAAGTTACACTTTAGACCACAATATTTAAAACATTTTTCGAGTAAACTGACGGAAATAGAAATCTGTATTTGTTATTATTGTATAATGTTTTATGTAGCATACATATACATTACTGCAATAGATCCGTCATGTTAATATAAATAGTATTACTTGTCAATTGATATCGGTAGCAATTTTCATCATAGTTAGACAAATACTAGACAACAAACACTAACTAGATAGTTGGCCCCTCCTAACAGTGTTATATATTTAGTGCCTTCCTTAATTAATTTTCATATCACTTCCTACTTATTATTAATGTAGTAAGTTTGTTGACTTTTTATTAATACTTACATCTCAGGATCCATTATCTATTTCTAAAACAAGATATATGTATGATACATATGAAGCATCCAGTAAACAAATTTTTGAGCAGACTTTTAAACTGCACCCATTAACAAAATACATCAATACGATTCCAATTATTTATGAATTACACAGAATAGCTATACTATATTGTGCATACACATCGATATTCATGATGCAACTTGTAAAATTACTTTCAAAATACAACTTTAGCTGAGTTCAAATCCTGCACCAGCTTCTATTGCATATAGAAGCTTTTCGCGTAAAGTTTTTTCATTAGGAAATTCAGGAAGTTTTAGAAGATTCATGCAGGTACTAGAAGTTGGCAAGCGGTCTACACTGCCAGCATGTTGGATACAGAAGGGTGGATCGAGTTCCTAAAACCAAAAGGATATAGATAATTTAATAATACCGATATAGATGTTGTAATAATACAATATAGATACTATCTATCTATATTTGTAGTAAAATAAAATTTGAATCGTAATAATCAGTTTTTATAAATGATTATAATTATAATCTAATAATACCTTAAATCCAAGAAGAGGTGGCCTGCTACAGCTTGTAACAAATTTCAACAGCTTACTTTTTTGTTGATCATCAAATTCATTTACAACTTTCCAAAAGGCAGTGATAGTTGGATGATCGGATGTATAACCACCGGTGTAATTTGTATGTAATTGTAAATCATTTACATCTACAGGAATTTGAGCTCCCGATATTAGTACTTGAAGTTCCTTGTTATTAAACATTTGTAACCATTCTAAGGGTACCACACTGCCGATACCTTGCTTAAATGCATAGCATTGTGCCCTAATTTGTTTGTTCAATTTATAATCGGCCATCAAATGTATATATTCGATACGATTATGATTAGTGACAGGAATATTAGCACCGCTTGGCTTTAATTCATCTATTCTTTTCTCTCCTAATTCATCGGATAATACGGTAAAATCCAATTCAAGATCGGTGACATCACCCTTATAACTTTTCAAGGATAAAAGATTCGTATACATGACCGGATCCAGAGAAGCTAAATGATGAGCATCGACGTCAGATTGAAGTCCAATTATTTTTGATAGGAAAAATTCTGCAAATGGTAGCTCAACCAATAAATTTTCATATAAAGCTTTTCCAAGAATTCTACCAATAAAATAGTAGTGTTGGGGGAAATCATCCATCAACAAATGTACCGTTGGATTTGGATAGAGCATATTGTCTTTTGTATGCTTAAAAAATCCTCTATTAGGATCGAAACAAGTTTTCAATAATTCCGATAAGAATTCTCTAAACAATCCTCCACCATCTACGCCAGATTCCTCTAATCCGGCCGCATTAACGAATTGAACGCGCGTTTTTAATCTCAATTCTGGCTCATTTTCCGGTGATAATTTTTCAAATGCATCCTCGTACAAATAATCTCTCCTTACGGTTATTTGGATCGATGGTTTTTGAGTAAAATGAGTAAACTCATCTTGCTGCTCTAATTTGTCGTGATAAATTAATGATTGAAATACTACGACGCGATCACCGAACGGTATAACAAAAGGCATCTCACGAAGTAGCGTTAAGGTTCGAACTTCTTTTGCCGACAAAGGTGGACCCTCTTTCAGGTCTTCGCGCGTTAAACCTCTCAATCCTTGAAACGGTATATAGCCTCTAAGTCTGTGTCTGCGAAATGTAAAGTCTTGCGGATTATCTACAGGAATAACAATATTTGATGTTATCCAATGGTCCGGAGGACAAAATGGTCTTCTTAAATCTCTCGTATGTAATTGACGCAATAGACCAACGGTAACTTTAAACAAATGTGTCCTTATGTGTGTTATTAAATACGTTCGTGTTGTACAAGATGAGCCCAAAGCATTCTTATAATCTTCGCCAATAGTTGGTCTTGTATCGGGAAAAGCGAGTTCGACCAAACCCAAACATACTTCTTTCAAGTGAATAGATAATGTCACTAATTCTGTCGTAGTGAATGGCATTGCCTGTTGAGTATTATCATTTGATATTTGATTTGATTCCTGAATAAAGAATTCTGAATCATGTAATGTTGCAATAAGTAAAGAAAACAATGAACAGAACACATCTAGCAATGGGACTATTTTCTTTGAATCCTCTGCAGAAAGAGGTATACCACGTGAGATAACTTGCAGTAATGGAGCAGCTCCTCCGAATACAGATGTTTGATGCACAGACAATAATGCTATCCACAAATATTTTAAAAATTCAGGTTTAAAAGCAAGCATGTATAACAGCTTGTACTTGTGTGTAGCTAGCTTATTATGAATTAATAAGTTATGGCATAGTTCACACAACGGTTGTAGTATAGTAAGATCCTGACCTTGATCAAGTATTTGAAGTATTCGATACACATGCTGTTGCTCGTTAAGCATGTCGATACACTCTTGTAGCGTATCGCCATCTTCAAGATCAAGCATATTAGTGTTATATTCGCTATCCGAATCTTCCATGTCTTCCATATGTTCATCGGTGATTATTTCAGCAGGTATAATGGTAGAACTCATTGAAGCAAGAATCTGGAGGTAACTGATTGGAGTGGTTTTGAACTTGGAGAACACTGTGTTAATAAAGAATGCATAATTAATATATATTTTATTAAATCCAACAATAATTGTTATAAAATAATTTGAATACTTACTGGCTTGTTTGGATTCTAAAGACAAAATCGAAAATAGTAAACTAAAGGTTGGTTCCATTCCCGATTGATTGATATAATTAATTAATTGTACATATGGAAATTCTGGAAATTCTGCCAGAGCCGGTATAATAAACATTTTTATAGAACTTGATAATTTTGGTGATAATATGTTATTACAAAATTCTTGTAAAATTAATATATAGTGTTCATTTCTTTGATCCATATAAGGAACTATCTGTAAAGGTCGCAATAGCATATCTAGCAAGCATTTTGATAATGGTGTTGGAGCAATAGACGATGATTGTAACATAGGTGGAACTTTTGCATCTATTAAAGTTCGTAGTTGTTCAAAATATCTATGTTTTATTAGATAAATAAATATATTTTCAAAATATAAATTATTTTTATTAAACATTTTCTCTGTAATATCTCCATCCGTAAATACTTCTATTACTCTTAAAGGAAAAGCTACTGAACATGTTCCACCAATTGATATTTCTGAATTATATTGCATACAGATACGAAGAATCCATCTATAATAATTAAAAATATATATTTTATGAATAATTTATATTTCTGTTGCTATATTTAAAATGTAAATGTACAAGTAGTAGAAATAAAAGTATGGTATACTTTATTAACAAATTATTTGTTTGTTCGTATCAAAGATGTACACAAAAATCTTTTATTTTATGTATAATGATAAACTTACCGTAACCTCCATAACCATTCAACAGAATGTAAACATCTTAATTTAATTTCCTGTTGATGTTTAAGATATTGTTGTAATATCAAAATAAGTCTATTTCCATCCAATGTGCGATTATAAAAAAATAATAATTTTCCACTTTGCGATACTAATTCCTCCAAATTTAAACCTCTTTGTCCAATTGCTTGCTGTACCTTATCAAACTCGGATCTCATGTGGATACGATTAATTTTCCTAATTACAAAACTACGAATATGAGCTTGTATTTTTACAGCAGCATCATGTCTTTTGCGTTGTTCTTGTCTCTTTAAACGTTCCAATTGTGCATGCTGTAGGAAAATTGCTTTATCGTCTCTTTTACTAGCACCAGATAAATTTTGTTGCGGTTTACGTCTATAATCTCCTTCAAAGCTATACATTTTGACTTCTGTTTATCAGACCGACATCCCTTGTTTTAAAATTTCTGTAATCGGTTTTAATAACGCATGTTAACAAATAATTATTAAAAACTATAGTTGCAGCAAAATTTTCTACAATTGTGAATAAAGCCATAGATATGAACTATAATCACATTAAATTACATTATACAAGAGAAGACTAGTAAAGGTCTTATTTAATGCTATTAAGGAACTTAATTAAACAATTATTAATTTACTCACTTTTATGGCAATATTAGCCAGTAATTATAAGTTACGATCATATCATTAATTTTCGTAAAGGAATTTTCGAATTTTTTTCCCGTACTAACTTTTTTTTACAAACAAGGTTAAAATAGAATATAATTTTGATTTTTGTTCGTACACGATTATGTCGCTTGAGAAAATGATCGATCAAACGATATATTATGAAGGATATGTTTATATACCTTTATATGTCAACAAAATATAATAATTTACTGCAAATTATAATCACACGTCCATTCATTTAATATTCGCCATAAACATATTTCAACAGTCATGTTGATCATGCTGACAGCGCGCACGCGTGTGAATATCAGTGTCGCCAATCCACAGGTAGGGTAAATGTATGTTTACACATTTCTAGCGCTTTTGTAACCAAAGTATGAATGCGTATGCACATATATTACATGCACGCATGTGTAGCTTATGATCAGCCAATAAGCGAACGAGTAAAGATGACGTATTGTCACGTGGTATCATATATAAACTTCATTTGTCTACTGCATATATTATACAAACCATCGCGACATATACAAATTGAAAAAAAAATTAATTTCTGGTCATTTTTTCCTATAGGATAAATACGTAGATAAATCATATGTATATATATTGATTAATATTATATAATTATAAATCGTAATATAAATATATATATATATATATATATATATATATATATATATATATAAAGTTATCAAAAATACTTCTATTCGATATATTGTAGTTATTGTAAAGACTTGGTGAGAATCATATTTTTGATAATATATTTCAAAATACATGAAATTCAGTTCGACACTTTCGTTACTTACCACCTTTACATTTCTGTAATTATACGTTGATTAACATATTACGAAGGCAAAGAAAATTTTGCATACATGTATTGAAAAAGTAAACTATATCGTTTAACATAATCGAAACATATATTGTCATTTTATTTAGTTATTATTAAAATACAACTACATTTCTTTTTATGTAGTTCCGATACAAATTAACGAACTGTTTTTTTCGTAATATCGAAGGGAAAGAATACTTGAGCAATATGTTGAATACGTATGAAAACTTTCTGTTTTGTTGGATGACGTTTTTGATCCACTGTAAAAGAATGAATCTATCAATACTTACATATTTAATGTATAACAGTGATAAATTGCACTTACTTATTAGAAAGTAGAATATTATCTTGCGTGGACCACAAACGAACTATACCATCCGCACTGGCACTAGCAATATACTGTCCATCCAGACTCCAATCTACATTCATGACTGTATCTTGATGACCTTTAAGTTCAGTCAATAATGAATTAGTTGCTAGATCCCAAATTGCAATAGACTTATCATCGCCTACATAAAACAAGAGATAAAATAAGAGATTTAAAAATAATATATAGGCATAAAATAATTATAATGTATTTCTTTTATAAACATTTTTACCGCCAGCAGCCAAATATTTTCCATCTGGACTAAAAGCTAAACTATAAATAGTCGATTGAGCCCCGACGTATACTCTTAATAGATTTGCATCATCTTTATCCCACAATCTTACTGTTTTGTCCGCAGATCCCGTTGCTAAATACCGAGCATTTGGATGAAATTTTATGCTCTGAAAATGATATTATTTTACAAGTAATATTCTTTCTTTGTTGATACATAATAATAATAATAATATTGACAAAATTTTTACACACGTTTACATCTAAAAAATGTCCTGCAAATATTCTTAATGGGAATTTTCTATCTAAAGACCACAATTTTGCTGTTCTATCATGAGATCCAGTTGCTATATACAAATTAAATATACTAGTATCCATGCACCATATAGGATAGTTGTGTCCACTAGAAAAAAAGAAATTATATTTATTCCTAATAAATATATTTTCGAATAAATTATATCCAACATAATGTACAATATATAAATTATTGCCGAATTTGAGCATTTGAATTTCATGACCTGTTTAATATTTGCAATTTTCAATTGTATAATAAATAATGAAGCTCATTTTTAATACAAAGAAAAATGTGTATTTTAACATTTTCTATAATAAGGAAGCGTGTTTTCAATTTGTTTCTTTTTTTTTATAATTATATGTTATGATAATTCTGTGCACTAGCAATAAGGTATCCAGTGATAATTACATGCGAAAAGAGTCAAAGTGTAAATATGTAAATTAATTGATCATGAATCAATTTCATAATAATATTGTTTAAATTATGCTATGCTACTTACTTATTGATTTTTCTCATCATTTTTTAATCATGTGCAAGGACAATTTTATAATCATACGTTACAACCTTGCAATGTTGAGTTCAAATATATAAGATGAATCTGAAAGTATTTTCTTTTTTAAGGATTATTAATAAATTATGTATAAATTATTAATAAAGCAGGTCATATCGTCCAAAGTGCACAAATTCGTTATTATATTATAGAGAGAACACAAATACAGTTATTAAGGAGCTATACATACTTATATATAGCAGCACAAGTATAATCGTGCAATCTCCATACCCGCATATTTTTATCACTAGATACTGTCAAAAGAAGATCTGCATTTGGAATAAATCGCATGTCATGTATTACGTCAGTATGTCCCCTTAATACTATTGCTCCTGCTTCATCTCTGAACAGATTGTTTTCACTGAATTTACTCCAAGGTGGAACACTACGAGCAAGTGAAACAGATGGTTCTCTAAAATCTGGTTTAACTAGTACTGTCTCACTTGTACCCCATAACCTTATTTCAGCAGTGCTGAATCCTACGGCAACTTTGTCTAAATTAGATGCCACCATACCGCAGCTTGCACTGAAAATTAACAAATATATATATAGATATATAAAGTAACGATATTTAATATCTATAATATTTCTTAACTATAATATCTGACCATAAAATAATGTACTGCTTATTTTTTTTGTGATTTCATAATAAAAGAAGTCTATTGTGCTTAGCGATTAGTATATATGAGATATATTATATAAACTCACTTTTCGATTGCATTGTTTACAGTAAACATGCGTAATGGCTGCCAAGTATTATTTTGTATCAGTCGTATAGCCTCTTGCAGTTCCCGCATTTCACGATCAACTCCAGTTCCACATGGTTGCTCCACATGTCCATTAATTCCAATCTCGGAACGCTGTCCTCTACTTTCATTAGAATCAGTATCCATTGGAACAGAATCTACCTTTTTAATTATAGTGACATGTGTATTTATTATCTGTAAAAAAATAATATAAATATTATTAGATTTATGTTATATTATAACTCTGAGAAGGAGGTTAGTAACTTATAGATGGATATCTTTTAATATTTAAATGTTTATTATAAGAGTTTAATAATATAAATGTGATTATAATTAATTTTAATTTATTAATCATAAAAGGTTACATTACCTGCATTAATGTTATATGTCCATGTTTTTTAAGAAATTGTTGAAGGCATATATGAGCCACATCAGACATATCCACTTTATATTTTCTAGTTCTAAATGCATTTACTAATGGCCTTAATTCAATATCTTGTATAGAAAAGACACTGGAAAGTTCCTCTAAAAAACTCTTTTCCGTTTCACTAATAAATTCACCTTGATGCGATTTTAAAAACTGCACTGCTGCTTGTCTATTTCCAGCATGTAACATTTCTAAATAAAGATGGCAAAATACTGGATACAGAAGACCTTTTAGCTCTGTTTTTAATTTATCATTAAGTATAACATTTACCCACATCTTTAATCTGAAAGATTTTAATATATAAATATGTATATATGTATATATATATATATATATATAAATATATATATATATATATATATATATATATATATATATATACATATATATATATTCAGAAGAATATATGTTTGGTTCAAAATTTAATTTATATCTAATCTAACTTATGCGAATACAAAGAGATAGAAAATACTAATTCTTTATTTGCTCTCTACGTAATTTGAATTATTTTGCAAACGCTTCAAACTAACGTTCTCTATTTGAGAATTATAGAAACGGATCACTCAATTTTATAGCAATGCTTATACATAATTGTTAAACGAACAACGAGAAAGAAGTTAAAAAAACAAACCTTTCGTACGCTTGATCTGCAGCAGCTGTATCAATAGTAATAGCACTAAAGACAATTGAATTATCCCTGGATATACCCCACTTAACCGTTGCACTAAGAGTCACTTCATCGCCAGTTTGGCAAATTGACTGATCGGGTTTACAAAGAAATTCACCAGCTTGCTATGTAAATAAACAAATAATTAGGGTTATGTTACAATATCTATAAGTGATCGCAGTTTCGAAGGAATCTATTTAACCAAAAATTTTACCTGATAATGACGTCGTTTTAAATACGACTCGACCGTAGCATTTATTATCTCACTTTTTGAACGCTTCATTTTCATTTATCAATTGATCAATGACACTTGTGTTTCCTTTTTAAGATCTTAAAAATTCATTAAGAGCTACGATATTCATTCCGTCCTATGTTTAAGTGGTATCAACTTCTAAATGGAATTGGAAATAGCATACAGCTGAGAATTGTTTTATTCTAATTGATATATTCCAACGAAAGAGGGCAGTACGATCGATTCGCTATATAGGGCGCTGTTGCATTCGATGTTTATCTGTAAAGCAGCCTTTTTAAAATTCGATTAGTTTCGATAGATTTTTACGGCGGATCGGTTAGCGAGGTCAGTTCTGTTTGGCTTTTCTCTGGTTGATGTCTTTCGGAATTTGAATCTTTTAAAAGAATGGCACCACCAAAACGTTTCAAAAAAGATAATGACAGAGGCAAATGGAAGAAAAGAAAAGACGATCATGAAGAGTGCATGGATGATGATTCTACTGAGGTTGTAGAAACGGAGGGTATTCCGGACGCTGCCAAAACTGATATAGAAAAACAAGATGAAACTGTATTAGAAGACGAATTCGGCGCAAAAGATTATCGCTCGCAAATGACGCTAAAACCTGACTGTGAATCTAGACCATTATGGGTAGCACCAAATGGACATATTTTTCTTGAATCATTTTCGCCGGTTTATAAGCATGCCCATGATTTTTTGATAGCTATATCGGAACCCGTTTGTCGGCCAGAACATATTCACGAATATAAATTAACGGCATATTCTTTGTATGCTGCCGTAAGTGTGGGCCTTCAAACTCACGATATAATAGAATATTTGAAAAGATTGAGTAAAACTAGTATACCTAATGGTATTGTAGAATTTATAAAATTATGTACATTATCGTACGGCAAAGTAAAGCTTGTACTAAAGCGTAATAAATATTTCGTGGAATCTCCATTTCCTGAAGTATTACAAACACTTTTGAAGGATCCTGTTATACAGCAATGTAGATTAAGAAAAAATGTAGACGATTTGGAAAAGGACGAAGTTACAACAAATATTCAAAACAAAGGAAAGAGTATAAAGTTCGGTGCAAAGCCATTGCCCAGCGCTCAAGCTGTTACAGCCAAGCAAGCTGCTCCAGAAACCAAAGTCGATCAAACGCCGTCAGAAATGGCTGCTATTCCAGAAGATATAACTACGTTTTACGAAAAAATTGACAAAGAGGATGAAGATGAGGAAGAAGAACAAGAATTAAAAACTGTCAGTTTTGAGGTAAATCAAGAAAAAATTGAAGTTATACAAAAGAGATGTATAGAGTTGGAGTATCCGTTATTAGCAGAATATGACTTTCGCAATGACAATGTGAATCCTGATATAAATATTGATTTAAAGCCGTCTGCAGTTTTGAGACCTTATCAAGAGAAAAGTTTACGTAAAATGTTTGGCAATGGACGCGCTAGATCAGGTGTGATAGTACTGCCATGTGGCGCAGGAAAAAGTTTAGTCGGTGTAACGGCTTGTTGTACAGTAAGGAAGCGCGCTTTGGTACTATGTAATTCTGGAGTATCTGTAGAACAATGGAAACAGCAATTTAAAATGTGGTCTACGGCGGATGATTCTATGATTTGTCGATTTACTAGCGAAGCGAAAGATAAGCCTATGGGCTGTGGCATTTTAATTACTACATATTCCATGATAACGCACACGCAGAAACGCTCTTGGGAGGCTGAGCAAACTATGCGATGGCTTCAAGAACAGGAATGGGGAATTATGGTTTTGGATGAAGTACATACAATTCCTGCCAAGATGTTTCGAAGAGTATTAACAATTGTACAGTCTCATTGTAAATTAGGATTAACAGCTACATTATTGCGAGAAGATGATAAAATTGCAGATCTCAATTTTTTAATTGGCCCCAAATTATACGAAGCCAACTGGTTGGAATTACAGAAACGGGGATTCATTGCCAGAGTCCAGTGTGCAGAAGTATGGTGCCCCATGACTCCTGAATTTTATAGGGAATATCTTGGTTGTAAAATAAATAGGAAACTGTTATTGTATGTAATGAATCCAAATAAGTTTAGAAGTTGTCAATATTTGATTAGATACCATGAAAGACGTGGTGATAAAACAATTGTCTTCTCAGACAATGTATTTGCATTAAAGCATTATGCTATTAAAATGAATAAACCATATATATATGGACCGACTAGCCAAAATGAACGTATACAGATATTGCAAAACTTTAAATTTAATACAAAAGTGAATACTATATTTGTCAGTAAAGTAGCCGATACTTCTTTTGACTTACCAGAAGCTAATGTACTAATCCAAATTTCTTCGCATGGCGGTTCCAGACGTCAAGAAGCTCAAAGATTGGGACGTATATTGAGAGCCAAGAAAGGTGCAATTGCAGAAGAATATAATGCCTTCTTTTATACATTAGTATCGCAAGATACAATGGAAATGAACTATTCAAGAAAACGTCAAAGATTTCTTGTTAATCAAGGTTATGCTTATAAAGTTATTACCAAGTTGGCAGGTATGGACGATGAGCCAGATTTAATGTATAGCGTACGAGAAGAACAAGGGCAGTTGTTGCAACAAGTTCTTACAGCCAGTGACGTAGATGCGGACGAGGAAAGAATTCCTGGGGAAGGTGTACGATCAGTTACAATGAAAGCAGGAAATATGACATCGTTATCGGGAGCAGACGATGCTGTTTATTATGAATATAAAAAAGCACCGAGTTCTTCAACAGCTAATAAACATCCACTATTTAAAAAATTCAGAACTTAAGAGCTTACAGTAGAATTTAGTATTTTCATTGTGTACTGATACTATCATTGCATAATAATATCTTATATTTATGAATTCTAGGAATTGTTAGGGAAAAGAGGTAAATAAAAGCAATGAAGCATGTTGTATTATATCATTTAGGATTTACAAATTACGTGCGTAGATTTAAATAAATCAAATATAACTTTTAAAAGATGTAAAATCAATAGACTATATTTTTCATACATATTAAAAGTTCCTCTTTATACTATACTCTAATATATGATAATAAATTTACAGTTTCGTGTGAATTGCACGTGTAAAATGTAAATCAAATAAATTATTATAAATGTCAATCATTCTGAATAGAATATCTATATCTAATTAAAATTTTAAAGGCAATACCTTTTATGAAATATTATTACATTTAAAGGTTTTAAGTTAGCAGAAAAAATTGTGTATAATATTTAAAAATGGCATATAGAGGAATGAAAAGTTTTTATTCTTCATTATAGGTACTTAATAGATTTATTACTATTTATGAATAATATATTGAGTAAATATGTTTACATTTAAAATAGTGTCTGTGTGTGTGTGCGTGTGTGTGTGTGTGTGCGTGTGCGTGTGCGCGCGTGCGTGTGCGTGTGTGTATTGCATGTTCATAATAAAGAAGTAAAAGAAATTAGAGAAATATTTATGAAGATAATATACTCTTTTTATAACTGGAAAAAGCAATATAAGAATTTAAGAAAGAAGAAATTGTTTTTAGTCGAGATATTTTATATCTTAGCCAGAGAAAGTCCAGACTCTATTGCCGCGATTATCGGTGGAAGTGTGAGTATTATAATATTCATCTCTTGTGCGCTGAGAATTAGATCTGTCACTCGTACGGCCATTAGATCCACGATTACGATCGTCTCCAAACAATCGATTCCAGATAGAATTATCACCGATAGTATTTCTGGACCCAGAACGTCCGGTTGATCTGCCAGGTCCATATGTTCTTGGTGGTGGTGTCGGTGGTGGTATTGGATATGGTACTGTCAAATCGTACATCATCGATAATAAACAAATTTATCGCTATGTTAAAATATCATGTCAAAAGTAATATAAATTTAACTATCGAGTCAAAAATAATAAAATAAGTAAGAAAAGAAAAAAAAAAAAAAACAAAAACATAATTAGCTGCTTTCCGGAAGATGTTTCAAATCAATTGATGATTTTCTATGTTAAATTTGAAAGTAATCGTTTGGTTACAGTTGGTTAAAACTGCATGCTGTTGATGTAATATAATGCAAATATGCCCTGTTTGATGTTTTTTTTTTTTTTTTACATTCACAAGGATGATGTTAATGTTTTGTGTTCGGGACAAATTAAGAACGTGTCCAATCCAGTCGAAAACATCTTATTCAAGTGATTGATGTTTGTGCAATTCTAAATTTGTTCTTTATTTATGTGGATGATATCGTAAATTACATAAATTAAATTAATATTAGAATAGAGAAAAAAAAAATATATATATATATATATATATATATATATATATATATATATATATAATAATTTTAAAATTTTGAGAAATGTTGCAATATACAAGATGAAATTATAAGCAAAGCGGATAAAATTTGTTATATTAATACTTGATTTTTATACAGGTCTTCAAAGAATTATCTAAAATACACATGCGCTTTGTATAGAATAATCTCAATAAATATCGTTAAAAATAGATTCATTATTACTAAAATATCAATAGTCGCTGAAAGAATATTATTTTAGTTGTTATCAAAGTATATTTTATTATACATACACACACACACACACACACGCACATATATATATATATATATATATATATATATATATATATATATATAATCGAATATAATTTATCAGCCATTATATGTATACGATCACTAATCATCTATGTATATACATATAAATAGTTTTCTTATGAACGTATACATATAGATATAGATATATGCGTCATATAATACGAAGGCACCGTGCATTGCGTAGTCAGCAATCATTTAATAAAGCAATTGGACGGTAGACATCACGACCACATTTTTAAAGGCTGTACATTGAAATTGTCATGGTAAATGTTTATATATAAATTAAAACTATACAGCAAATTTCTAACATAAAAATAATTATACGTCGTCAGGTACATGTTGTATTTAAATAGAAACTTCGCAAACTATTTCATTATAATATCGGTCTTAATCGTGAACTTGATGTTTTATTAGAAGCATATTAAGAAAATGAAATCAATTGAAAATTCACGCGAAATGATCTTTGCATATATATAATATTTTATAAAATACGTTTAAAACGTTATATTAATATAATATTCAGATCGAGGATTAGCAATGCACCGTTTAATAATGAGGGAAGAAAAAAGAAGTAAGATCCTTTTCATAATCACGACCGATTGACAAGTATCACGACTAAGCTAATCAAGGAAACCATCGCGAAAGATGCGGACTGTCCGATACCACTACCATTTTTACGATATACGGAATTCGAATTGTAAGCATATCCACGATGGTTCTGATTCGGATAATTCTGATATCCAGGATATTGTCCTACTGGATATCGTTGACCATTCGGATATTGTTGCTGCGGATAGCCGCCTGTTTGCGGATATCCAGATTGTCCTGGATATGGGGGATAACCTTGACCAGGATATCCTTGACCAGGTTGAGGCATTCTGTTCATAGTTGGATAAGGCGGATAACCAAGGTTATCAGTTTGCGGGTGATTTCCCCGATTTGTTGACGGATACGGTGGATAACCATTGTTGTTATTCGAAGTGCCTACATTGCTTGGATATAACGGGTAACCTGGATTGGTACCAGAGTTTACTTGGTGATAACCATTTCCTCCTGATACAGGATCAGCCGGCGCTGGTGGTGCATTCGCGTTAGCATACGGATTCGTGTTGGGATTCGTGTTGGTATTCGTGTGTTTGTTAGTGTCGCTACTGCTGACGCGTTGACCATTGACAATATCGACACCAGCTGATTCGAATCCTGAAAAGTACTCTCTTTTTCGTTCGTTTTTTCCCTTCTATACGGTGTGTATATATATATATATATATATATATATATATATACACGTTTCTAAGTACCCGTAGTAAATTTCAACCAAATAATATTTAAACGAAACGCGATATAAAATGTGCGTCTTTTAACATTCTCAAATTATTCGAAATAAATCGATTTTTACGTATAGTAAAGTTGAGAAAAAAAAAAAAGAAGGAACATTTTCCGAATTTACTCCTGGTACTTGGAAAACTCTTCCAAAAAATATTAAGTAAAATTTTATTTTAGTTTTGGTGCAAACTACTACTATTACTACTACTCTTAATTATTAACAAACCACGTTACGACGTTTTAATCCTTTGAGCAATGAGCTTTCGTAATGCTATTGAACTATGTACAGCAAGTATATAAACGAGTAGATGTGTTAAAATATTAAGACTAGACGTAAATTAACGGCAGTACTACCATCGGTGCATAATTCAAAACGTAAATGTACGTTCGTACTGCTCGAAGGGTTAAACGGATCAACTGAAAGGATATTTATGAGTTAAAATGGAATATATTAAGGAAAGCGCATATACATGCATGGTTCAAATATTCTTGGAATATTTTACTTTTCTTTCTTTCTTTCTTTTTTCTTATTTTTTTTTTTTTTTTTTTTTTTCGTAACACAAGATCAAGTTATGAAAAGCATGAAGACAATTCGTAATTACTGAAACTAAAAAAACTCTGGTCTCATTCAGAAGTGCGCGATACCACCGATTTGTTTCTCCTTTACGTATTCCCTGTTTCATCACTTATATTTATTTGATCAGTATTTTAAATAAATCGATGTTAAATATCTTTGTAAAACAAACGATCAGTATTATACAAACATTTTGTTCGGTATAACGTACTGATCTTTAATTAATTTTTAATTATTAATTTATTTAAAATACCGATCAAAAATTTGTAAGCACGACCGTAGGGAGTTTCCTCGTGCTCTCGTGTTTTTAATATAACGAAATATGTTACAGACGAAATTTAAGAAAAATATCAAAAAATCCTTTTGAATCTTTACGTTTCATATAAAAATCTAAATGTATGTACAGATATCTCTGTATGTATGCGATCCATTCATTCTAACGTTTGGACGGTTCGACGGGTTGATTACAAATTTATACGAAAAAAAGTGAAGCTATACTCAACGAGGATCGTTCGTTTCATACCAAAAGTATAATAATTTTGGTTCGATCCGACTTTTAGTTTGAAAAATTGCGGCGAAAAAAAAAAAAAGTATAAAACGATCGCAAAGCAAATGCTATGGAATTGAACGAACGTTAATTGAAAATTCGCGTGGAAATAATTAAGATGACGTCAATCATTTACGTGAAACTACATCGGTCGTACCTATTTTTTTTATCTCCGAAAAAGTTGCCGACTATGATACCATAAACGCGAACCCACACCGAACGTGCAATAATTAGCAATGAAATTATATTAGAGCGATAATGAAGTTTATAAAAGATCTTTTTTTTTTTTATAATTTTTTGTTTTGTCACGAGAAACCTCGCGCCCTCTTCAAAATATCTTCAAGTGCAAAAGTATTGAAATTATCGTGCTTGATGTATCTTGGCGTGTATCAATGCGCTTTAAAGATATTCGATTAGTGATCTAGATGGTGTGCATTAATAAAATCAAAAACTTATCGTTTCGTCGTTACTATACCCACCGTTTGATGCTACCTTTCTTACGCATGTCGGCATACCGTTTTCATTCCTGCAGTAATCATTTTCATTACAAATGATACTCGCACAACTGGCCTCTGTTGGGAAATTATAATAAAGCGGCATCATTTTAAAGTAACATCAACAACAATCGTTTAATAACATTCGCAGAAGTATTTATTTTTTTATTTTTTTTTATAATTCCCCGTGTATTTTATAGATAACTGTCGATAAATATATATTGTTACTCATCCGCCGTAAGTAGTGTAGGCATTAAGTCGAAAGAAGTTTGTTATACTTTGGCGAAGATGAGTTGCCTGGTTAATGATACTCCATAAAGAGAGAGAGAGAAAGAGAGAGAGAGAGAGAGAGAGAGAGAGAGAGAGAGAGAGAGAGAGAGAGAGAGAGAGAGAGAGAGAGAGAGACAGAAGGATCGCATTAACAAAGTTAAAACATGCGCACGATCTCATGCATATGTAATATCATGCACAAGTGTCATTAATTCTCATGAAAGATATAATATCATTATCGGCTGTAATTACAAACTTCGTAGATCTGTCTTTTCTAACGTAGATATATATATATATATATATATATATATATATATATATATATATATATATTGTGAAAGTGACGCGTGAAAGTTTGAAATTCGATTTTATTTTTTTTTTTTAACCAAGCGTCGAAGATAAATTAAACAGAAAAAAAAAAAAATAAATAAACGAATGAATCGTTTCTCGATAATTCTATTTCCATTCGAGTTAATTTCATTTCATAGATATGCATAGTTTCTGATAATACCAATTAAATATAATAAAACATCAAATGGTTACGCTGCTTTAAATAAATTATCTTTTCGGCTCACCTCTATCGTTCGTTTTCTTGCAAGTTGGATAACGGCCACATTTATCCGAGTATTCCGTGCAAGGATCCTCGGCCATCACGCAGACTTCATCGCTCCTACATCCAATATCCTTGCAGTTTCTTCCGTATTCTGAAATAAAAAAAGAAAAAAAAAATACATACATATATATATATATATTTGCTTCATAAATATTTATTCGGTCGATATAAAGGAAAGCTCGTCCGGGGAAGAAGTTTTTTTTTTTTTTATTAAAATTACGAGAACCTCATTCATTTTCGTGATAAAAAATATAGACATAGTTGTCTATGACAGAATGACATTGACGCGATTGTAATAATTTCAAATAATTTACGAAACAAATAAATTCGCGCGATTGATAAATCGTGAACGCATGCTGCAACGTGACACGCGTTGAACGATCGTATGAAAAATATTTCAAATGACGTCGATTTAACGGCGTCTTTAAGGGGAGGAGGAGAAATACAATTCGACGATAAACTGTTGAGAGATTCAAGGTCTTAATTGCAATTGATCGGACGCAAGTCGTTTCTCTTCCTTCTGTTTGCCGTACGTAAATTCGTTCGTACGAACGAAATTACCATAACGATCTTTGTGCCGTTCGTTTTAGAAAGGTGCTTCTAAATTGGCCACGCCTATCCGTCGATATAATTGTAACTCTATTTCGACCCTCATGGTTACCTGACTCGTTGCTTAAGAACACCATCGATTTTCAATTATCAAGAGAAAGATTGGAAGGAGAGGGGGAGGGGGAGGTCGCGGTTAGATTCTATTCGATTTTCTATCTCTTATGAGAGTATTCTCACGTTAATTCGAAAAGAAAACAAGGGACAAATAAATCGTACGTGTATGGTGTATCCAATGGGGTGGTATTGCACCCTACGTTAATATTCCACGTATGTTGAATATTTAAGGTAGTTACCATTTGGAACTTTGTAATGAGTCAACGTCGTTGACAATCTTTGTTTCTTTATATATATATATATATATATATATTTTTTTTTTTCGTAAAGTTAGACGTTATACCAATGCATATTTTATACTTGTTCAACCTCTAAGATACTGACCATTTGGAGCTTTGTAATGAGTCAACGTTGTTAAGAAAATAATCTTTGTTCTTTCATTTATATTATGTATGATGTGTAATAGTTACACATTATACCAATGCACATTTTATACGTGTTCAACCTCTAAAGATACTGGCCATTTGGAGCTTAATAATGAGAACCAACGACGTTGATGCAAAAACCTTCGTTATATTATCTATTGTATTATTTTTCCCATGCTATTTCTTTTTTATTATTATTACAGCTCTTATCAATTCTTGAACTGAACGAAAGTTGAATTTGCTTTGGCTACACAACTTTTATAATCTCGTTAACCTTTATGCCTTTGATAAAATAAATGGTTTCCTTTTTACTATGTTACTCGCGATATCGGCAGGAAGGAAAAATACAATCGCGGTAACGAGTACATCGGAGAAATATATAGAGAAGCGTTAAATATAAGATTTAAATGGATACTTACTTGAATATGACGAAACATCCGGCACAACGACAATGACCAATAGTGCCGTTAATACGACACTGAGACTTCGTGCGGTAAACATTTTCTGAAAGAAAAAAAGAAAAGTGTTATTCTTTTATGATATATATTATTGACCAAGAAATATACCGAGTAATATTCGTTGCTGAATCAAGGCGAACATTTTATTTATATATTTGTATGTTTTATATGCATGTATATGTGTATGTGTGTGTGTGTATATCGGTATATATACAAGACCTTTTTCCATTAAAAAAGAAAAAAAAAAAGCTCAATTTACAACATGACGTTTAAAAACGTTTCTACGAATTTTCGTATTTTTGTTAATTACGGTATTCATACGAGATAGTTTTTGATGCAATATAGCCTTATGTTTCTGATAAATACGAGATAAACTTTATGTAAACGTTCTTTCTTATCTTTACAAAAATATGAGAAAAGTAATACATATGTGTTGTGTGTGCGCGCGTGTATGCATATATATATATATATATATATATATATATATATATATATATATATATATATATTCATGTACGTATGTATCCACGTGTGCGTATATAAAAATCCTTTTCTAAGAAACTTGGTTTCCACTTTAATTAAAAAAAACATGGCGCCTATGAATGTAACTTAATGAAATGTAGATGACTCGTAGATATCGGAAATTTGAACAAAGTTAAATATCAAGAAATTTCATTGTAAATTGTAAAATTATATCGAATATAATCGCACACGCATTTATATCGTTATAACGTCGTTAAAATTTTAACGAGGCGACTTTCTTAATGGAGCGAGCGGGGGGGGGGGCTGGTAAAAAAAACAACGAACCAAAAAAGAAAAAAGAAAAATAAAAGTAAACGAAGAAAAAGAACAAGAAGAAAACAATCTCTCTACGTCCATCCATCGAAGATTTAAAATAATATTCGACGTAAAGAAAAAGTTTCGTATGCGATATTATTTATGCGACGTCGCGAACGAAAAGATTTTTCGCGATTTTTTGCGAGAAGGATAGAGCAAAAAAAGAGAAGAAAAACCGGTCTTAGAAAACTTTCGATTGGCCTAGGATGTAATATTGCAAAGTATAGACGTTCCAAAACACTACTCGGCACAAAAATTACGTAGTCGTGTGCGCTTTCTCAACGTTGATCGAATCTAACCTCACTTTCCTCATGAAAAGTTTATTTCACGTCTTATTCGTCGCGCGACTCGTAGTCCCATCCTTTCTACTAGTTTTCTTTTTTCGTCTACTTTTTCTTCTTCTTTCTCCTCCTCCTCCTCCTTCTTTCCTCGCACTATTTCACAGACCAAGCTTTTTAATTTCATTTTTTCTCACGTCGTCATATCAGAAAAATGTTCGTGACATTGAAGAATCACGAGGTGCTTCTTTCTGAACGACCTCGAGAAACACGTAGTAGACGCGAAGGAATCCTTTATGGAAGATGATTCGTGTCACGATATTGCGGCAACTAAACATCGGCTAATCAAAGGAGTAGAAGTAGTAGAAAAATACTTTTAGAAATGATATTGCCGTTAGACCCTTTACCACGAGATTATATTTTCTTACGAGCAATCTTTATTTATTTAAAATTCAAATCTTAAACATTTCTTTATTTATTTCTTTATTTATTCAATATTATATATCTCGATGTAACCAAAATGATAAATCTTTTACCTGTTCTCTCCAATCGTTCCTTTCTAACCAAATAGTCGTCGCAAACTCACTTAACACTCTCACGGTCACTGTAGCACTGAAGTCGCAGTTTATTTCGAAGCAGTTTTGTTGGTCGCCAATGACGTTCGTGCTATGACGTGTATGTGTGTTGTGAGAGGGAGAGAGAAAGCGAACGTTGGTTAGTACGCGCAAGTGAGACGAAGAGAGAAAGAAAGAGTGGGTTACATGGAAGTGGGATAGAGAGAGTGAGAGAGAGAGAGATCGTTTGAACTGCGTACAAGTGGGATAGAAGAAGAGAGAGAGAGAGAGAGAGAGAGAGAGAGTGTGTCAAACGAAAGGAATGAGGAACAGGAATGGGTACGATCGGAATATAACCTCGAGTGAAAAAGGAAAATTTCGACTACTACGTCATAATTAACGACATCTTCAGTATATATAACGGTTACGAACATATATGGACGAGGCTCGACCGCAAATTTTTATTGTGTAAATAATGTAAATATATATCGTTATATGTTTCTGTAAATATGTATTCGCATACAGTGTTTCTTTTATTTTTGTTATTTCTTACGGAAAAGATGATTAAAAAAAAGCGTGCAGAATGATTTATTATCGCATATTAATTGATCGGTTAGTTCGTCGATGACGTCGCTCCTCGTGTAATTTTGTAAGCTGCAAGAACATGTAAGTGTAGAAACGATATAAAAACGTTCTTTTTATTACTTTCTTTCCTTCTTTTATTTATTTATTTTTTTTTTTTAATAGTAAACACGAGAGTGAAAAATTTATTAAAGATACGCGCTTGAATGTTAATATTTTAACGGCGATAACCTATATTTCAACGTAATGCATTACGTAGTGTTAGTTCAATCGAAGAAATAAATTGAATCGATCCGACAATGATGATGATGATGATATCACAAGGCCAGGCTGCGTTGTAGCTGTGATATGATAATCTATTATCGTAAATAACGGTCCAATACGGTCGAATCGTCTTCAAGTTTTTAGCTGTTAATTGAACGAGCATTATTAATTATTATTATCCGATCGCATGGATCGGTCGCGCGGTAAAATTTTTCTCGTCAAACGTATATATTTCGCGGAAGGAAAATAATATTCGATACAAGCAAAAAACAAACAAACAAGAAAATGTATTTTTTTTCTTTTATGGGGTTTCGGAGTGGGGTAGGGAGGAAGACCGACTTCGCAGATTAATTGTTATGATTATATTGTATTTTCGGCTTGTTTATAACTCTCGAAAATGTATTCGTCGATTTTGCGACGCAAAGTCGAACGACGTACGGTACTGTTCGTCGATAATTTTATTTATCGTACATACAACCAACATTTGTCGCTCGTAAAATTTCCCAAAACAAACAACTGTTTATTTTCAATTTACGTTTTACCTAATGAAATCACGATTGCAAAATCGACGTTCGCTATTTCGCTTTATTGAAATAAATAAACAACTAATTAATATACCGCATAAATTTAATTAGTTTCTTGCAATTACGTTTACAAACGCAATTTCCGAATCCAATTTGAAATCGTTCGTCGGTTCGGGGACGGGAGGGGGTTAGGTGGTGGGTGTGGTAAATTGATGCCTTAACGTTGTGCAAGGCTTCGAAGTCACATTCGTACAATTTTAATTTTATGTTTTCTTGCTTTTTTCTTTCCTTTTTATTTATTTTTTTTAATAAATATAATTTTCCTTCTCTTTCTTTTTGTCGTAAGTTGGTATACGTTATTACTGTATTACTATACAGCTTTCTTTATATATATATATATATATATATATATATATATTAAGGAAACTTTCGTAATTTCACGAGTACGAGGTAAAGCACTCACTTTTCCGATTAAACCGAAAGTTCAATGATCATTAATTTTTCCTCATGTAATACCCCGATATATTTCCTTCAAATTAATTAAACATTATAAGTAAATTATCATTGAAAAAAGAAAAAAAAATTTCATCGTTGACCAAGAAGTCAAAAGGCCTGAAGATAAAATAATTGACGAGAAAATAACTTGCTAATTCTTCGACGAAAATAAAAAAAAATCTAATACCACTTTATTTTACGTATCGTGAGATAATTATGATATATTATGCAAAGGATATTAGGTCGTTGAAAATAATATATTGTCGACGAAAAAGAAACGAACAGAGAAGGTGGAAGGAGAAATATATATATATATATAAGACGAAGAAAGAACGAAGAAAACAGAGAAAAATAGATGGAGAGACGGAAAGAAAAAGGGAGAGGGAGAGAAAGAGAAGGGGGCGGGGTGATGGGGTGTACAAAAATAGATAGCACACAGGGTATAGTGTGTGGTATATGTACTTACGTTCTGCGAGTAGAAAAGTCGAGTACTCTCGATGGGCACGTGCCTCTTGCCGGCGGAGTATCTTTAAGTAGGAGGAAGAAGAGTGACGGAGAGAAAGGGTAAGAGCGAGAGAGAGAGAGAGGGGGAGAGAGAGAGAGTGAGATAGAAAAAGAACTCTCACAGAGCTCTCGAGGGTAGTCTATTCGATGTGGAGATTGCGCAAAGTAGCGCGAGATGCGTTCGAGTCGACATCGACAGGTTACGAGAGGACGCGGCGGAAGCTCTGAGAGAGGTTGGGCTTAACTATAGTAGAAGTAAACTTGCAAGAGAGGACGCTTCTCTCTCTCTCTCTCTCTCTCTCTCTCTCTCTTTCTGCCTCTATCTATCTCTCTCTCTCTCTCTCTCTCTGTCTCTCTTGTAGAAGACGCAGCACCCTTTCGTTCCACCATATCATCCCTGTTCGTTCGTTCGTTCAGTCGGTACGTACGTTCGTTTCCTTCTCTAATAGGCCTACATCATACCATCCTATTCTCTATGCTAACGCTATGACTATGCCATATACCATCCATCTCCCCTATCTTCCTATATAACACGGCGTCGTACACAAGCTGCGCGCTTAGGTGCGCGCCTAGGTGCGCGCCTAGCTGCGCGCGTTCCTAAATGCGCCCCCGATTGCGTAGTCGCTTAGTCCGGTGGTGCGACACTAGCGGGGCGTCGACCGCTTTTAGTAGAATTTTCCTTCACCCCCGTTCAGTCGCGTACTTCCTCTCGCGGATGACGAATACGAGCTACGCTACATTGTAGATATATATATATATATATATATATATATATATATATATATATATATATATATATATATATATATATATATTAACTCCTTCCTCTCGTCCTTTCTCTCTCTCTCTCTCCCTCCCTCCCTCCCTCTCTCTCTCTCTCTCTCTTTATCTCTCTGTATCTCTATCTCTCTCTCTTTTTTCTCATCACGTCATCGTCATCATTCTCATCGTTCCTCGTCCTCGTGTTTTTATTTTTCTTCATCTTCTTCGTCTTCTTCCTCTCCTTCTTCCTCTTCCTCTTCTTCTACCTTCCTTCTTATAACGAATCTTTTTTTTTACCCCTCTTATCGTCCGTCGAATACGAGTGAATTCGAAGGTCGCGTATCTCTTTGGTCTCCCTTCCTCATTGTATCTTCGTAATATAGAACTGTCTCTCTCTCTCTCTCTCTCTCTCTTTCTCTCTCTCTGTTTCTGTCTCTTTGTTTTCCTTTCTTGTCGCGAGAACGACGAAGCCAATTTTGTTCATCTTCTTCTTCGAATTCTCCGAATTTTACGAGAGATTGTTTATGTTATTAAATGTTTGAGTTTTTGTTACGTTTCAACGAGACGAAGTACGAGAACTACGCAATATACACGTCGTCGAGTATTGCGTGTTCATAACGAAACGACGATCGGTGCTGATCGGAGCTAAAAGAGAGGTAGAAGAGAGAAATAGAAAGTGCGTGCGTGGGAGAGAGAGAGAAAGAAAGAAAGAGCAAGAGAGAAAGAGAGAAGAAGGGTGAATATTTAACGTGTCATCTCGATTTCGCCGACTGTCAACGTGGTTGGCCCAGGTGTGCATCAGGTATGTAAAAACTCGTGAGATTCTTTTACCGTATACATTATGTATGTATGTGCGCGAGTTAACGTTCAAAGTTCGAGCGATCTATCTTATTTATCTTGAAGATTGTTGTTTATATGTATATATATATATATATAATTTATTTATTGCGATCACGCTTCGTTTGAAATATCATTGGTTGATGACGACGATGTCACTCTAATTTGACGGTTGTATCGATATCAAAACAAGAAACATGTTTTTTGCATTTAGCGACTATATATATATATATATATATATATATATATATATATATAATTTATATTAAATTAGTTACCAACGCGCCCTTATCATATCGATAAATTTTGCCGATGACTGGCTCTCTCGTATCTATAATTCCTTCGTTTGCTCATTAATGACTTATCAAAATGCGATTAAATTTTCTCGAAATGGACGATATATATATATGTATGTATTAGAGACATACGATATAATTACGTTTTGTTAATGCCTCTATCGTTTGTACGATTTTACTTATTTAACCGTTAGGAAACTTTAATGTGGAATATATGTAATTCGATCATCGATTCGGTTTATCAACGTCGTATCGAACTATGTTGTTAAATGCATAATTGACAAGTAAAACGAATCGCATACATATTCGAGTTTCAGAGTGAAAACTCGATTATGACGATAACGCGTGATCGTCGCTGGTTTATCTAAAGTAACTGAAAAAAAAATAGAAAGAAAAATAAAGAAAATGGAAATGAAAATTAACGTTGTGTCTATATATGGGTGGGGGGTGGCTATTGAGTGAATACTCGCACGATACACGGACAACAGGTTCGTTTATCCTTTGTACTCCGATGTTAGGAAGATGAATGATAAGTTAGTAATATTAGGAACGACGTCTGGTCTAATCTATCTCTAACAATTTTGTGGATCATCCACCGTTATTTTCATCCTCGTCGTTTTCCATTTAGTAAATGGTACCCTTTACTCGCTTACGTATAGATGCGTGTGTATGTACGTACTAATTACAAAACGTGGGGGTGTTTTCGTCGTTGATACTTACGTTGGATAGAACGTAGATCACACGTACACGCGAATTTCGATGAGAAATCTACGCGAAAAGGGGACATTAATCTCATGATTTCGATGTTAATAATTAAATAATAATAATAATAATAATAATGACGATAATAATAATAACGAATCAAATGGAATCGGATAAGAAAGAGGTAAATCGAGTGGATTTATAATCGACTTAAATCCATATTGAAATGTAAGGTTTTTCTCGATTTTTAATTATTCGTTTGTTCGTTCGTTCGTTTGCTTGTTTTTTTTTTTTTCTATATAGAAGTTGAAAAGATTTATTTATAATAATAAGTATCGTTGTGTCTGTGTTAAACTTATTGTTTAAGTTATATGTATATATATATATATATACACACACATATATATATACACATATATAAAATGATATGGTAATTATAATGATACAATTATTATTAGTAATAATAATTTTAATTGGAAATTAAATTTAATATAAAACATATTCTATAAGTGAAAATATATGATCCGTAGATTCGTATATATATGTATATATATATATATACACAGACACACATATATAATAGATACATGTTGTACCAGAAGTAATTAAATTTACAATATAATTGAATAATAGAGAGAGAGAGAGGGAGAGAGAGAGAGAGAGAGAGAGAGAGAGAGGGAGAGGAATAATATAAAAATAAAAATATATCATAATGATTAAATGTAGCTAATAATATTTTGTTGATGTCAAATTTGAATCAATTTCAATATTTCGAGATAATGAAGCACAGATATATATATATATATATATATATATATATATATATATATAAATTAAAAAAGGATAAAAAGAAGTTCCTTTGTTTTTCTCTCGAGCGATATCTCGTCGTCATTAAAATAGAGAATAATTAATAACTCAATAAATTTAATCGCAATAATCATAAGTTAGTATACGTCAGATATATATAAATCGTTGGCCAGATTAATTTCCTTTGATTAAGATGAATTAGAGACGCTAGATAAAATCTTTCCTTTAAGAGACGTACAATTGATTCGTCAACGGGACGTCTCTTATTAATTTCTTTGTTTCCTTCGAATTAAAAAAAAAAAAAAAAAAACAATAAAATAAAATAAAAAGACAGAGAAATTTTCTTTTTTTTTTTTTTTTTATACGTCGAGCAAAGCAATAGCGCTGGAAACTAATCACTCGGGATATTAATATTCCCGTAGGACGTCCGAAAGATCAGACCCTTTTTGCCCCTCCTCCTCTCACTTCTCTCACCCTCAACGATCTTTTTCACGTAACACGGGAGATTTACTTTTGAATGTAACAATACCGCGAATAAAGTTATCCATGAAACGTTATTATACTCGATGGTATCCAATATAATCCGAGATCCTTAATAATTCAAGATTCTCGGAGTACTGAAACTAAATTCGAGATTTCCTGCTTGGAATAGTTTTGCCCGAGTTTTGTCGTTTTGCAAACGTAGGATCGTTTGACTTCATATTGTATATGTGTATATATATATATATGTATATATATATATATATATATATATATATATATATATATATATTGTTCTCTCAGTATTATACGATTCGCTGTCCATAAATCATCCGTATATAATCCGTACATTCTGGTAGTACATGTTTAATACCATTTATAACGGATTATCGGCATTCTGTCGCTTTTCTTCGAAAATCGTCCGTTAGAAAGCCATTTCGAAAGCATCCTTATAGAACTGGCACGATTACGTATAAATATGATTTGATTGTAGAATAACGAATCATGTATGTATATATACATATATATATATATATACATAATATATAATCAAGTTGTCGTTTTTTGT
Source organism: Dolichovespula sylvestris (assembly GCA_918808275.2). NCBI lineage: Eukaryota > Metazoa > Arthropoda > Insecta > Hymenoptera > Vespidae > Dolichovespula > Dolichovespula sylvestris. Next base: position 3,706,152 of record OU964981.1, read on the forward strand.
AATATGAACATTATATATATATATATATATATATATATATATTTTTTTTTTTATAAACATAGATCAACCAACGAAGCAAAAATTAAAAAAAAATTACGGAAAAAAAAGAAGAAGACATTATAACACTCGTGCAAGTATTTCGTGAAACGATCGACTGCGAAATAAAAGTTTGGCATCGGACCAAGTTCTCTCTCTCTTCCTCTCTCCCTCTCTCCCTCTCTCTGTCTCTTTCTGTCTCTTTCTATCTTTCGCTCTCTATGGCCCGTTAAAAAAGGCAGAGAAAAAAAGGGGGGAGCAAAAAGAGAAAGAACAAAAAAAAAGAAAAGAACGTAAAGAGTGACCAAGTGGGAAGAAGAAAATGACGTGAAAAAGAATGAAAAAAAAAAAAGAAGAAAAATAAAACGAAAAAGGAAAAGTATGGCCATCGAGTTATTTCCAAAGAGGAATTATTATCTTTTTGCCGTACGAGAAGAGAAAATAATTGTGAATTTAATCTGTTTGCTGTGTCGTTATCGTTTATTAAATAGAATCAAGGACTTCTATCGAAGAAGAAATTGTCATTATTATTATTATTATTATTATTATTATTATTATTATTATTATTATTATTATATCGAGGACTTATACCGGTAATTTGTTCTAAAGAGAATATTTTAGAATCTTGTAATAAAGAATTAAAAAAAAAAAGAAATAAGAAGAAGAAAAAAAAAAGAACAGGTCTCTTATCGGAATCGGTATTCGTTAAAGGTTAAAATTGCTTTGAACTAAAATTGCATTTGATCGAGTTTCCCGGGGATATGAATTATCGTAAAATGAAAAGAAGAAAACGACAAGAAAATAGAAAAGAAAAAGAAAAATAAATTCATTGCCATATACGAAACACTTTATTATAAACATCAGAGATATAATTATCTGATTCTATATATTCCGAACGATATGTATCGATACTTATGGTACGAGGAAAAACGTATTTCGATTCGTAAATTGATTTCGGTCGCATACACATTTTATCTTTATGAAATTATCGCGGAAAAAAGGGAAACGTGCCTTGGTCTCTTAATATTAGAAACACTCGTGTCTCTGTCTCTCTCTCTCTCTCTCTCTCTCTCTCTCTCTTTCTCTCCGTAGGAGAAAAAAATGATATCGCGAATAAAACTCCGTACGTTCTCTCATCGATATTTTCGTAGTTATTAATATTTCGATCGATGAGATATCGTTAAGTTCACGAATGAAAACAACACGGAATTATTCGTACGTGTGTTTGTATAAAAAGATAAAAAAACCTGTTTAAGATTCCTTCATCGGTACTTCATCATTACGAAACTTGTACGATCTTTTAACCGACACACACACACACACACACACACACACACACACACACACACGTACACGCGCGCACACACATATATATTTAGCGTCTTTTATATGTCACATGCGTAAAGACCGAAAAGAAAAGAAAAAAAAAAAAAAAGAAAAAGGTTGCATCGTCTGCTTTTAGCCGGTCTTTGAGATGGTCTTGTAGGTAAAAGGGTCTCCTCTCCTCTCCTCGATGGATCTCGGTTGGGCGAATAAAGAGGAGGGAGGGAGGGAGGGAGGGGCCGCCGGCTCTCTCAGCTTCCTTTGGGAAAAATCAATTTCGCTGACGCGACTCCTAATCCGATTAATTAAAGGCAGGGCGACGGAGAAAGGCCGATCGAATTTTGAGACCGAACATGGTACTATGTACGCTCGTGGTATTATCAGCCGTATCTATGAAATTCCTATCGCGTGAAAAGCTACGAAGCAGCTCAGAAAAGATGAAGAAGAGGAAGATGAAGAAGAAGAAGAAGAAGAAGATGAAGATGAAGAGGATGAAAATGAAGAGCGGGGGATCCGTCCGCCGGTTTGCGTTAGCTGATTTTGCCGCGACGGGGGTAAAAGGGAAAGGGGAGGGTTAAACAGGCCGGTAGGGACAGAGAGGGACAGGGAGGGGGATAGGGAAAGAGGAAAGGAAAGTTAACCCTCGAAAAATCCGTGTAGGACGATAATACGTATCGATTTGATGTACGTACGGTCGAAATCGGTAACGCTTTTGTCACGCATATTTCTTTTTTTTTTTTTTTTTTTTTTTTTTTTTTTTTTTTTTTTTTTTTTTTTACATCGATACGGTAAGTCGCCGGTTGTCGTATCTTCTAACGAGCCTATCCCATTTTCTTTTTTTCCTTTTCTTTCTATCCTCTTTTTTCTTTCTTTCTTCTCTTTCTTTCCTTCCTTATTATGCCGAATATTGGCCCTTTTGTGAGTCCCTTTTCGACGTTTCTTTTACAATGGCGAGATTACCGAGGGAAAATATTGTACTTTTAGAGCAGAGGTAGAAACTCTTTCGTTTTCTCTCTCTCTTTCTCTTTCTCTTTCTCGTTAACGATCCGTTGTATTTTTACCGATAATATTCTCTTGGTATCGACGACGACGACGATGCTACATAACCAAAACGAGATATCCAGCATTACGATCGGACGAAAAAAAAAAAATAAAAAATAAAAAATAAAATAAATAAAGAATAAAAAATAATTTCGCAGGTATTGCATCAACGACGCCGACGAAAGTGAATTATCCTTTGTTGAATCGCTATTTATTTCTCCAACGTTAATAAAAAGAAGTTGTTGTTGATTCAATTCATCCTGCGATTATATTTTTTTGTTTTATGTATATATATATACGTACACATATATTCGTGAGAAACGATAAGTCCAATTGTTTTATTTATCGTCGAAATATTTATTGCGCCGTGATGCATTATAGACCGTCTGTTTGGAAAGTGGTGTAAGTCCGTCTAAAAAAAAAAAAAAAAAAAAGAAAAAAAATGAGATGTCACATAATTCGTGATTAATTTAGTGTAAACTTTTTTATAACTAGTTAATGTATGATATCTTAAAAATATATCAATTCTTCGTTCAATTTAAAATTGGCCGATAAAAGGAATTGTATGGATATCGATGGATATGCTAACAATTGATTTTCTCGAAACAACGGACAATGGACTTGCACCACTTTCAAAATAAACGACCCGGTAAATATATATATATATATATATATATATATATATATATTTCCTTTAAAATTATTACGAATATTTTCGTACGTAGAATGAAAGGATAAATGTATTATGATTCGCATTGAATTTCACATGACGAAGTCGTAGGATTTTGAGGATTTCAAAATGTGTAATTGGTGTCTTCTTATATTTGGATGTTACAGAAATCTTCAGGAAAAGGGATTTATCGAATAATTTCCCGTTTCTTTTTTTCTGGATTCAAGGCCGCCGAAGCTTAATTTCTAGGAAGACGTTAAGCGACTTGACACGGACCGCGTTCGTTCGATTAATCGTTCTTCGGATTCCAATCGATGCGACTCGATTAGTAACAACCCTGCTGCCGCGATGTGTTATTCAACGTGACACGGGCCGGTCAATGTTTCCATTTCGAAAACGTAATTCGAACATCCCTCCTACCCCTCTCCCTTTTACACGAACGACGGGCTTACCATTATTTCGTCTTTTTTCTTTTGTATCTTTTTCTATCCTTTTTTTCGTTTCGTTTCGTTTCGCCTCGTTTCGTTTCGTTTCGTTTCGTTTCGTTTTCTTCCCCAACCACCCCCACCCCCCTCCCAAAAAAGTGAATGGGTAGTTCGACGAACGTGCGCGCATCGGGGAACATTCCATCAATCGCAATTCCTCCTTTCCCATTCTCGTATATCATCTATTTACAGTGTCACACATTCGTCCGCGACCCCTTTTTATCATACATCGAATTCCTTTTAACAAAAGCACGCGATCTATAAAAACGAAAAAAAAGGAAAAAAATAAACTGAAAACTCGTCGAGCAATTATCCCATAATATCGATCCGCCGAAATCGGAAGTTTATGGTTTTTTCCATTCTTCATCGTTAGTCGGTGACGGAGTGTAGAAGAGAAGTGGTGGGCTTAGAGGAGAGGCGAGGGGCGAGGAGAGGAGGAGGAGAGTGAGAGGGGGTCAGAGGTTGGGTTGGTAATTTTCTCGCGGATCTGTTCGAGTTCGCTCGTCATTGAAAAAGAAGCAATAACAGAGGAAAGAGAGTAAGAAGAGGAGGAAGAGGAAGAAGAAGAAGAAGAAGAAGAAGGGGAAAAAAGGAAGGTAAAAGAAGAGCAAGGAAGAGAGAATAGAAATCGGTAAAGAAAAAGACACAAAATTAAAGAAGAGACAAAGAGAGAGAGAGAGAGAGAGAAAGAGAAAGAGAGAAGGAAGAATATAAATTCAAGGGGGTATTCGGATCGATCGATCGATTCGCGTTTTAAAAATAAACGTAAAAAGTGAAGTCGAAGGAAGAAAGTGAGGAACGAGGGGAAAAAGGTGATCGTAAGAATTTCTCCTCGTCGTTTATTATTATTTCGAAGATCGTCGTCTTGTGATCGTCAAAATCGTAAAATGGATAAGTGCGAGGAATAAATCTAGCTCTCCCACCCTTCCCCGACCAATCAACCACCTACCTACCTACCTACCCACCCACCCTTCCACTCACTCACCCAACTCAGCTCCTCCAGTCAGTGAGATGTTCCCATGAGAAGAGCCGTCCGCTTGGTAATGTCTTGTTGTTGCTGGTGCTGCGACAGCGAGAACAGTACAGCCGGTCCGATAGGAGGAAGAAGAACAACAACAACAACAACAACAACATCAAGAACAACAGCGGCAACAACAACGACAGCAGCGGCGGCAGCAGCAGCATCAGCAAGTGCCGTAGTAGCCGGTGGCCGAAGAAGTGTCGTGGTTGAGAACCACGTTCACAGGGGCAACGTGGTGGTCAGCGGGGGTGGTCTTGGCATCGCGTCCGGCCTCTCGGCGATGCTCTCCCTCATCGTCGTCACCGTCGCCATCAGTACCGGCGAGTGGTTGTTGACCGAGGAAAAACTACCAAAGACGTCCTCGAACGCCTCAGTCGAGCCGGACAGCAAAGTGACGTATAGCGGGCTCTGGCGTGTTTGCGTCGCCATAAGTGAGTACATATGTACATATATACACACACATACATACATACATACATACATATATATATATGTGTGTGTAATGTTGCCACACATTTCTTTTTGTATCAACGACATTATATTAATCTCGAGAAATATTCTTTGGTTTTTGTCTTACACGGCAGCTCTAACTCTATTGTACGCTTCTTTATTATTTTTATTTTCTATTATTCTTTTTTATTTTCTTTTTATTTATTTATTTATTTTTTTTTTTTTTTAATGTAATGCTTCGCTGATCTTGACAGTGGGATATCGAATCGGAAGTAAAAATTCAATGACACGAGATAGTCGTGTTCGTCGGGGTATTTGCGGGGGTAGGGTGAGGGAGGGAGGGGGTGGGTCATCGTGTAATTGATCTTTCAAAGAGGTTGTTATTAGGAATAATTCGATGGACGAGGAGATCAACTTTTTCTTTTTTTTTTTTTTTGTCTTGAAAAATATCGCTCTTCCGTTTCCTCGTCTACTTTTCTTTTTTCTTTCCAAGTCGATCCGGAGAACAATCGATAAGTATAATAAATAATGGAACAGATATTTATTTATTGCCGTTTGCTCGCAACGGAGTTTATTTTTTAAAAAGAAAAGAAAAATGAAAAGGGCTGTGTTAACCGTTAGATTGTTTTTATGTCACGAATGGCGTGCTAAGTCGTTCTTTAACAACATTGCGTTTACATTTCCTCATCGATTGAGTATTTTATTCGTCGTCTCAATATAATGCCATTGTTTACTTAGCCATTGAAGTTTTGTGTCTACATTTTAATGAATGTTTTTTTTTTTTTTCTTCTCCTTTTTGTTTCCTATTTGCATTCCGTATTATGTGCATTATGCGTATTGTGTAAAAATGAATGGTATTACTGATTTTGAATAAACAGACCGTGGCAAAAGGGGTAAATAAAGAGAGAAAGAAAATACTCTTCGCGCGTATAACGTGTTATATAGTTGAGATTTCATTTGCAAAAGAAATAATAAAATATATATATGATATAATGTAATATATATTATGTTATATCAAATGTATATTTAATAAATTTTTTATAACGATTCTTCTTTTCTTTTTTTTTATAAAAGGGAATAACGTGTAAATTACGCTGTTCTTAAAGATGGTACAGCTTGCGCGTGTATACGCGTTTCTACTTTCTATTTAATTAATTAAATCGATTTTAATTAATTATTTCGCAATAACGCGTAATACGATGTTACGAATGAGATGCGCAATATTTTTTTTTCTTTTGACTCGCGTTCGCATAAAAATGATACAAGCTAAATGAAACGTGTACATTAATAATAATAATAATAATAATAATAATAATAATAATAATAATAATAATAAAATGGTTAGATGAATAAATTTTAGCATATTTTTATATTGTTAATTAATATATATATATTATATTAATAATATATTATATTGTTAATAATACTATTAACAATTACATACAATTATTTACATAAACGTCGAAGCCTATTCGAAATTGCTTCGATTTTCTCAATTCAATAAACATAAATACAAATCAATTAGAATTTATAATACCTTAATAGAAATCTGTCGGCGGGCGTGTTACGTTTTATTATCGAAATATATATTAATTTATCGTATATGCGAGAAATGCGCTGTGTTAAAGCGACTGCGTTTAAAATATTAGAATCTCTTAATCAGATTTAACGGATTAATTTTGAATTAACCGCGAAAGAAAGCATTAGAACTATTCGGTACGGTAGGTAATGCAATTAGAATGGCAGCTCACTTAAAGGATATTAAAATACAATGCAGTTTAATACATTTACCTGTGATTTAATTACAAATCATAATCGAATTTATTGCTTTCGACCATTTCGACGAAAGAAAATATTATTTTATAAATTGAATTAAGCTCATTACGATTTCTAATTTTGTGCTATATTTATTTATTTATTTATTTATTTTTTTCAATATCTCGATAAAATTCTTTCGACAATTTTAACGGACGTTCGTTAGTAGTTTCTAACGAATTGAACACGTGTTCGAAGTTACAATATAAGTTGAATTATAATAGATTTTATTTGGTAAAAAAAAAAAAAAAAGAAAAGAAACAGAAAAAAGAGGGAAAATATATATTTGTTAAAAAGCCTCAGTTATATTGCATTTTCCCGTTTTCCACGATGGGTTACTTCGATAAATCAAAAATCGTTTTCCGATAGAATACAATTTTATCAATGTTGTTGCAATTATTGTTAATACGATCGAATCGTTTCGCGATCCCTTTTGCCGTTACCCTCTCTCTCTCTCTCTCTCTCTCTCTCTCTCTCTCTCTGCTTATACGCACGCGTAGAGATAAACGTAGCGTATGTATGTATGCATGTATGTAATAATATAAAATCCGAAATACTTCGAAATCCCTTGTCTATTATAGTGACGAATTCAAATCAATTTGACTTCGATTCGAGTCATGCGGATTCTCGAAAGTCTCGAAATTCTCGAAATTCTCGAATTAATCACGAATCTTTCGTCGATTTTCGTTGTCCCACACCGGAAAATGGACACACGAATCGTTCATACAACAACTCGAGTCGCATCGAATCGGTATCGTAAAAAAAAAAAAAAAAAAACGAATCGGACTCGAAGCTTATGGGATTTGGCTTCTTCTAGCGTCGAAAAATTCTACGTATATGGGGAATTTTATGGTTCTTTTTTTTTTCTCTCTCTTTTTTGTCGCCGACAACAAAAATAATAAAACGAAATTCTAGAGAGATACTAAATAATTAAGTGGACGTTGTGTGCTACCCGATGCTTTGTTCGTATGGAAAGTAAAAGAAAGAAGAAAGGAACAAAAAATTCTCTACCCGTCCAATTTGTTTGCATATAATGCTCTCTCTGTTATCTGCAGCCACCGTAAACCCCTCGACGGAAATCCGAGCTCAATGGGGCAAAATATCGTAACGTTTCTGTACAAAAGGAGGGGAGGGGAAACAAAATTATTTAAAATTCCGGTATTATCCTTGAAAAATAAAGATTTAACTAAGGGACCGATATATTTTTTATATTATTATTATTATTATTATTATTATTATTAATAAAACAGGTACATCGCTAATATTTATTTTTATCAAATATCTCTTCCAATACATACGAACGGTTAAAATCGGTATATACGTATTTATACGATTAAAAGAATTATTAGTAGCAGGGTGATAATGTATTTTGTGTCTCCCCCCACCCCCTCTCTCTCTCTCTCTCCCCCACCTCCCTCAAAAGACAAAAAAAAAGAAAAAGAAAAAGATTAAATTCGCGTCAAAAGTTAACGCTCGATAATATATTTAATGTCGTCGTAAATCATGCGAAGAAATGATAAGAGAGAACGAACGAACTATCTCTTTGATCTTAGGGGAGGGGCGGCGGCGGCGGCGGCGGCGGCGGAGGGGGGGAGGGGGTTGCTCTTTGAAGTAACTCGATTCTCGTGGTCGTAAGTTGAAAGGAGACTCGATTTTAAAGGAGGATCTTTTGTGAGGAACGATCCCCGGATAATAATATAAATCCGAGTGTTATTCGATTTGATGGGGCCCGAGATCAGTACAGATATGACCGGTAGTGTTGGATAATGGAAAATGGAAAATATTGAAAGGAAGAAAGTGAGAAAGAGAAATAGAAATAGACAGAGAGAGAAAGAGAGAGAGAGAGAGAGAGAGAAAACAGGAAGAAAGAATGAGAATGAGAAGGGGTAAAGGGGAGGAGGAGGAGGAGAAGGTGAAGGAGGTAGTGATGAACGGGGCGGAGGAGGGATTGTGGTAGTGGCGGTGAAAGGGATTGATGCCGATAAAACCCTCGCGAGTTTCTTTGAAAGTGCATCTAAGCATTTCCACGCGTGAAATTGTATCCGAGAAAAATTTCATTCTCCACCACTTGACCTTTCCCGCCTTGATGTCGCTCTATTCTTCTACTTCGTCCCATTTATTCTTCTCTTTTAACATTTAATGAAAACTATCCGGCTTAACGATAATGTAAGCCAACAACCGCCCCGCGACGTACTCTTTCTTGCTTGGTTCATATAAAAGAGGTAAAGGAGAGAAAGAAAAAAAAAAAATAAATAAATAAATAAATAAATAAAAGAAGAGAAGAGGGAAAGAAAGGAGAAGGTAAAAAAAAAGAAAAAAACGGGGAGAAATAATGGATCCTAAAAAATTAACACCAAGAATTTTTCTTGTTTTATTTTTCTGTGTTTGAAAGGAAGAAAATGAAAAGAATAACAAAGTTTGTAATATCGATATTAATTGTTACTAAATTAATGTTAACTCAAAAGACGTTGTCGTACGTATATACGGTCAGACATTCATTGATTATTGCGTGCGACGTTCTTTTTTTTTTTTTTCTTTTTTCTTTTATAATCTATACAGCACACATCACGACGTTATCGCGTAGATGTTAGTATTCTTTCTCGATGGAATCGATTGCTTCGTAATATTTTCGTTTCGTTCGTTGATTAAAAAAAAAAAAAAGAAAAAAAAAAAGATTGTAGCGACAGACGAATATCATTTCGTATATTTGTTCGGGAAAACGATGAATACGATTTAGTCGATGGACCCCATTTGACTCTCGTGCGTTTTATATCGCGTTATAAAAAAAAAAAAAAAAAAAACGAAAAAGAAAGACAAATAACAATTAAATAAATTCGTTTACGGTAATTACCCGTTGGAACATCAAGTTAGAATTTACGCTAATAACTTTGCGTGAGAGTTTTTATATCTATTGGAAAATGTGCGGCGTGGAATATTTCGAGTGTGAAAATTTTTGCAAATTTTCGACGCACCTACGTGGCTCGTATTTAAAAAACGTATTAAAAAACGAATCGATCGATGCAGATGACGCGGTCAAGTATCAACCGGTGGTTTTTGAAGAATACACGTTTCGATGTTTCGAAAGAGAGTGACACAAAAATACACCGAAATTTCTATTACAATCGATCAAAACGTTTTATTCTACAACGAACAAGTATCCAGTATAATAATGTTATTTTCATTTCGTCGACGATCAAAATAAAATTTCGTTCAAAATTGATTCTCTCATCGTTGACAAAAGTCAAATGAAAACCGACGTCGATTACACGTGCGCGTGATCCAATTGAAAGTATTTCATTATTTTGAGACTTTGACGAAAACGCGAATAAAAACTTACGGAAGATGATTCGGATGAATTAATCGATTTTTTATTTTTTTTTTTTTTTTTATTTTTTTAAGTCGAACAAAACTGCTGACGCGTAAAATTTCGATGTAAATTTTGTTATTTATATAAGAGAGATAGAAAGTAATGCAAATGCACAAATTGGATAGGAATGCGACATATTTGTCGATCAATCGATCGAATATGGGTTATTATTGTCGTTATTGAATGATTATCTTGCATTTGGTTTGTTTTTTTTTTTTTTTTATTAATTAAGATTCATCAATGCTGTTAATTGGCAGGCAAATGCAAACAACTCAGATCGCGAGCAATTGAAATCAAGGTGAAGGCTTAAAACGAATTGATTAAAATGAAATCGAACATTGCAAATGTTTGATCAACGACCGAGGATAAAGAGAGTTGGTTTTATACGAAAAAAAAGGGAAAAAAAAAAAGAAAAAAAAATTGTATTGATCCCGACAGTGGAGGATATATTCAAAATATAGAAAGATGCTTGGCGGGAAATCACGTTTGATCGATATACACATATATATATATATATCACGTTTCGGAACACGTGGTGAGAAGAAACATTGCGTCGCCGTTTATATCGCAGAATTTTTATTATTTTATTGTTTTTATTATTCTTATTACGACGGTAATTACGATTACGACGACTGCGGCTTTAATTACATCGTTGTCATCGAAATCATCCCAATTAGTACGAATAATAATAATAATAATAATAATACGTCGCGTAAAATTTTCTATGACTGTACTGTTCCTTTTTTTCTTATAATATTTAAACCCAGGTTAATATAAATCAAACACCTAAGCCAAGCCTAAGGTATCACTTAAGATCACAATCTATTTGAGTTTCGATGTGTAACCCTCAAATTTGGTTTATGCTGAGTACGAGTTTGATTTAAATTGATATTTGGATTGCGCCGGGAATGTGTTTCCCTCGAGTTGTCGTTATAATTCGAATTACGAGCGACGTCGAACTCGGATAGAGCTGAAAAAATGATGAAAAATATTTTCTTCGCGAGTAATCTTGTTAACCAAAGCTAAAAGGCGACGATATATATATATATATATATATATATATGAGAGAAAGAGAGAGAGAGAGAGAGAGGAAAAGGGAAGAAGACTCGTTGAAAATTTTTGCGAAATATTCCAAATTAATTGGGAAGTATTTGTATTCGTTAAAAAAAAAAAAAAAATAGAAAAAAATGTACGATTATCCATAAGTTCGAACAGTGACAATTTTCCATATACCTACGATTCTTCTGCCTATCTACCTACTGTCTAAACATTAATTAATTAATTAATTAATTAATTAATTAATTCATCGATAAATATCGATATATTCGACGTAAAAGTCGAAAGATAAGCGAGAAAAAGAATTTGTTAATAGTACCATACTTCGAAAAGTCGTATCGAAAGAGCGAGAAAGAACTACGATGGATAGATTTAAAAAGAGAGACAAACGGACAAAGTGAGAGAGAGAGAGAGAGAGAGAGAGAGAGAGAGAGAGGGAGAGAGAGAGAAAGAAACAATAGCAAAGGACATTTGGTCCTTAATACGTAACGTTCGTAAAGCTTTAGCCGGATTCCGGCCTATGTTTCTCGGATAGAAATGGCTGTTAGGAACGGTACTCGGTAACTCGAAGGATTTTGTTGAAATGAGGAGAGAAAGAGGAGAGAGAGAGAGAGAGAGGAAGAGGAAGAGGAAGAGGAAGGGAGGAACACACTAGGTCGGAAATGACTCGTTACCCGGGGCACCGGAAACCACTCTCCTTCTGCTAACCCCATCAGTCGGTCTCGATTCATTTCTACGAGTCTACGAACGAGCGTCGGAACGATGCCTCTTGGCTATGGCTCTTGGTTGAACGGTGAGAGGAAGACGAGGAGGAGGAGGAGGAGGAGGAGGTGGAGATGGAGGATAAAAAAAAGGAGAAAAGAAAAAGAAAATGAAAAAAAAAAGCGCGGAGGAATAGGAATGAAAGGAAACCATTTACCGATGAGCACGGCGCTCGACAGCAAGGGGATAGCTTCTTATTGCGGTCGAACGATCTTGAACCTCTTGCTTCTGGGATTTGAAATCAGCAATGGAGGAGTTAGTGGTAGTAGTAGTAGTAGTAATAGTAGTGGTAGTAGTAGTAGGCAAGGAAACGAGAGGAACGTTAACAGGACGTATAGGAAGATGCTCGATCGAGGAAAAATTCTTTTTCTTTTTCTTTTTTTTTCTTTTTTTTTTTTTTTTAATGTTCTATCTCGTTTCGTTTAACTCGACATTCGGGAATCAATCGCTTTGTACACTTTAGAATTGGCAATTCAGACGTGGAGAAGATCGTCTCGATGCGTTTGTATGGCGCTCTTTCTTTCTTTTTTTTTTTTTTTTTTAATATAAATAAATCTTAATAGTCGATTATATTATGTGTATATATATATATATACATGTATATAGTTTATATGAATAATTATTAATTTTAATGTTATACTTGTTTAAATGATATAGATTAAACTTCCGTTATTTTTGTTGTTTTCTTCTTTTTTTTTTTTTTTTTTATTTCGTACCGTTAGAATATTTGTCATATGAACTCGTGAAACTTTTCTTGATATATATCAATAAAAGATATAAAGATTAATTACACTTAGTGGTTCATCGTTGGCAGCTTACGCACCGATATTAAACGCCAATTACTTTATAATGCAATATTATATTATCCATTATTACTACATCGCAAATATATATATGTATATATATATATATATATTAATTTTATTAACGATATCAAAGTTGGCCCAACTTCTTCGTCTTACTATGCGTACCGTTATTATTATTATTATTATTATTATTATTATTATTACGTTCGAGAGGGTTTTAGATATACGTAAAATTACTTCTCGTAACATCTAATTACCCACGTCTCGAATCTTATTCCTTATTATTCCGAAAAGGTGATCAGAGAGAGATAAGCGAAAAAAATTCACGCTCCGTGCATTTATCCGCGCCGAAGGGTAATTTCGTTGGATAGAAGGAGAGTGAGAGAGAGTGAGAGAGAGAGAGAGAGAGAGAGAGAGAGAAGGAAGGAAGAAGCAAAAAAAAAATGGAAAAGAAAAAAGAAAAAGGGAATAAAGAAAAAAAAGGACGAATTAAATCGCCCGTAAGAAGGCGCCGAGAAGGGTTCTCGTGGAAAACTGGTAGAAATTGGTTTTTCCTCACGGTAACTGGATTTCTTGGCGCTTTTATTAACGCCCACACGACTACGACGACGGTCAGCCGGGTAGCTACGCCGCGAATAAAAGCGACGAAAAAAAAAGAAGAAGAAGAAGAAGAAGAAGAAGAAGAAAGTAAATCGGGGGTAACTTCTTTGCACGAACTTAATATAATAATTTTTCGTTAAAATCGCGAGAACAACAAGGGATTTACGAAAAATTGGGGGCAAAGGGAATTATATTGAGATGGAAGATAACTGGACGACTATGGGAGGGTGAGATATTAATGTGTGTTCGTGTGTGTGATATATATATATATATATATATATATATATATATATATATAGATATTTTTGTTTTTCATTTGTCTTTTATCTTTGATTTTTTTTTATTTTCTGTTTGTTTTTTTTTCGGTTCTGCCCTCGTTTCGTTTCGTAAAACATTATGAATGGATGAGAAATTGTGTGTGTGTGTGTGTGTGTGTGTGTGTGTGTGTGTGTGTGTGTGTAGGGTGAGTCAATAATTATTAACATCTCAATTATTTCTGTTATTTTCTGTTTTATCGATGCTTTTTGCAATAATGCATGCGTACTTGCAATAATGCATGCAATGCATGATCGTGAATATATAATCCGCCTCGTATCGTTGATAACTTTTCCTCTTTTTTATATATATATATTTTTTTTTTTCAAATTTTAATAACAATAGAAGAAAAATATATATACATTGTTGACGATGAAAAGTTATTTCTTTTGTACTATGAATTTATATATATTATTATTTTATTTTTTTTTTTTTTTTTATTAAACGATATACATTCTTCAAGCAAACATTGAAACGCGAAAGAATTATTCGTACGAGTTATCGTGCTAGTTGCTTTCTTCCTATTTTTTTTTTTTTTTTTTTTTTTTTTTTTTTTTTTTTTTTTTTTTTTTTTTTTTTTTTTTTTTTTAATTAAGAATCATAATAAATTTATTCGTTTTCGTTAAAAAAAAAATTTAATCTTTCTATTTCTTTTTTTCTTTTTCTTTTTACATTTTTTATATATCTTTCCTCTGTAATATATCTTAGGAAAAAGTTTATTCGATAACTAGATAAAATGATGTCGATGAAAAAAGTTTATAATACTTTCGGTTGGCCATTATTTGTACATATATATATATATATATATATATATATATATATATATATATGTATATATATGTACGTATGTACCTACACACACACATATATATATAAGATTGGTTTCGTAACACGTAGGAAATATTACGGTGTCAGATTTTGAAATTTACAACATATTAGAAAAGTTTATATATATATATACGACCTTATTTTAAAGTTAGGCGTTCGTTCTCGTGTTTAACTAGTTATGTCCGTTTGCTTTTACGGTAAATATTTAATAAGATCATTGTTAACTTGTTAAAAAAGTTAAACGTGTCTCTCTCCTCTCTTCCTAGTCTCTTGAATGTTATTAAAATGTTACGGAACGAGAACGAGACTCCTGGTATTACGGGAAACATAGGAGGTAAAACCCCGATTAAAGTGAGAGTTGCATATTCATTATTTAAATAACAGAAATTAGATACATTGTTTTGTCGCATCAACGAAACCGGAATAATATCCACGTTATATTAATAATAACGCCTACTTACGATTGCCTATTTTTTTTTTATTATCTCTTTACAAAATTGTCAATGGATATAAAAGCATTTTTCCATTTATATATACGAACATAATTTATTCTTTCTTCCCATCTCTTTTTTTCAATTTTTCATTTCTTTCGAATCTCTAATAATCGTTCGTCGCACGTTCGCGAGACGCGTACTTCGGGACGTTGCGCGTCTGATTCGCGGGAAAAATAAAGTGAAATGAAATTAAAAAAAAAAAAAGAAAAAAAAAAAAAAGAAAAAAAAAACAGAGGAAAGAAAAACAAGAAAAAGAAAAATCATTCGATCGTTCCTTAATTTTTACTCGATATTCCTTAATTTTTAAACGATCGCGAATTATTCGTCCGACAATTTTATTCTTACGTGTTATAAACCCACGAATGGATACTCTCGTTTTTTTTTTCTTTCGAGCTCTGAGACGTCGATGAGAGAGAGAGAGAGAGAGAGACAGAGAGAGAGAGAGAGAGAGAGAGAGAGAGAGGGAGATAGAGAGAGAGAGAAAAAAGAAAATATTCCGTTTCGATATGTTTCAGGCTCGCGCATGGAATACGAGTGTTCGAGTATCGACTATTTTCCAAACGAGGAATACAGTCCCGATCCCAGTGACTCGACGATGGCGATTCCATGTGAGTTTAACACCTGTCATTCTCGTAACGAAAGTTCGTAAAACAGAAAGCATTTATAAATGGAAATAGTACACAGCCGAGCAATCGTATCAGCGGAACGGTAATAACGGTAGAGCGTGCGTGCGTGCGTGCGAGCAAGCGAGAGAGAGAGAGAGAGAGAGAGAGAGAGAGAGAGAGAGAGAGAGAGAGAGAGAGAGAGAGAATTTGTTTCTAAAACTATCAAAGTGTCACGCGAGCTGCATTAGAAATCGAACTATACGTACTATGGCTCGAACTATTACACGGGAGTTGTCTCGCGATGTCGGAGATGTTTCTCGTAAATAAGAGATGAACGAAGGAATGATTAAACGAGTCGATTTATTTGATCCCCCCCCCCCCCCCCCCCCCGCCACCACGACCCTCCCTTCACGTTGTACAGTTAGTACCTTATCGTTCGTATTTATGATGATACATCGACGAGTTTTTGGCCGCGCAAAGCACGAGACGCTAAGGGAACATCTTGCGGGAGAGAAGGAAGAAAGATAAAGAAGAAAAAAATGAAAAAAGAGAGACAAGGAAAGGAAGAGTAGGAGACAAAAAAAATAAAAAAATAAAGAAAGAAACTGTTCTTCCCGGTGCAAAGTTTTTCAGGAAATAACGGAGAGAAGTTTGCAATAGAGAGAACGGGGGTAAGGATTCCGGAGGCAAAGTTTCAAAACTACGATCTGCGAATTTCCGAAGAGACAAGTAAGAGAGAGAGAGAGAGAGAGAGAGAGAGAGAGAGAACCTTGAGAGTAATAGGAATAAGAGAAACCAACGTTCTTTATATATATATATATGTGTGTGTGTATATATGTAATAATAAATTAACCTATTCTTACCGATGTGCCTTCCGATGTAGTTT
>OU964981.1:3725211-3737711 GCA_918808275.2 Dolichovespula sylvestris
CATACCATTTTGGTATTGAACATTTTAAACTTTTTATATCCTCAAAGAACTACATATAATGCGATATTAAAGAACCCAGATCGTCGGTCATGTATACTATTTCGTTATCAAAAAAAAAAAAAAAAAAAAAAAAAAGGAAATTTCTAGAAAAAAAAAAAAGAAAAAGAAAAGTAACCTTCTTTCGAATATCCCAAATTACCGTCGAAACCGCCCCTTAAGTTGTGGGGTTACGGATTGATTGATGGCGTAGGTGGCGAGAAGATGTTGCCGAGATATGCGATAAATCGATTACATTTCGATCGTTGGGGGGAGGGGGGACTACTGAGAGCGATAATCGATAGAAGAAGCATGCTGGAGGAAATTTCGATTGCTCTGCTCTCTATGGGAACTCGTGGGAGGTGCGAGGGTGGACGATGGGTAGAAGGGGGATGGGGTACGGGTTGATTGGGTCCGCAATGGGATTCGATGGGATCCGTATAGGCATTTATGGTTGGACACCATAGCTAGGTTGGAAAATTCGTTTCACTTTCGGAGAACGACGGAGATCTATGAGACGTCATTTTTATTATTATTGTTGTTATTATTTTTATTATTATATTTATTATTATTATTATTATTATTATTATTATTATTATTATTATTATTTTGTGTCGTTCGTTAAAAATTATTGGAGGAAATATTTCAGGCAGAGAAAACAATTATTATTATTATTATTATTATTATTATTATTATTATTATTATTATTATTATTATTATTATTATATATCATTGTTAATAAATAAATATGAGCAGCAGCGTCGCATTTTCATGACGTGTTTAGTTAGACTCGTGGCTATCTTGTCGTATGATTCGGCAGTGTGTGAAAGAGAGAGAGAGAGAGACTCACTCTCGATTTAGATTTTATATACGTATAACACGATATTTTCGTTTAACGTTACGTTCACGATGATAATCTCGACGATTGAGATGTAACCGCGTTCTCTCGTCACGGCTTTTTCGTTGCGCATTCAAACTCGGACTCCTTTGGAGAATTCGACTCTCGATTTAAAAGCTCGTTTTAGATTCTTCTTTTTATAATACAAGCTTTAAACCGTCGACTAATTTTTTTTTTCTCTTTTCCTTCCTCTCCCCCATCCCCACCCCCCCGTCTCTTTTTACCATCCCCTCTCCCCATAGAGATCTTATTAATGGACGAGTAATGATCGCGTGAAGAAGCTTTTCTTTTTGGTGTTTTCGTTTTCGTTTTCGTTTTCGTTTCGTTTCGTTTCGTTTCGTTTGTTTGTTTTTCATTCTTTACAATGCACCGATCTTAACGCATCGTTCGTATTTCGTTGGACATGCATATCCATTTGAAAGGAGAAATTTTGTTGCGTGGATTTTTTAATCCGTTACGTTTTTTTTTCCTTTGTTTTTTCTTTTACTTTTTTTTTTTTTTTTTTTTACTTTCAATGGAATTTTCGCGAACGAATTTATAGGAAAAGAGAATTTTTGTCGTAGGAGGAGGATAAGGTAAATATATCCGGTGTGCAAGTATAATCTTTCAATCGGAGCTTATAGGATTTCAGTATAGGGACGGGCTTTTATATATATATATATATATATATATATATATATATATATATATATATATATATATGTATATACACGGAGTAAATGATCAGAAAAACGGCATTCAAATGAATTGTTTAGGAATAGATTTACATAATTTAACCCGGTCGATATAAATTCTTTTGAAATACAGCACAGGTTTTTTCTCTCTCTCTCTTTTCTCTCTCTCTCTCTCTCTCTCTCCCTGTCTATCTCTATGTCTCTCTCTCTCACTCTCTCTGGTTTTAGCGAATTTATATCAGGATTAAACCGAACAGTTTCTATCGCGATGAAGAGAAAGAAATTGATCGAATGAATAGTTAATGTCAAATCAATCAAATTAATGAGCTATACACTACTAACAATCACGTCATTTCTTTTATTTATTTATTTCTTTATTTTTTATTTTTTTTAATTTCAAGTACAATCTTCACTTGAAAATCCCTGTAGATTAATCTTTCAAAATTATAAATTATTTGTGCGCGCAACGCTTGTCTTTTTTCTTTTTTTTTTCCTTTCTCTCTCTCTCTCTCTCTCTCTCTCTCTCTTTTATTTTTACTCTTTTTTCATTTCAAATAATTTGAATTATTTAATATTTATAAAGGAATTTCCTTCAAAGTAGTCAGTTTTTTGAATGCATACCGTATCGGAATTTTGATCCCATGTAAATTTTGACGATTCTTCATAATAATGAAATTTTATCCCATTTTAGCATCCCATTGGATTAATTTATTATTCATAATAAGATTTTAATTTTCTCGCCTTGCGAATTCGTATCTTACGAAGTTTGGTCGTAGAGATTGAGGGACGTATAACTTTATCAATATTCTCCGATTTATTAAGCTTATGATACGTTATTAGGCCGGGGGAGGGGGGGGGGGGTGGGAGGCTTCCGATGAATTTATTTGAAAGATATCGATACAATATTCTCATGAAAGCTATTAAACGATCCCCGAATGCCTTTGGTTTATTTTATACGCCGTGATATTAAATTTCGTTGATCCTACGAAAATTCTTCCAACGAACTTTTAATTATAGGAAGAATAGTTCGAAAATTTACTCGTCCGTTTGGGATGATAAAATGTAAATATTTTAGAGATGAAACGTCTTATCCGCCAACGTAAGATTTTTATTATCTACTCGTTCGAATCCATCAAATAACTCGATTGCATTTACACGCGAAATAAAGCTATATATATATACACACACACATTTATATCGATAACGGTTGTATTTTAATTTTTGTCTTTGACTATGAGACGAGGGAAATTATTTTTTTTTTTTTCGTAATTTATTGAAACGTTTGCATTATTTTTAATTACTTAACCATTTCCTTTGTCCTATTAGTGTTCGGTATGAACGATTGTTAAATATATCCTAGTAAGATCAGACTTTTGTAATACTAATAAATCCAATATTTTTGTATGATATATATATATATATATATATATATATATATATATATATATGCGTCTGTTAGAAATAATAAATTGTTATGTTCCATCGACGATGTGATACCTTTTACAACGTTATTGGTTTTATTCGTTTTTTTTTGTTTTCGATTTTTATATACGACCGCGGGGAATGCTTTATTCAATCAACAGTGCGAAAAATGATTGTAACTTTTGATGGAAATGGAATTTTCCAATTCTGTTTGAATTCTGTAGAAATTATAACGAATTTAAATTTGCGTAGGTGTGCTTGAATTTTGTTCTCTCTCTGTCTCTCTCTCTCTCTCTCTCTCTCTCTCTCTCTCTCTCTCTCTCTCTCCCTCTCTCTCTATCTTTCTCTCTTTTTTTTTTTTTAACAAATTGGTTCTACAAAAAATAACAAAAATTTACGCAGGTGTTTGTATCTGTATTATCGAAAAAATTCCTTTCATTAATTTCAAATTGATCGTACGAAAAAATGTATCGAACACGATGGTCGATTTGTTACGAACGCTTTCTGCGATATAAAAATTTACGAGACGATCAAAATGCGTTACATCGAAATTTTAACGAATACTTTAACGATACACCGACAATTATAACATTGAGAATTTTTTCGAATTCTCTTATGAAACGTTTCGGAGAATATTTTCCAATAACGTCGAGTACAGATATCTTCGATAAATCGATTTTGTTTTCTTTTAAATTATTCTCGATACATAAAACCCTTTATATATATTCAAAATTCGAAGTATATCAAATAATTATGTTCTCACGATAATGAATTTTTTTTTCCCTTTTCTATTTATTGTGTATTAAATTTATTCTACCATCGATATTTAAAATTGTTTCACTTAGTCGGAAATGAGCGTTCACTACGTTCACGAGGGTAATCTTCATTTTTGCTTCAAATATCCGGTCAAAATGGTTTCTCTCTCTCTCTCTCTCTCTCTCTTTTTAATTATCTCTCAAGTCTCTACGATTTCAGCAATGTAATAAATTTTTCGTTAGCCATACGAAACATATTCGCGAAAATTAAAAGTCATTTTGCACCTATTCGAGGGTGAGAGGGGTGGGTGGGTGGTTGGGGGGGGGGGGGATATGGTACAAATTTTTTGCTCGTTTCGTCGTGCTTTATGGATTTCTCGATTTCGATGTATTCTTTTTTCCCTTTTCTTCTCTATCTTCTTCGAATAATGGCGAAATAAATTAAAACGAAACGATATTAATTAATCGTAACAAATATCGATTCAATGAAAATATCGTTTTTATCTTTTCTTCTTTGTCTTTTCTTTTTTCTCTCGTCACTTCGATCGGAGATAATCGATCGTATCGTAGTTTAAAAATGATATATTGAACATTATACGAACGGTACAAATATGATTCGAGCGAAGTTCCCGATAAGTTGTATATTAAATGTGTGCTTAACGAACGTAGGAAAAATTTTCGTGTTCTATAAAAAGTCAGGTCGAACGTCTCGTTCCCCTCTCCCCCTCCTCTCCCCCGTGATATTTGCCATATTCGTCCGAGTTATGAGAAATACTTTTTTTTTTTCGTATCCCACTGAAATTGTTGCAAATGTGTCGGTCGTGCTCGAAAAAAAAAGAAAAGAAAAAGAAAAAGCAGGAGATATGAGATATTACGTCGATCAAAGAGGTACGTGTTAAAGAAGAGAGAGGAGAGAGGAGAGAGAGAGAGAGAGAGAGAGAGAGAGAGAGAGAGAGAGAGAGAGAAAGAAAGAAATCGAACGAACAAGATATATATATATATATATATATATATATATATATATATATATCATTTATTTCGAGTATTAGATCGATTGGAATTAATTTTATAAATAAAATTTCAATCAAATTGTATATAAAATATGTTTTGAAATTAAATGTTAAAGATTAAATTTAAATTGAATTTATGTTTTGACAAAAAATTGTTGTTAACAATAAAATTTTAATAAAACATAAAACGTTCGATCGTTTTAAATTACTCTTAACACATATTAATTTTCCTCGAGTATTTTTATTCGTATATTCAATGAGGTACTTCTTAGTTTCGCGTTCGTTTTTTTTTTTTTTCTTTTCGAGGAGGAAAATTTTATAAACAAATCAGATCTCTCTCTCTCTCTCTCTCTCTCTCTCTCTCTTTCTTTCTTTTTTTTCTCTGCGACTACACGTTGTGAAAATTCATGCATTTTAATGACGATTGTTTCGTCGTTTCCACTTCGACTTAACCGTCTTTCCTTCTTTTTTCTTTACATATATATATATATATATATATTTTTTTTTCTCTCCCTTTCTTCTTCTTTGCCATTCTAGATGCAGTTACAAAGTCAGCCATGTTTTTCTTTGCTGCCACGTCGTTGCTCGTAATCGCGGAAGTTTGTTATTTCGCCGCACACATAACGCACCCGAGGCACAGACTTTTCGTCTTCGTAGCCGGCGTAGTATTTATAGTTTCAGGTAAGTACATAAGTAGTAGGATATGGTAAATAAAAATTCTCTATTATCTCTTGGTTGGGATAGATTGGACGAGGATGAGGTCGAATAAAAATTAAAAAAAAAAAAAAAATAAAAAAATAAAAAAAGAAAGAACGAACGAAGAGATGACGACGATGATATTTTTGTTAAATTCGTTCGAAAAGGTCGATCCATTAACGATATGCTCGTACAGTTACAAAAATTATTGAAAAGAGATTTCATTCGTAACGTCTGACGGTTTATTTGATAAAGAATTTAATAATAATAATAATAATAATAATAATAATAATAATAATCCTTTACTATGCGTTATACGGGCTGTTATTTTTCTCACTTTTTTTTTTTTTTGATTTCGACAGCTGAAAATATCCCGAGAACGACACGTTTTTCAGAACAATGAAGAAAGAAACAGGAAGGAGAATAAATAAAGGATAAAGGGGAAAATTTATTTGATTTCTTTTTTCTCTTCACTTAAAATAAGATACTATCGGAAAGATCGTAGACTTTCGTGAAACAAGAAATATATATATATATATATATATATATATATATATAAAGTTGATCTAGAAATGACCTAGTAAACGTTCATAGGATCAGAGAAAAGAAAAAAAAAAAAAAATAATGTTGTTACGTTTCGCCCGGCTTTCCACCATCCCTCTGCCGTTCTCCATCAACCGAATCAAACAATTTTTTCACGTTTTAGTTTCCTTTAAAAAAATGTTTTCGGGATATTTCGGTGTTTCGTTACGAGAACAAAAAAAAAAAAAGAAAAAAAACGAAAAAAAAAAAGAAAAAAAATTTCACCCTCGTACAGAACAATAAATCTTTTCGTTTATCGTACAAATATAGGAGTCATATGGAGGGAGATTACGTACTGTTCGTTCGTTAATTCTGATTGGATCGGGCGAAGCTTAAATAGGATTAAATTTGAAAATAATTAGACGTCGTTTTGAAAACGTAATATCGATAAGCGCATTTGTATAAATATTTTTTTCATCGAAAGCATACGATATACGCGCGCGCTGTTAAATTTTGTATTATTCCTACAGGCTTACTCATGCTGGTCGGAATGGTCATGTACATATCAATTTTTAAAGCCGAAGTTGGCAGCAAACTCAGGCCACGATCGTCGTTTCAGGTAAATAATCATATTATTTTTATCGTTTCTTTTCTTTAACCTGCTTTTATTTTCTCTTGTTATTTTTTTTTTCTTTCGTTTCCATTTATCTCTCTCTCTCTCTCTCTACCCCCACGGAGTAAACGTCGTTTTCTTTTCCCGTATGAAAAAAAAAGTGGCATTTCCAAGGACGACACTTAAGTCGAATTAAATTGGAGTTAGGTGAAAAGAAATAAATTACATAAGTTCTCTCTATGCGAATATATATACATATATACATACATGCATACATGCATACATACATACATACATACATATGTATCACTTGGTACTTTTGCCATTGCAGGGACCTCCCTTTACGTATAGATACGGCTTTTCCTTTCTCCTGTATGTGAGCGGCTTCATCACGACCGAGGTGGCTGGTACATACGCCATTTTTCTATATATATCCTGGCACCAGCGAGAATTGGTACGAAAGGACTTGAGACGGAAAAATTACGGGGTTCGTATTATCATCGGCTATGTATTTCTTTTTTTTCCTTCTTCCTCTTTTCTCTTCTTCACTCTCTTTTCTTTCTTTTTCCTTTATTCTTTTTTTTTTTTTTTATCCATTCTTCGTTGTTTCACGACGTCCAGTTCGATCTCTCGCGTCTAGACCTAGATCATTCGGTATGATTGAATAGATCATCTTAAAGGAAAGAAAGAAAAAAAAGAAGAAGGAGAAGAAGGAAACAAGAAATAATATAAGAAATAAAAAAAAGAAAAAAACCATTGCGATCTCATACGAAACTAGTTGAAAGTAATCGAATGAAGAAAAAAAAAAACGAGAAAGAAAGAATAAAAATAAAAATGAAAATAACGAAAGAAAACAAAAAGTAAAGAAATGTTTTAACTCTCATCGAATTTCGTTCGGACGTAGCAGGGTGTCTATCACTTGGACAATCATCATCATCATCATCATCATCATCATCACGGGAATCATGCCGCATCGGGCCACGGTAATTTTATCTGCGAGCGACATCAGAAGAGATACTTCTTTGGGAGGGATTCGGTCGATTACGTAGATTTCGACGAGTTTTTACCACCACCCCCGAACTTGGATCATTACGATTACACCGGGAGACAATTTCCAAGAGATCTCACCGCTCAAACGGTAAGGAGGAGGTTTCAATCGAATCGGAATAATGTTGTTTCGTTTCGAACGATAAAAATAATAAACAACGAACCCGAAGCACGATATATATATATATATATATATATATATATATATATATATATATATACATATATACATATATAATACGCGTAGAGTAGAATATATATATGCATATATAATTGTATATACATTTAACATGTATATATATATATATACATATACATATATAATATGCGTAGAGTATATATATGCATATATAAATATATATGCATGTAACATGTATACATATATAAATGTACACACATATATATACTCTACGCGTATTATATATGTAATACCCGGATCTGCTAATAATATATTTTGGCTGCTCGTTCTCCGATGAAGTTTTGATCTTTATAGCAAGCTGTCTCTCTCTCTCTCTCTCTCTCTCTCTCTCTCTCTCTATCCCTCTCCTCTCTATCTCTCTATCTCTTTATATTTCTTTTCCTCTCTTCCTTTATCTCGAGTCTAGTTCTACCACGAGGAAGGAGGGGTGAAGATCGTCGTGTCGGTAACCTTAGCAACCGGTGATAATCCGGCATTTGATACTCCATTTTAGATTTCTACTCGTTCTCGAAAACGACCTTCCAGGTGAGCACGACGGCGGACATACTGCAGCAGCATGAGGAGGTGGAGGACGTAGAGGAGCCCGACGCCACCGATTACAGTCCGACCGTCCGGCACGAGTTCGTGACCTTTGACCTCGAGGATCCAGCACCACCGCCTACACCCGTTAGAGGAACCACCGACTGGGCCTTCGCAGCTCTAAGAAGGACTACTCCCGTCTGATATAGCGTCAGGTATTTCCTTCGTTTTCCTTCATTCAAAAAAATCATCTTACCAAACGACCCCACTCTACGTACCGTACTTCAATCGGCCTACGCCGATTTTATTAAAACCGCTTAAGCGCGTCGACCAACGATATTTCTTTACGAATTTTATTATAACATTATAATAACAGGATCGAATGGCGGTCGTTCTTTAATTTTATGGTTTTTATTTTATTTTTTATTTATTTATTTATTTATTTTTCATTTTTATTCAGTCATTTATTCCCCTTCATTCGATCGCTCATTAAGTTTCACGTTTGCGGTTTCTGTTTTTTCTTTCTTTTTTTTTTTTTTTTTCCTTATGAATTTGGGATACTCTACTTTTTGGAACAATCGCCACTTTGAAATCGAAAGTTGGATCGCGACGAAATTACCGGTGGTAGTTCGTTTAACGACAAGTGACTTTTTTTTATAAGCATCATTTTGATTGTCTCTGAACGATACACGTTGCAGTGTAACGTATTTAATTTTTCTTTTTTCTTTTTTCTTTTTTTTTTTTTTTTTTTTTTTTTTTTTTTAGTTCAATCGACTCATGTAAAATATCTCTATTAATCACGGACGTTAGTCTTATCCATAATGCCTTTGAAAATTTTTAATCGCCGATAAGTAGTACGTATTATTTTCTAACCGGTCTCCTATCGCCATCTTTTCTAACGTCACAAATATTTTCTATCAAAACTTCGGGACGAATTTAATCGATCGTCGATTCTAAACAAATCGATAACACGAAAGTTTCCCGTTAAACTTCTCCGTTTAATACTGCTCCTCGATTATAAAGTTGTAATTTAATCTATCGTGAATTAAATCGCGTTTTACTTTCGCTTCGATTATCCTTCGGTAACTTAAATGCCGATAGTTTCGCCCCCAATTCAAGGTCGAAGATGGTGAAAAACAAGTGTTGAGAGTGGTGATCATAGTTGAAACAAATCGATCGTAGTTGAAAATATCTCGGATGTATCGATAAGACATATTATGGGTACTACCATGAGTAATCGTCGAAATTTCTTTCGTACGAGTTTAATATTATTTTTATCATCATCATCATCATCATGATTATTATTATTATTATTATTATTATTATTATTATTATTATTATTATTATTATTATTTTCTAATCAATTATATATTACCCATTATTATTCATTCTACCTTTGATCTATCGCCATACATATTCTATTTTGCAAAAGCTTTGTGAATTTTATGAGGGTGAAATTTTATTCTTGGCGATTATTCGAAAGTCACCGACGTTGCTGCGGCGAAAGTTTTTTTACTTTCGAGGGAAGAAGAATGCTGCGTTTTTCACGTGGATATAAACAAATGATAATCCGATGGCGCGATATCGGATGAATATGAAATGACGGGGGATGCGGTAAAACTTTCCAACCAAAGTTGTCCCGTTGCATCTTTCTCCCCGTCAGCTTGTTTATGCCGCATAGAATCTGAGAATTATATCGCGTTGCGGTATGACGCGTTTTTTCTTTTTTTTTTTTCCTCCTCTCTTTTCTTTCCATCGACTTTTCATTTATTTTTTTTTCTTTTCTTTTCTTTTCTTTTCTTTACTTTACTTCTTTTTTAATTCTCTTTTGCTCCTTCGAACAATTGGGTTATTCAACTCGTTATAATTATTGAACGCAAACATCGGCGGTAATTGTTTCGGTCGTTTGCAAAAAAACAACGATATGAATTATGGCCAAATATTAGCTCTATCAAACGCACAAATACCACACCTTTTTCAGATACCCGGTGGTCCGGTCCAGGTACGGTTTATATGACGGGTTTAACTACCGTTGTTGGTTTCGAGGGGGGAGGGGAAGTTCATTGATTTATAGTCGTACGAAAAAAAAAAAAAAAAAATAAATAAAAAAACATGAATTCTCTGAAGGTGCGATGCGGTGTTTTAACCAGCTATTTTTTTCATTCTCTCTTTTTTTTTTTTTTTTGTTCAAGTATACATTTATTAATGTCAAAAAGGAACTAAGTGCAACGATATTTATATAAGGAAAAACTTTTTTTTTTTTTTTTAAGTATACAGACGAATAACGATACAAAAAAAAAAGAAAAACTACAACAGAATTTAATAGAAACTTACGATTGAATCGAAGACCCGAAGTCTGACAATTTTTGTTTCTTTTTTATTTTTATCATATTTTCTTTTTTGGAGATAACGGAATCATCACACTTGCGTCGTAAAAAATTTGTAATAATTGAAACTAATAAATGATGATTGCAGTAATTAATGTTTTGTCATGTGTGTACAGGAACGGTACTGAAAATCTTTTTATTCTCAGGTTAGAGTGGGTTTATAATTTTTATAAGGCACTGGTGACTATGTTCATGAAAATATATATATATTTATATATAATTATATACGAATGATTGTGTACGAATGATATAAAAGTAAATGAAGAAAAAAAATCCTCCCCGGCGGGGAATCGAACCCCGGTCTCCCGCGTGACAGACGGGGATACTAACCACTATACTACCGAGGACGGACATGCTTAAGCATATTGTTTTACGGTAGATAAACGCTATAAAAATATATTAATCGTTATATCATTTAAGATCGAAACACGGACATATATATAAATTTTTTTTTTAATAAATGATTTCTTTCTTTTTATTTTTTAATCGTATCACGTTCCCGATATATCATATACCACTTGGTATTATACGCGCTTTTGAACGGAATAAATGAAAATATAATAAAAGAGGAAAATGTAATAGAACGACGAACAAAAACATCCCTCGCTCTTAATTTATTACCATCCCCCTGCTCACCGTTGTGGTTCAATGTCGTTCGTTGTCTCCGGGAATTCTCCATTTAGAATTCAGGAAATGTTGCGGTATGATTCCGGTTTTGAACGTGAATCTTTGAAACGTACGGCGAAATAACGTATTGCCGTGTTAAAATTTAACGTGAAAATAAGAAAAATCGTATGTTGTTTTATATATATATATATTTGAGGAAATAAATTTTCATAGGACACTAATAATAATCGGATTGAAACGACAAACGTTCTTGGTGTCTCATACATTATATATACATAGACGTATCTATGAAAATTCTTAGACGTCTCTGTCTGGTCCTATACTAATCATCTCTAATTTCGTTATCCACAAATTGATCATCCAAAAGTTCTAATTATCCAATCTTCCTCTCTCCCTCCTCCCTTCCTCTCTTTCTCTCTCTCTCTATCTTTCTCTTTCTACCCATCTATCTACCTTATCCACATTTCTCTGATATCTACATCTACGTATATGCATGTATATATACATATATACACACACACACACACACATCTATATATATATACACATACATACATATATATACACCATAGGTATGCGAGGTTGGTGCAAAACGTCGACTACGATGACGTGAATGATGACGACGACGAGGACGACGACGACGACGACGACGACGACGACGACGACGACACCGACAAAATGGATGAGAAAGCCGTGGAGGAATGCACGGAAGAGGAAGAAGAGGAGTCCATGTTGGACAAAAGCTGAAAATGATTGCCGTTAGATGGGGTAAAACCGTAATCTCTTTTTGGCAACTTTTTGCAAAAAGTCGTGCCCTAAAACTCTTTTTTGAAATATATATATATATATATATATATATATATATATATATATATATATATTTCGACCAATTAGTTTTCCATCTCGAATTAATCGAGGAAAGAACGGCCGAACGCACACAAGTGTTAGGGGTATCGTAATGTGACGTAATTTTATTCGAAATATTATTACCTTTTGCAAACGACGAACGATTATTAAATGGAAAAAGACCTAAATTAGAGAGAGAGAGAGAGAGAGAGAGAGAGAGTGAGTGAGAGCGAGTGAGAGAGTGAGAAA
>OU964981.1:3742711-3795211 GCA_918808275.2 Dolichovespula sylvestris
TAATCTTGTTTGTTAAATAATCGATATCGGTATTCCTCAATTTATGGTATTATAGTTATGAGGTATTAATTTGAGATATGTTTGAGACATTGATCGGTTTTCGAATTCATACACGCAACTCTCGAATTAGCAACACGCATCCTCTTTCTCTCTCTTTCATTCTCTCTCTCTCTCACTTTCTCTTTCATTCTTTTTAATAGTCATACAAACAAATACATTTAACGAGCATACAGGAAAAGAGATATACATACATTATTTGAACGTTCGCTTTCGCGATTTAATACACATTTTGTTTTTAAATATTCTATTATACTTCTCGTACATTATTATAACGATAAAGCAAATATACGTATATACGCGATAATATCGAAACGATTATTCGCGTCCGTTTTTTGCGTCCTTCGACGAGATATCATAATCGAAAACGATATTTCATTTCGTTCGTAATATAATCTAATTACGATATAACGACGAAATAATTGTACGTTCGTAATATATTTATCGACGTGATATATATATATATATATATATATATATATATATATATATATATATTTGTTGTGATTAAAGACGATGAATAATTTGTCAGGAAATCAAATCGATATTGTAGTTTCGATCTACGATCGAAAATTGTTGTTATATAGCGAGGACAATATTTAATGTGACGTACGATTTATATCGCGTTAAGTTAAGTAATTACGAGCAACGTTGATCAATCATGTTCCTTATATTTATTTCGATATTATTCGAGAGGTGTTAATATCATGTAAAAAGATTTAAAATCGGACTTTTATTTTTTTGTATATTTTCGTGTGTGTTTAAATATATATATACATACATATATAAATAAAAACACACATATTTTGGCGGATAACTATTTTTGTGAGACGAAGAACCGGAGAAGACGGGAAATAGTATAATGGGGTGTTATTTTTGGAAACGTTTGCTCTGCACGTAATGTAACGTAGTAAACCGTAGACGCGCAAGTATAGTTATACCCTTTCTTTGTGTGCTATGTATGTGTGTATAGGGTGTTTCATCTAGTCCGACCATTTGAAATGTTTCCTTTCGATTATCACGGAAAGGATTGTATTTTTCTTTTCTTTTTCTTTTTTCCTTTTTCTCTTTTATTACGTTCCCTCTCGTTTTATTTTCTCAAATTTTTGATACGCGCGTCGACACGTAATTCTTCTATTTTTCTTTCAGGTCATCATTCGTTTTTGTTTTCTCTTTTTGTTTTTAGAAATATTAAAAAAAAAAAAAAAAAAAAAAAACGAATGAGATTAAAAATGTTTTTGAAATATTTTTATTCTTTTTCTTTTTTATTATTTGAGACAGCGTTCGATTTTAATCACGATGAGATAAACAAAAAAAAAAGATACGTTGGACGTACATTATTATTATTATTATTATTATTATTTTTTTTTTTTCGTATCGTCAAAAGCGAAGAGAACGTAACTCGATGTTTCTAATGGTCGAATTAAATGAAACACCCTGTATGCACGAACGCCGTATACGTACGTACATATAGGATGAAAGGGAGGGGGCGACTAACGACCGATTATCGTTGGTTCATCGGCCATAGCGATCTCCTCGGTTGGCGCCTTGTCCCTCTTTCTTTTTCTCGAGAAAAGCATAAAGGCACACCCCGCGACTAGGTTGCAAAGGAAGACGATCCATGCCAGGATAAGAGAAAAATCGTATCTCATGATCGCACCCTTAGGGAACGTTTCGTAAACGTTTGTGCTTTCGTAATCGACCGAAGATAGGAGTACCTGTATTACCACCATGTTGCAAGCAGCTGTAAAAATAATTTAAGTGATACATCTTGTTATTATTATTATTATTATTATTATTATTATTATTATTACTATTATTATTATTATTATTATTTTGTATGCCGTTCGGTAAAAATTATTGGAAAAAATATTTCAGGTAGAGAAAACAATTATTATTATTATTATTATTATTATTATTATTATTATTATATGTTTCATAGTTAATAAATATCGCCGGGATAAGGATCAATTTTTTTCGAATAAAGGATGAATTAATTATAATTGTTATATATACACATATGTATATGTATGTACATATATATGTGTATATATATATATATATGTAACTGTGCATTTTGTAAGAAAAAGAAAAAAAAAGTAATGGGTACGTAGAAAATATCGAGATTCTATTACTTCATTAGCAGGAGGGATAACGCATTACGTAAAAAAATATATTATCATTATTATGGTAATTATGGACGCACAATTGCATTCGTAATTTGCGATGTTTACTTTGGAATTAATTACCACTAATGAAATGTATTCCGCCGGCCAAACGTTTGAACATGTAGCGTGGGTTGCGGAACGTGTAGATGGAGAAGCAAAATCCCATTATCATTATAAACATACTGATAACAGCAAATGAGACCTGAGTCCTAGCATAATCTGGTAGAAAATGTGAAAAGTTTATCGTAATTATATGCGTGCAACTCATTCGTTCATTATACAGTAAAATTTTCGAATAATAGTGCATTCTTCGAAAATATATATAGAAAATATATATATATATATATATATATATATATATATATATAATTAAAAAAAAAAAATTCTTTCAATTTTCCTCTTAAATTTCGATTGGTTTTTACGATCTAGATTCAAATTTGACATAAAACTTTTATAAGCTTGAAATCGTTTCCTTCGTAAATTACCCAATAAATTTTAAATAAATTACCCAATAAATAAACGCTGAAGATGCACAATTTATTATGCACCTTCCATTGGTCCAATTGAACGATTGTAAAGGTTTTGTTGCCAATTTTGCATGATCAAAGAACACCCGTATATTTTTGTTCTGGTTAGACTATGGATTTCTATTTATATATATGTATATATATATATATATATATATATATATATATATATATATATATATATATATATTTAAGACTCGTTTGCTCGAATTATACTTCTTGAATAACTTATTGAAATATATATATATATATACTTACTGATCACCGTCCTGTCTAATCCCGGATCCACATCGATTTTTGATTCAGGAGGAAACATTTCTTGGTACTTGCATTCACCTAATACCAATAAAATCACGATTTTTCTGTTAAAATTTTAAATTACATATTGAATGTTTTTTTTTTCTCTTTTTTTTTTTTATATACATATAAAAATTTTTATTACATGCACGTACTCCCTTCGTACAATACAAACGGAATCTATCTCATCGTATATATAGATTAGAAGTAAATTTATCGTTACAATTAAATATTTGCGAATAATAAATTATAATAATTACTTGTTTATCCGAAAGTTCACGTTCCCTACTTTCACGTCGTACATAATTATTTCGAAGGGCGGAGAAAGAATAAAGTTCGGGCTTATAACGGGGTTAATATTAGTCCATCGAAGAGGGGAGAATTTTCATTAGTTTCATATCTCATAAATTTATTATTATTATTATTATTATTACTATTACTATCATCATCTTTTTATTTCTTATTGTTAGTAAACTCGGGCTGTTATAACTTTAATAAAACTATCATCCTTTCCTTTCTCCTCATTCCTTTAACTTTTATTATTCGTGACGTTTCATCGAAGGAAAAGTTTTCTTGTAAGAGGTAGATGATAAAAAAAGAAAAGTTAAGAAAAGAAAAGATTCGTCGTTATCGTCCAGGACACGTCCGTTATCCGTCTACCTCGTTAAAAATCCATAGAATGACGTCTATAATGTGACCTAATCGTTCGCCATTATTTCGGACTTCGGTCTCAACTATTATTTTTTTTTTCCCCTTTTCTTTGTCTTTTCTTTTTTTTTTTTATTTTATTATTATTTTCTTGTATTTATTTTTTGCTCCTTTTTCCTTTTCGCGTTTCGATCGGCTCGAACTGTCGATTTTATCCGGAGCACGTGCGCGTGAAACAAGGATAGAGTATATTAAGTAAGAACTAAAGAGAGATAGATAGATAGAGATAGATAGATAGATAGATAGATAGATAGATAGAGAGAAAGAGAGAGAGAGAGAGAGAGACGGAACCCACCCTCCCGTCCCTTCCTCTCATTTATTTCTGGCTCCTCGTTTATTTTGCCGAAACACTCGTCTCAGAAGTCTCAACGAAAGCAGAGCGCACGTGCGTTAACAACGCGAGAAACGAATGTCGACGACAATTCCACGTTTCCCCGACCCAACCACCGTACATCCGTAATCTTTCTTATCCTTCGTCGTTCCTCGATATACAATAGATTATTTCGATACGGTGAATCGAGCGGAACGATTTCATTTCATTTTTCTTCGACTCGAATGACCACCGGCGCGAAAGAAATTTTCTTACGAGAGCTTCGATCGAATCTAACCGACCTCACGGACGTCGTGCAATTTCGTATTCCATTGGAAATATTTCTTGTTTTTTTTTTTTTTTACGATGAAATCTCTGATATTCCAAGGGTGATAAATTAATATAGAAATAATAATAATAATAATTAAGTATTATAAAAAGAAATTTTCGTGCGAGAACTTCGATCGAATCCATCCGACCTCACGGACGTCGTGCAATTTCGTATTGTACTTGAAATATTTCTTTTTTTTTTTTTTTACGATGAAATCTCTGATATTCCAAGCGTGATAAATTAAAAAAAGAAATATAATAATAATTAAATAAAATAAATTTTTTTTCTTTTTTTTTTTTTTTTTTTATGAAATATAGGATATTCCGACAAGGACGAAGTTGAATATATCGTAAAAGAGATTAGGCAACGCAAGACGGTCTTTATATATATATATATATATCTTGTTTACGAAAGACAAAAAGTACAAATTGAAGAAGTAAATAAAGAAAGGTGAAAGAGTGAAGATCGATTCGCGATATTTCAGTTTAGTCTCGGTTAAAGTCATCCTTTTTTTTTCCCCGTCGGCTTCAGTCACAATTCCTTTTCTCATCGGTCGTTTTTTTACGCGTAATTTATTCGCATTTATACGCGCGTCGGTTTAATGTACATAAATCGTACACAAATCAGTTTTATACGCGTACGTTTTCGTTCGCTGTTGTATTTTACCTAAGAGAGATTGCGAAAGAACAGAACATTGTTGTCGGGGTAGTCATTAAAAAAGAAAGAAGAAAGAAAGAAAGAAAAAAAAAAATAAATAAATAAATAAAGAACGAGATCGCGACTTGATTTACGGCCGAACTGACGAGGTAATTTGAAAGGAAAATTTTGCGATGTGCGTAGCGAGCGCATTAAAATTATATGCAACGTCGTTGAATGATCGTTCAGGCCGAACAATCGTAACGAATAATTCAATTGAGATCGAATTTGATATTTGCGAATGGTCCTTAATGCGTATTGAACGAATATAAGGGTTATCTGATTTCAATCGATAATCTTTCAATATCTCTCCTATTCTATTGGTAATTTGCAAACGAACGTGTTTCAAACGAAGAGTTATTTTGGGCTTCGACAGGGATATGTAATATGTATCGATTTAAAAAGTTCCTCGAACTTCATTCGGTTCGAACGAGAATTACACCGTAGATACTCGTTGGATACGTATTTGATATTCTCTGAAACTTTTCGGTGGACTTGAAATATCGATTTTCATTAAAAAAAAAAAAAAAAAAAAAAAAAAAAAGAAACATACAAACAATATTATCACGATAACTTGATAACTTTATCTCGCGCAAAACCCGACGCAAGTTTTATTTCCGACAAGAGAAAGAAAAAAAAAAATAATTGTTGTTCGTACGGAACCCTAACAGATCATCGGAGATCGGACATTGTCATAAAACGACGAGACATCCTGTACACATTTAATATTCGTGCAATATTATTTTGGCAGGCGCAACGTTCGAAATTTGAATCGCCTGCAATAGGAGGGAAAATAAAATTATCCATGTAATTCGCGACATTAAGCCTTGAGTTTAATGTTCATATTACCGTAACGCTCGTATATTATTAAATGTCGGAAATTTTGCGTATAAATTTTAATAGGAATTGGCACGGTGTAGTTTATAATTCAAGTAAATAGACCGGCGCGTTTAAAACGCCGTACTTTTCGCGCATATTCACAAAACGTATATAATAAAATATATCTTTCATCAAGGTTGAACGTCGGTAGGATGAAATTTTTGAGATTTCGATAGTACGATCTATCATCCAGAGATCGAAGAAACCTTTGATATAGGTTTTCCCCAACGGTACGGAATTGGTTACGGTGCTTCGTTATAATCGATATCGATTTGGTCCGATTTTTAACATTTGATTTCGAGTTTATGCTCGTTGTTGTCGTTCTTCTTCTTCTTCTTCTTCTTCTTTCTTCATTCTTTTTCGAGAAAGACGTTTCTCAAAACTAATGACATTTATTGCCCAAACGATTTCGCAATAACGTCAAGCTGTCGAGAAATTCTGGTTGGCTGTTTTGACGTGCACAGCGTAGAGAAATTTTACGGTCCATTATCTTGACCGTTTTTCCCCGTATTAATTAGTATTAATTCACGATGGCTCAAACGTCATTCAAACGTTACCGAACAAAAACATTTCTCAATCGAACTTTTGAAAAGGAGGGGTGGGGGTGGGGCGGGGGCAGGGGCTAGTGGGTGGGGTGGGTGAGAGGATAAGCACAGTGATTTCTAATAAGAACGATTCGTAGAATCGTAACCGTATTAACGTTACTCTATCCGATTATTTATTTGGAAGGCTCGCCTGGTTTCCGTAATGACGTTATTTACATTTCCTCATACTCTAACTGATATAAATCGGTCTACTTTGTTATGAAAGATCGACTTGTAATATTTTGACATTCAAAAAATATTGTGCTAACTGACCCCGGGGAAACACTTGGAATAACACGAATGGCGTAATTGCGTGCCGCTCATTTTTTACGATCGAATAAGTGGTATGTTAATTTGAGAGAGAGAGAGAGAGAGAGAGAGAGAGAGAGAGAGAGAGAGAGAGAGAGAGAGAGAGAGAGAGAGAGAGCAAAGAGAACAGTCGTTTAAAAATAGAAACAAACAAAAACAAAGAAAAAGAAAAAAGGACAAAAGGGAAAGAGGAATGAAAGACTCGGCGCTATCGTCCATGGAGGAAATTACGTTGCATGGAGGAAAATGGAGAAGGAAAAATACGAAAAAAAAAAGAAAAAAGGAAAGAAAGAAGAAAAGAAAAGGAAGAAAGAAACGGACTTACTGTAAGGCACCAATTCGGTCGAATTCTTCGTTTTCGGTACCAAACCGCTGACGCAACCCCTCCATAGGCCCATGTGCTTGTAAATAAGTCTACGGCCTCTGGCACCGGAATCACCCAATGGCAGACCATCGTCGTTCGGGGCTTCTACGGTGAACCAATGATCGGTCCCTATTGCCACGGCCCATATGCACGCCGATAGTCCCACGAGGGCTGTACAACCGAGCAGAATTCGCCTTTCGAATATTACCTATGAAAACGCGACGAGA
This sequence comes from Dolichovespula sylvestris, assembly GCA_918808275.2. Taxonomy (NCBI): domain Eukaryota; kingdom Metazoa; phylum Arthropoda; class Insecta; order Hymenoptera; family Vespidae; genus Dolichovespula; species Dolichovespula sylvestris. Next base: position 3,750,169 of record OU964981.1, read on the forward strand.
CTATTCTAGAAAGAAAGACTAACGCGAGATGCGTGAGGATCGGGGCTGAGAGGAGGGGGTGGGGTAGGAGGAGGAGGAGGTGGGAAGGGGGGAAGGGTTCTCAAGGAAGTGATCTCACACGACACACGTTCCATCGAATCCCCAACGTCCCCAATCGATTTTTACCGTCCACGCGATTCGAGTTCGCTGACATAACTCGCGCCCACCCACCCACCCACCCACGCCATTAATCTCTCCTTTCTTACGATTCTTTTCTTTTTTTTTTTTTTTTTATTATTATTATTATTATTATTATTATTTTGACTCGATCGAACCACGCACGATCAATCGTGCTTTCATCGTATCGTCGCGAAACAATCGAATCGAATCGAATCGAATCGAATCGAATCGAATCGAATCGAATCTTTCACAGTGCCGTCGTCGATTTAGATTCGCACGACCGCCTGCCAAATTCGCTTATTCCTTCACCTTTTTTTCTTTTTCTTCAACAAATTCAAATTCATCCTCTCATCGAATTTCCGCATGCGGTTTCTCTGCGATTTCCGAGAAATCGAACGCAGAGAAAAAAATTGCCGGGGCACCGAGCGATTGTGTCGCAACGACGTACGGTCGATCACGCGGCAATCTTGAGTCGAACGTGCTCGATACGAAACGTATCGACCGTTCTCGAAGACGGTGATGTAACCGATCGTAAGGAGGGTAGCAACAAAAAATGAGGAAAGATAAAATGAAATGAAAAAAAAAAAAAATAAAAAATAAATAAAAGAGAAAGAAAAGGAATGAATAAAAATAAAGAACGATTCGGTGTCGTGTGAACGAGCGAGCGCTCTTTTACAAATTGGTATCCCCGGTCAGTCGTTTACATTTTTTTATTTTTTTATTTTATTTTATTTTTTTTTTTCGTACCTGGTTATACAGAGCCTTCATTCGATTCGCCATCCCTCTTTTTCCACTCAATATTCTTTCTTTCTCTCTCTGTTTATCTCTCTCTCTCTCCTTCCTTATTTCTTTCCTTCTTTCTTTCTTTCTTTCTTTCTTTCTTTCTTTCTTTCTCTCTGTCCCTCCGATCTTCGAAAAGAGGAAGAGAGAGAGAGAGAGAGAGAGAGAGAGAGAGAGAGAGACTCTTATCGATTTCCTCTTACCTCTATCGATCGAATGGAGCCTAAACTCTATTTCAAAGTTTTATGATTAACGTATTTGTCCTTTTGGGTTCCCCCTTTTTTTTCTTCCTTCCAACCTGTCAATAAAATGACGGACGACGAGGACGTAGGTGGGGAGAGGGTGGGGAAACAATCCATTCACGACCGGTTCTATCCCCCCCCCGTCACACCGGTTTAAAAATTTCGATTTATCGAGAAAATAATAACGTTCCCTCGATATCTCCGTTAGAGATGAATCGAATCTCGTTACTTCCTCTCGCGAAAAATCCTCATCGTCCTTGACAATCGCGGCTCAATAAAAATCTATTCGTATTGTCGCGTAACGTTACGAGTTCCATTTTTTTCTTTTTATTTTTATTTTTTTTTTTTCTTTTCTTTTCGTGCCCGTCCTCTTCGCTACACCCCCCCCTCTCTCTCTCTCTCTCTCTCTCTCTCTTCGCGCGCTCTCTTTCCTTTGATTTTTCTCGGTCGTTCTTTTTTCCTTTTATTTTATTTTATTTTATTTTATTTGTTTTTTTTTTATTTTTTTTTTTTATTTTCCAAGCGAACTTATCATCGATCGACTTGCCACGTCGATCTGCTCGACAATTTTTCTTTTTCCCTTCCCTTTTTTTTTTTTGTTTCTTTTTTTTCCTTTTCCTTTTTCTCTTTTTATTCACGCTAAGGGTCCCCGCCTCTCATTCAAGAATCCGATCTTTTTCTCCTCCTTCCCGTTCCGTCCTCCTTCCTCCTTCCTCGATTTTCTACGTTTTCCTACAAGAACAAGAGAGAGAAAGAGAGATAGCGTGAGAAAGAGAGAGTGAGAGAGAGAGAGAGAGAGAGAGAGAGAGAGAGAGAAGGAAGGAGATATAGAGCCTATAAACTCGTTAGATATTCATGATCTCTTTGAGTACTCGTACCACTTTCCCGTCACCTTCTCCTCGTTCATTCCTCGACAATCTTGCCCTCGAGTCATTATTTCTTAATGTCCGGGAAAAAATTTCGAACGCTTATCCGGTCATTAACTCTCTTCGGAATCTATTGGTTTAGTTCCTTCTGAAAAGAAAAAGAAAAAGAAAAAAACGAGAAAATTAGAAATAAGGAAATATAGTATATAGTACGCGTGATTTGTAGTAATTTTTTCTTTTCTTAATTTTTTTTTTTTCTTTTTTCTTTTTTCTTAACTCTAAATTCAATGTCTCCTTGCAATTGATAAAATTCGATCTGTGTGTTCTTTTTTTTTTGTTTCAATTTTTTCTTATCATTGATTCTTTTTTTCTTTTTAATCATTGATACGAATATAATAGTGAAGTATTATTTCGTTGCGCTTATTCTATTACGAATTGAAATATATTTGTTATAAAAATCCGAAGAAAATGTATATATGTATATATCGTCGGACATTTTTGTTTGTAATATTTTGCTTTATTTCTAACGTCAAATTTTTAACGATCGAATTGCATCGAATTGCATCGGATACGGGATATAACAATGTACCGATATCGGTCATGGTTCGTATCGTAAAATAATTTGCCGACAAAGCCAGAAATTTTCTTGAGAGACTTGTAAATTTCATCCTTTTAAAATTGATCGTAACGTTTCGACGCGTCAACGTAAATTAATAAACACAAAATATGAAATAAACACTTCATACCGAACGTTCGAATACATTGTTATATGTCACTCGATCGTAATACTCTTAGTATCGCCAGATTATACATATATAAATATATACATAATTATTTGCATACATACATACATACATACATACATACATAATTATTTGCATACATACATACATACATATGTGTACGTACATACATACATGCATGCATGCATACTCAATTATTTGCATACATATATACATACGTAATTATTTACATAGATGCATACATACGTATATATATATATATATATATATATATATATATATATATATATATATCTGTATATATGTATATATACATACTAAATTTTTTTATATACGTAACTACAATGTAATTTAAGAATCACGAAGCATTCAAAATATCACAAAGATTCATTACTATGTCATTGTCAACAATGACATTTTATTGCACCGTGGACGCATATATAAAATCCGTGTTCGGCTTGTTCTTCGATTCGTTTATCGTTCCCTTTCATGTTAACATTTTATAAGAGAGAATAAATCTTATACGAGCGGACATATAACCGGTCAGGTGAAAATTTGTATTTATTTATTTATTTTTTTTTTTTCATGCGTGTTAATATCACGATCTATCGAATTAGTTTAAAAAAAAGAAAAAGAAGATCTCTCTTTTCGTTTGTCCAATTATCGAGATTGCTTTAAACCCAATCGATATACGAACTAGACGCGAGGCTAAATTTAAAAGTGATAACTTTCCTATGATGTTTCGAAGTTTCATCGGAATGATTCCGATCGTTTGCATTATGATCGATTTAAATATTCGAACTCGACGTGGATCTTGAAAAATTAACTTATCATTATTTTATATTGAATGAACTTTAATGTAATTCAATCGACGCTTCGTTAACAAAATACTGACTGTTCGTTCGAAGTATCGATTGAAAAACATTGAAAAATATTGATCGATAATTTGCCGGGTTTATAATAATGATAATATTTGAGAATGATTATATATATATATATATGCGATTAGGATCGTTTAAAGGCGACGTGAAATAACAATAGCCAACGATAATTTCGAAACCGCTTAGAAAATACTTAGACGGACCGATTTGTGATATTCCTTAAATAACGGAGCCAAGATGAATTCTCGTTTGATAACGAACGCGAAATAAAAATCATATGGATGGAGCTCGTGTCATTAGTTGGACGACAAGAATCATTAAGCTTATTTCTAACTCTATAAATGCGGCCTTTGTTAATGCTCGCCAAAAACAAATGACACGTGTGATAGATACATTAGAATGGCGAATAAGAGGATTAGATTCCGATGATATATATATATATATATATATATATATATCGAGTAGCGTCGATTAGTACATCGCAAAAATTTATAATTAACTCCTGTACGCTTTTTTTTCTTCTTTTTATATCAAAAAAAAAAAAAAAGAAAAAAAAATATATATATATATATAACGAAAAGGATGAAGGAGAGATGGTGGGGGATAAATTAATTCTTCCCCCGGTGGATTTATATTTTCAAATATAATTTCGATTATGCGGTAAGTTTGTCGTGATTGTTGAGATAAGACAAAATGTTCCATTCGAAATTGTCGACTATGAACAATGGCGCACTAATATTCGCCTAGTTAATTTCGAGCGAATTTAACGACGCACTACCGAACGTGATAATATATATGTATATATATAGAAATAGAGAGAGAGAGAGAGAGAGAGAGATTTGTGTACGGACGGATAACGTGTAAATTTAGATCAATCGGGACGATCGTTTCGGTGCTAAGGTAACGTTGTAAATTTTCATGCTTGCTATCTTGTCATCGTCGTAGAAGAAGAAGAGACGATGAAAGAACACAATCTCCGTCGTTTTATTTTCGTTTCGCTTTGACTTCATGCGTTACCATTCTTTGTCTTGTTTTTCTCTGTCTTTGTTCTCCCTCCCTCCCTCTCCCTCTCTCTCTCTCTCTCTCTCTCTCTCTCTCTCTCGTTTATCCTTTTTTCTGTCCTCTTTTTCGTCACTTTAAAATTAAACAGAAATTTTGCGCGAGCAATAAAAATATCGCGAATTTTTTTCTTTTTTTTTTTCCCCTCCCCCAAGATCGCATTTAAACACACCACGATATAATAAAGAATTATTCCATGACTACGAACGAGATGAACCATGTGAAAGATCGTACGAACGATTTGTAAGAGATAAAACGAGAGAATAATTTGTAATAACATTGGGAGACACGACCGTCTCTCTATATCATTGTTATTTCCTCGAATATTATGTTTACACGGATACACTTCGTTTTTATAAATAGAATTCATTGCACAAGTTCTCAGAAATCTCACGCAAGTGAAACCGTATGACCTAGGATAGGCTATATTTTTTCTATTTTTTTCTTCTATCTTTTTTTTTTTGTTTTGTTTTGTTTTGTTTGGTTTTTGTTTTCGCTTGGGAACAAACAAATGCCACTGTAAAGTTATGCTCAACGAGGTTTAAAATCGCATTAGGTCAACGTACCGTAAACGTTCACGGTCTCGTTACAATTATATTCGAGAATTTATTTTCGGTAACGTTCCAACACCGAGCGTTTCTCATTTCTTGCGTCCAAAGAGTTCGAGCACTCTAATTAACAAAAGTTTTGTCCGAACAATTCGGCGAAAGGAAATTGAATTATCGAGAATTGCATTCGATTACACTATCCATAACATTGTATATATATATATATATATATATATACACACCTAATCAAGGTAAAGCGTTTGTTTTGTTATCCTCGAATTTGCTTCGCCATTGTTGAACTAATTTTAATTATCGAATTAGTTAGAAAATAACGAAAGGCGTCGCGTACGAACGTAGATATATTAACGATCAAGTACGATACATCGTGTCTTACGAAAATTACGAGAAAATTTAATGTTTTTGCGTTACTTAAAATGCGACAATAAAAATGTTGTACTCCCCCATTGGTACGAGAAAAGGGGAGCGCGAGCACGCGAAAGATAGAAAGAGAAATAAGAGGATGAAGTAAGAAGATAAATACCAAGTCAATTTACGATTTTAAATTTATTTTAAGTAGCCGAAGAGGTTCAATGTTATTTAATTGCTTTACGAAACGCGTTTAACATCAAATGTATATATATATATATATTTTCTATACATATATATACAGAAAATTTTTCTATATTATTTATATAATTATAATCTATATAATTTTTTCTATATATTTCTATATATATATATATATATATATATATATATATATATATATATATTAAACGTCGATCGATTACACGGAAGGAAGAATTTAACTGGAGGAAGCTTGTATCATTCAAGGGCTACTTCTCTGTTTAAAAAGAAAAAAAAAAAAAGAAAAGAAGGGAATAATTTGATTTTGACTTTAGTTCTTTAGGAAAGATCAAAGTTCGGCTATTTAATGAGTACCGTTTTACTACGTTCGACGGTGCGTTCGTAAAACCGTCCGGATTTTCTCTGTCAACGTTCCAAAAACAACAAACGGTCTAATTTTTCGTGGATCGAGACGATGCAAATACATCCGAGGACTTTGTTTATGTAAATATTTGACGCATTATGTGTCCAACCGATAATGCGTCATCTTTACTATCGCGAAAGAAGAAAAACACTAGGGGGTAGGACGGATACGAGAGTATAATGATTTCATTCAGAAATCGAACGATTGTTTACCGTCATTTAAATTGTAACTAATATAAATATCGATGAAATAATAATTTTCTCTTTTTAATTAAATTTTTTAACCGGCGATTAAATTCCAACTTTATTTCTTCTTTTTCTCTTTTACACTTCGTCGTTCCCCTTTTTAAGACACGATCGAAAATTAATTTGCATATCGTGAAATAATTCCTTTTTTTTTTTTTTTTTTTAATACCACTCGATCGATATTATTTCGTATTCTAAACGTATTGTTCGTTTCATTTTATTTATTATTATAATCGATGAATTATAATTTGTAATAATCGTTGGTATTAAAGGATTTAAGGACGAAGAGAGAGAGAGAGAGAGAGAGTGAGAGAGAGAATAATAATACAAGATCGGAAAGGAAAAGTGAACGTTCACGTGATGTATATATGTATGTATGTATGTATGTATGTAAAATATTCGAGATTATTATATAAGCGAACATATCGTTAGAATTTCGTAGAGCGTGTTAATGACGGTGAGAATTCTGAAGGGGAGTGACACACACGTGTCCAGATTTGATTTTCGAGATGTGTATCAACGTCGTCGTTTCTCATGTTTTTCCTCTTACGTAATTATTACGTATTCGAAGTGCTCCATGATGAAAATTTTAGAAACATTTGAATTTTTTTGTTTTTCTGAAATTTTGACAATCTATATATACACACCTTTATACCTGCTAAATATAACCTTACGACGATTTATAGGAACTCCATTTACCGTTTGAATTATCAACGACATAATAGACAATGAAATCTTTATTACCCCCAAAATTATCCTTCTAATAAATAAAATCCTATTTTCGCAATAAATATATACCTTTATACCTGCTAAATATAACCTGACGATGATTTGTAGGAACTTTCCATTTACAATTTGAATTATCAACGACATAATAGACAATGAAATCTTTATTACCCCCAAAATTATCCTTCTAATAAATAAAATCCTATTTTCGCAATAAATATATACCTTTATACCTACTAAATATAACCTGACGATGATTTGTAGGAACTTTCCATTTACAATTTGAATTATCAACGACATAATAGACAATGAAATCTTTATTACCCAATTTATATTTCTAATGAATAAATTGTATTTCATTATATCGATAACGTTATCAATTAGCGACGAGCAAAAGATAATAAATAATGAATAATCGTACTTAGCGATTCGACGACAGTTTGGTACGTTATGAAACGATAATATATGCGTATGCAATTTTAATTATCACCAATTAATCGTCAAAACAATCGTCTCTGTGGTTTGCAATCGCGCCGATAGAGAGAAGGTTCTAGTGTAATCTTGATCGTAAGAAAACAATGTTTCGTGATTTTTCGGAGCTTAATTTTTTTTTTTTTTTTTTTAGGCGTTACGAAAGAAAACCGAGGAAGAGAACAAAAAAAAAAGAGAAAATTATTTTTGCAAATCGAATCGCCGCTGAGTTCGAATTTGGCGATCGGTTTTGTTTATTCCTAGGATACGCGTGTGTCCTACGAATAAACAAAATGTTTACGGATTTACGATTTTTGCGAAAGTTTATGGATACCGTGAACAAACGTACGGTTGGGTTGTCCCGTATGTACAATACAAACACGTACGCACGCACGCACGCACGCACGTACGAGCGGGAAATAAATTTTACGAATTGTTCTTAAATACGTCAAATATCGATTTATCGACGATCGACGACGAATAAACGCGTTTCTTCGAAACTTAACGGACGATGCACATTCTTCGAACGTATAGAGGATGCGTTTCGATTTTCGTTTCGTTTCGTTCTTTAATTTCTTTTTCTTTTTTTTCATTTACTTTTCTTTTTTTACGACGACAGTTAAAAAAAAAAAAAAAAAAAAAAAAAAAAGAATTAACGCCCGATCGGGTACGATACAAACGACAGTGGAAATTCCAACGAGGGGGGCTGGAGCTGGGGGTGAGGGTGGGGGGAGGAAGCGCGTACGATTGAATTACCTTTGCGTCGGATATAGAACTTTATTTGTAGATTCTACGTCACGAATTATCGACAGGCTCGTTAACAAAAATAGCACGGTAATCCGGGGAACAATCGAAGTTTTAGTTTGGAATGATAAAATATTCTAACGGCGATGTTGTCGAATAAAATACGATCACGTTTGTCGCGATCGCGTTGCTCGTAAACGATTGTCGGGATAAAGAATGTGAACGACGATAAACGGTATCGATGAAAAATCGCGAAGGACGGTACAGCGTTTCCTTTTCTTTCTTTCTTTTTTTTTTTTTTCTCTTTTGTTCGTATTATCTATTAGGTAGAAAAAACAATTTCCGTTTACCGACTGATAAACGATACGTGAGAGAACGAGACGTCGAAATAATTATTTTGTAACGAAACGATCCGAATCGAAAGGCGGGCGAAAAAAAAGGAGGAATACGTGCATACACGTATATCGATATAATATCGCATACACGTATATCGATATAGTATCGCACGTTTATCTCCGGATGTATATGAGTAATATAAAAAATAGATATTACAAGGGGGAGGGGAAAAAAGAGAAGAAACGTCTAGATCCATGGATCCGACAAAGAGAGAGAGAGAGAGAGAGAGAGAGAGAGGGTTATAATAAATAATATCGATAATATTAACCGCAAAGGCGAAACGATAAATTCGAAAGGGGAAAATTTATTTATCAGGGCTGCGATATAATACGATATGAAAGATGAACGATATTATCGAGCTATAAATTATTAGAAAATATATAAGAGAAAATATAAAAGGTAGTGGATGATACTATCATATGGTATATGAGTTGACCGATAGAACGAATGAACGAACGAACGAACGAACGAACGAACTTACGAACGAACGAACTTACGAACGAACGCCGCTCGGATATTTATGGCGTGCCCACTTAGCTGTTAAATTCTTTTTACTTTGTTTCTTTTTTTTCTAACCTCCCTTCTCTCTCTCTCTCTCTCTCTCTCTCTCACACACACACACACATACACACTCTCTTCATTTCTCCATACGAACGTAATCTACTACGTTCTAGTCGCACGTTCTAAGTTATTTTTATTTAAGCGATGATACGTCCTAGGATCGTTAGAAAATTTTCTGTTAACTTTAAACGTTAAACTTTTGTAATAAATTTATCACGTTCTATCCGCTTAGATTTTTATCTTCGGATCGGATCGGAACAGATCGGATAAGATCGGATCGGAACAGATCGGATAAGATCGGATCGGATTGAATCGGATTAGTTTGGATATGATCGGATTGGATCGTCTAACGTATGCACGTACGTATGCGTACGTCGTATCTGTAATTATCGGATAGAAAATTTTCGGACGACGAAAAGATGTTCCTCTGTGTCTCCCTTGACGTCGGTGACGTCAACGCGTACCCTCGCCATTGTTTTATTCGTTTATGCATACCGTGGCACCGTGGCACAAGGTTTATTTAGCCGCAGCTCCAGCTGCACGAGAACTGTGTGTGCAAGAAGTTATAAACGCTGACAAAGACGCCGTCCGCGTCTCTCTTTCTCTCTCTCTCTCTCTCTCTCTCTCTCTCTCTCTCTCTCTCTCCCTCTCTCTATCCCTTTCTGTCAGCCCGAACTTAAGAGTCGACACCCATCGTTGGCTATTTTCGAATATTCCCGCATTTTTTTCTATCTTCTCTCACTCTACTCGTCCTTTTCTATTCACCTCTTTCTCTCTCCCTCTCTCTCTCTTTCTTTCACTCACTCACTCGCTCACTCACTCGCTCACTCACTCACTCACTCACTCACTCACTCACTCTTTCAAATCTTTTTTCTCACCGATCGCTTCTTCTTTTTCCTACGTTTCCCTCCTTTCTGATTTTCAAACGACGACGTTCGTGACGTTCCCAGTCCACGTTTCGCAAATTAGAAACTCGTTCTATGTTAAAACTTCGCTTTTTCTCTTTTCTTTTCTCTCTGTTCGTTTTCTTATTTTTGTTCTAAATCAAACAATTTGATCGCTTTTAACGGCGATCGATCGAATACGTAATCGATTGAAGATATACAAATAAAAACGAGTATAATCAAAACGATCGATCGATTATCGAAAAATGTCCGATGAATTCGGGGAGAACAAAAATAATTACTTGGCGAGTGCGTCCCCGCGTGTCGTGAAACGTTCTTCGCTTTGATCGAGTTCGCGATCGTAAACGCGAAAGGCCGCATTTGAAATGAATAGATTTCGATCGGTCGGAGAACTATACCGGGTAGGTGACGCGCGTACAACAAGTAAACGAGACTATGATTTACGATAATAAACTTATTGCGAAATGGAATGTTACTTGTAACGCGTCCTCGTCTACGACCTGAAAATTTTATCCCGTCGGTTAAGTACGCTGCCGTAAGACGTTTCGCAAATGTGCGTGCGTGACATTTACGTCGATCATCATAATACGAGTACACCGTCAATGTTTCCACGTTATTTGTGGACCGAAGAAACATAGAGATATGTTAACCATCGGCGCTTATTGTCGTGTCTCAAAGAGATCGCGTCTACCTTTACCGTTTTCCTATGTGGAGCACGTCAAAATGCTCGTTCATGCGTATACACGTAAAGCATATATATATGTGTGTGTGTGTGTGTGTGTGTGTAAAATGAGAAAATCAATGATTAGACTATCCGAAGCACATATATATAAATATATATGTGTCTCTCTATGTATGTGTGTGTGTGGGTATGTGTGTGTGTGCGTGCGTTTCTATGTACATAAGCTCAACTATCGAGCGAACCTTTTAACTTTATCGCTTGCAAGAGAATATTCAAATTGACAAACCCGAGATTTTTTATTTTTATAAATGTTATCTTAATATTTCAAATGAGTGTCGAGTATATTACGATAATGTATATATCTGCGAAATATTGGGTTTGGTCAGTGGACCGCCGTTTTTTTCTTCTTCTTTTATTCTTGGTAAACGATTTTTGAAATTTGATTTTTTCGTCTTTACCGATCGAGCACGGTTTCTTTTTTTTTTTTTTTTCTTTTTTAAGTCATCTAGAATATGGGGATTTGTAGGATATGTATATAACGTATATTTATCTAATAGAATAAAAATGTGTATATATATATATATAATGTATCTATATTATTTTACACTAGTCAGAGATCTTTTCCACGATTGAATTTATATATAAACGTTTCGTCAAATGTCCCATTGACAGACGAGAACCAGAACTCTGATTAGAAATGAATCCTCGTGTTTCTCGGATGTCGTATTTTTTTTCTTTTTTTGATTATTTCTTTTTGCTGTATTTTCCTGTTTTTTTTTCCTCTTTTTTTTTTTTATCATTAATTCCAAGTCAATGTTTGGGCAGGCATGATTGATGAATATGTAATTAGATTTCGCGTGGCTACCACAGCGCATCGTTGCATACCAATTTTCACGTTGTTTTTGAATAACTATATATATATATATATATATATATATATATATATATATATATATATATCTGATATGATCTATTGCAATATGTTCCACATTGAATCTTCGTTATGACAGTTGACTGTTATTGGACAAATGTCCTGTTAACAGTACTCGTATTGTTAGGGATTGATTAAACCCGGCGTTTATACGGAAAAAAAAAAAAAAAAAAGAAAAATTGGATTGGGTATTTGCCAATTGGCCGGCTGAGTCACCAAATTAAACCCCATAAAATTACCCTATAGATTTTCATTAGCGGGGAATACGTGGAGAATGAAGGTTTAATCAACGTCGATGGGGTTAAGTGAACGTATATGATTCGATGGATAAACAAACGCGGCATTCGATCGATTCGAATGAAATCGAAAGAAAATCCGTGAAGCGATCGAATCCGTTCATTAGACGATGCTATTGTTTTTGAAATCGTTTTCTTTTTTCTTCCGTTTTTATTAGAAGCGAGAATAATGAAATCAATATATTGACACAAATTATTTCGAGTTTCGTCGCGTTCGATAAAAATTTTCTCTTCGCTAATCGATAATTCTATCGAACTCTAATTTTTTTTTGTTTTGTTTCCACGTTCTCACCATCGAATGGAAATTTAAATATCGCACGAGGCCTTGGCGAGTAACATTGAACAATTCAAATTGTTATTGTTAAATTTTTGACGCTTTGGTTTCCTTTCCTTTTTTCTTTTCTTTTTTTTTTTTTTTTTTTTTTTTTAAATTAAAAAGAATAAACGGAAAAAGACGTTAAAGTAATAGAAAGAAAGAAAGAAAGAAAGAAAGGAAAAAAGAGAATTCCGCCCGTTTCACTTTCCGCATGGTATTGTATTAAAAGACAAATAAAAAAAAAAAAAAAAAAAGAAGAAGAAAGAAACAAAAAGCAGAAAGATCCGCGCGAAACATCGATCTTTCGATGGGAAAAGCCACGAATTTGCCTCCTCATGCGGGTAACACCGAACGTTTCGAATTTATCGATGCTACGGTCCAACGTAGTCGACCGTATCGCTTGAACGATTAACAATGAAATAAATTATTCCTGATCTCTCTCTCTCTCTCTCTCTCTCTCTCTCTCTCTGGCGTGGAACGTTTCGGACGATCGGAGGAGCGATCCTAAGTGAGCGATCGTAATCAACGAGAAAATTTTCGATGACTACTTTAAGATATGAAAGCTTCCTTTCTATTCGATAATCGCGAAGAGTATTGCGTAAACGTTTTCAAGAAGAAATAACGAAGATAGCAATAGTAAGAAATTGTGTATACTATTGAGAGAGGGGGGAGTTTGGTTGGTTGGTTGGTTGGTTGGTTGGGTGGGTGGGTGGGTGGGTGGTATATGTGCGCGCACGTGCGTACGAAATCTGTGAGTGAAAGAGAAAGAAATAGAGTGTGTGTGAGAGAGAGAGAGAGAGAGATAGCCAATGCTCTGCCAGAAAGAGAGAGAGAGAGAGAGAAAATTATAGAGCGCTCGCCGGTGATTTCTCCTTACCGACGCTATTTTCACTCGTTCTTGCTGTCGAAGACAAGTAGAAATACACCGACATAGGATCGGAATAGAATTAACCTAAAATCCATTGGTTTGTTTATACGGGCACGCAAGATTGGTAGCAGCGATAACAAATTTCCAACTCTCTTGCGTTGATTTTAAAAGGAGTGGCGGAGGTGAGCGGTTTGGTGGGTGGGGGGCTGGGTGGGGATAGGGAGTCCTCGCGTGGGATAGCCAGTCGATTACGGATAATATCTAATGAAAACAATAACATAAGATCATGTATCTAGCAATTTTTTTTATCACTTTCACTTCATTAACTAGTAGTATGAAGTAGCAGTAATAATAATAATAATAATAATAATAATAATAATAATAATAATAATAATAATAATAGTAATAATAATAATAATAGTAATTGGTTGATGGTATTGATTTTTTGGGACTTTTATACGCGTCTTCCATCATTTGTCATCGAGTTAGTGTGATGTATAATCGCAAGGAAGAAAAAAGAAAAGAAAAAAAAAAACAGAAAGAAAAAATGATCGACGACGTTCCTCATATCTTATTCTATTAAAACGTAATTTTTTTTTTTTTTTCTTTTGTCGACGAGCCTTCAAGGAAGAAACCCTCCTTTCGTTACGCGAGTTACCGCGTGAAAGAAAATTTCTTATAAAATAACGCGTTACGATCGATTATAAAAACAAGAAGTGTCGTGTATCGTGCATCGCGTAAAAGTATTTGGGGATTAAGGAGATATGTATCGAAGTGCTCTCTCTCTCTCTCTCTCTCTCTCTCTCTTTTTTTTTTAAGTATCGTAAACGTGTAACAGAAACGTTTTGTGTGTCGGTCAAATCGAGTAACGTGTAAGTATAATACCGCTCGTTGGTATCACACTGAAATAGTTTTCTTCTAGCGTGCGCAAACGCGCACGTGGCCCATCGTGTGGTGCCCACCATGTATTTTTAAATACTTGGCCGGCGACCTAGGGCAATTACATGCCAGGACGGTGAGACCGCTCCTCTACCTGTGATAAATAAATAATAAATCTTGAATAAAATAGGATGAATGTTCGTACGTATCGTAGATAGATATATATATATATATATATATATATATACATATTTACGTTTGTAAGCACGTATCCTGTATATAGTATTCATATGTGTACAACGATTTATTTTTAAATTAAATCATCATCATCATCATATATATATATATATATATATATATATATATATATATATATATGTATTAATAGATGGTGTCATAAAAATGCGATTTGTATGGATTTTGAAAAACATTCGTAAAGTGTATATATTCAAAAATAAAGTGGAAGAAAAATATTTGCGGTCAATAAAGTGTCTATATTATAAGAAAAAAAGAATCACATAGTAATAATAGTAATGATAATAATAGTAAGATATCAATATACCGAAATACTTTGGAAATGTCAATAAAATTTCACAAATATTTATATACTTATATATCATGAATATATATTATTTTTTATTGATATTATATATATATATATATGCATTATTAAGATTATATATGAACGTTAATTAAACCCCTTTTACCTTTCCACATTAACGACCTTTATTAACAATTTTTGGATAACATTCTTTCAGAAAAGGTCTTTTCTTTGTCGCAGGAATTTTCTTTGTCTTCTTTTTTATTTTTTACTTTCCTTTTGTAAGACCCCTTTCCATATATATCTCTAACGGATATTTAACAATGCAAATTAATACGCGTGCTGCTAGTAGAGAATTGCTTAACTCAAAAACACATGGAGACATTTTAATCAAATGTTTTATTCATTAAAATGTAATTAACTCGAGAATCTACGACCGTTTCCAAACGAGACACGAATTTATAAATTCTAATTATAAATATATATATATATATATATATATATATATATATATATATATTTATATGTATAAAGAAAAAAAAAAATTACGTTTGTCTTTAAAAAGTAAAACATCTATTAATCCACGTACGCTACGATCTCCGCTTTGTTGACGAATTGTCCTGTTTCGAAATATAATTATTTAGTGTCAAAGAGAATTCGATAATAGCTTGGAGAAACGCCGAGAGAACATAGGGGAGAAGAGAATATGGAAGTGGTGTTCCCATATTAAAGGTAGACAAATTTTTTTTCACATCGTTTATATCTTGCGATACGAGTTCTCGCGTAAATTCCGCAAGTATAGCACTTTTTTCTCTCTCTCTCTTTCTCTCTTTGGTAATTAACTTTCGACTATTTCTGAACAAAGAAATTGCCTCTCCGAGCGACTTTAAACGTCTGCAAAAGTTCTTCAACGCGTTACTTTACGAATTATTTTCGACAACGACGCGTAATTCTTCGTATTTTTTTATGTCTTTTTGCTTCTTATTTTCTTCCCTTTCTCTTTTTTTTTTTTTTTTTTTTTTAACAGTGTCGTATATCCGATCGATCGAACGATAGGACGCGTCGAGATTTTATTGGGTAGACGCTACTTATGCGTAATATTCGTAGATTTCATTGTTTTATGTGAATCCCGACAAATATCGACGTAATAAAAGCGAACCAATAGGCCCTTCGCACCTGTCATAAAAATCTTCAAAAAGGTTCGAACAAACTTTTACTTTCGTATAATAATAATAATAATAATAATAATAATAATGATAATAATAATAATAATTATTATATATCTATATTATAATGATAATTAATATATATATATTTAATATATATAATAATAATAATAATAATAATAATTATTATTATTATTACTTTATTATTACACAGATTTATTTTTTCTCTTTTGCTTCTACTAACATTTTTTTTTTTTCTTTAAGATTGAACATCGACAAAAGTTGAAACGGAAGAAAATGATAGAGTCGTTGCTTTAGATACTTGAAACGATTCAATCGTACTTGGGATTTAATGCGTATTTACATATATGTACATATACGTATTTATATATATATATATATATGTATGTGTATATAAATATGTATATATATATATATGTATGCATGTATTGCTTTATCATGGGTTTCTCGAAATTTGATTTTATTGTTAAGAAAGGACGACGACACAAATCCAAAAGCCATGAATTTATTCGCGATGAAATCACGAGCCCTGCGATGAAAAGTGGATCGGGGAATGAGAATTTATTACAACGTCTCGTCACCGCATTTCAAAGCGACAGAATCGGGCTCTCGAGATCAATGATAACGAGTGCCAGGAAATGTAACATCTAAATTCTCTCTTTTTCTCTTTCACTTTGTCCCCCTACTTCATTCCTTTCCTTCTGTTTTTCAAAGCGCGATATTTAAAGGCTTTGCCTGTAGTCCGTCTCTGTTTTAGTTGGACGATATAAATACAATGGCCAAAAGACGACGGATTCTCTCTCTCTCTCTCTCTCTCTCTCTCTCACTCTCTCTCTCTCACTCTCTCCCTCGCTCGATCCCTCGCTGCGAATAAACGTTGAATTTTCCGACATCGTCAACCGTCTCGGAGGTTCACGAAAACTCTTTGGAACAAACCGTAAGCACGCGATGACGTTGCTCGAAATTAGGCGAGCTTCGTATCTCTCTTTTTCTTTTTTATTTTTTTCTTTGTTTTCATCTTCTCATCTTTCCCGTGGTTTTACTTTTCTTTTTTCTCTTAAGTTTTTCGTCTAGAAAAAAAAAAAAAAAAAAAAAAAAATAAAAAAAAGAAAAGAGAAAAGGGAGAAAAGAAAAGAAATATTTCTTCCAAGAAGAGCGACCGAAGGAAATTGCGTACAACGTGATAAATCGTTTAAACGGGATATGCGAAATATGTGAAACGACATTTTAAATATTTTCAATCCTTTCTACATAATGTCATATACGCGTTTTATCGAATCCATCATGTTTTCATGGTATAATCGTAACAGTCGCGTACCCCGCGTGCTTACGTCGTTATAAAGTGTATACGGGTCGTACGTGCCAGTAGTTCGTGTGTGTGTGTGCGTGCGTGCGTGCGTGCGTGCGTGCGTGCGTGCGTGTGTGTGCCATCCCATTAAATGTTACAAGCAGAGAACAATGGACGAGAGGTTTTATTGATCACGATAATGTCCAAGGCTCAAATTACGTAGAAATTTTCGTTTACGCTTTATCCAACGGGATTTAACATTTTGAATAATATTTGATAATATGTAATTCGTTTCGCATAAACGAAATGGTCGACCACCATGGCGACAAGATTTAGTCGGTCGTAAAAACAATAGTAACTCGCGATGTCGAATTCGTTCGTTATTATTGTTTTAATATGCGCGAGACAGAGAGAGAGAGAGAGAGAGAGAGAGAGAGAGAGAGAGACAGAGAGAGATACGTCATTGTTCTTGATACGATCGTAAAGCATCTTGAAAGCGCATTATGATTTTTATGTTTATATCTTTTTACTAGGACTCGTAAGAATTTTACAAACGAAAGTTAATATCGAATTTAAATAAGAAACGGTATTATCTCGAAGTTATCAGGCAAAGTGTTCAATGTGGAATTTAATAATAAATTTTCAACATTTCAAACTTCACGCATTTCATATTACATTCGACGATTGAAAATTATTTCAACGGCGAGAACGTAAAAAAAGTTTTTCTCTTTCCTTTTCTTTTCTCACTTTTGTTTAGTTTCGTTTCGGTTTCTTTTCTTTTTTATTTTTTTTTTTTTTTATTATTATTTTTCTTCTTCTTTTCGTTCTTCGCACATCGACTTCGTTGCAAAGTATTTTTTACTTCGTTCAGAAAGGAAATCTTTAGGCTGTCAAAAATGAAAGAGAGGGAGAGAGAGAGAGAGAAATTTATAGCGACGCTCCATATAAAAGTTTTTATGTGATTTCGTGGGATACATAAAGCGAGAAATAACGGAATTTAATATTTCCCCGTTGTAATGCGTTATTTCACGAGAAATCACGGTACATACGCGAGAATTATATTGTTCATCGTGATTTAATTCCAATGATTTTTTAAGCCGGACGATCGCTATTACTTTCCAGCTTTCTCGGTAATCAATGATTAGAGTGAATTGGGGGAAAAAAAAAAAAACAAAAAAAATCAAAAGATCAACGACCAATGACGAATCGTTTATTTCTTTGTTGAATTTTTTTTCTTTATTTTTTTAATTTTCTCTCTCTCTCTCTCTCTCTCCAAATTTATAACCAACGTTAATTCGATCGTAATTGTCGAATTAGATTAAAATTAGATAAACATTGTTCCCGCCCGATCGTAACGATATCTCTACATTATACTTACGTACGTACGTACGTACGTACGTGCCGCACGCGCAAATTGTAAAACGACACGTATGTATGTTGAATCTTTGACGTCACACACACGCGTCCCACCATTACGAGAACATTTTAAATATTCACGAGAGAAATAATGCTCGTAATTTTTATACATTAGTCGATATTTACGCGCTCGATACTCTCATATTCATAAAATTCAACGGTAGCTTTTTCCCTTGTTCCTAATATTTTTTTTTTTATGCGTTTCAATATACATCAAATATATATATATATATATATATATATATATATATATATCCGTGAGAATTATTTTTGTTATAGAACGTTTTGTTTTCTTTTATATTTCTCTCTCTCTCTCTCTTCTTTCCTTTTTCAGTAAATCTCGAACGAAGTTAAACGCAATTGATTTATCGTATATTACTTGAAAACGTTCCCTTCCCTCTCTGTTCTCTCTTCTTTTTTTCTTTTCTTTTCAAAAAGTCACTCCACGTCCGATATATATATATATATATATATATATATATATATATATATATAAACCTAAAAACGCAAAGACTTGAACTCGAGCAGAAATGGTGGAAAAAACGAGATAATATAACGATTTATAAAAAGAAAAGGAAACAAAATTAAAACACCAACTATCTATCTAGTCCACCGTCTTAGTCTTTCTTTTGAGAGTGCGAGTTATAACAGTGAGAAGGGGAGGGAGGCGCTCGGAGGGGCGGTGAGGGAAGAAAATTTATATCGTATACTTCCTTTATGAATAGTATATTCGACGGGGTTGAACGTGTCGATTTTCGCGAAACGAGATGACGAGGAAAATGATAAAGAAAAATAGAAAAAGAAAGAAACGCGTAGCGGTAAATGATACGGAGGAGGAAAATAATAGTATTGAATTCGCAAATATCACGAGGGTGGGTATAGTCTTTTTTCTTTTTTGTTCACAGTAGGAGAAAGATGGATGGGATGGAATGGAATGGAATGGAATGGAATGGAATGGAGTGAGATGGAAATGAGAGAAATGGAAGGAAAAAACGAGCTAGATAGAGATAGAGATAGAGAGATAGAGAGATAGAGAGAGATAGAGAGAGAGAGAGAGAGAGAGAGAGAGAGAGAGAATGAAGAAGGCACCCTTTTACCCATCCTATCATCCCTTTTATCGCCCCATGCGGTTAATTTCCGTTTCGCAGAAGTGTATACTGCGTGACGCACGAAATGAAAACGCAAAGAAGAATGCATCATCGTTGAGGATATCGAACGTATAGAGTGTCGTGAATGTCACGTGAACGTTGGGTGAACGGAGAAGCCGAGAGAGAATTGTAATTATATAAAGAAATAATTTACAGTTCGCTACTATGGCGTCGCAAGTTACGGACGATTGGCTATGAATGATGGTGGTGATGTTGATGACGCTGGTTGGTGGTGGTGATGGTGGTTGATGGTTGATGGTGGTGGGTGTATGGGTGTAAGGAATTACGTGTGTTTTATATGCTTCGTCACCCTTATGGAAATTTCCTCTCCTCTCTCTCTCTCTCTCTCTCTATCTCTATCTCTATCTCTATCTCTCTCGTGCTTGCATTATATACTATCTATCGTTCAAAGTAATACAACTTTTCCCTTCGCATGAAAACAAAAAAAAAAAAGAAAAGAAAAGATAAAGAAAGAAATAATCGTTTTCATATCTCCGATCACTCTTTTCTTTTCTTCGTTTTCATTTTTTTCTTTTATTATTATTATTATTATTATTATTATTATTATTATTATTATTATTATTATTATTATTATTATTTGACAATTATACGAATCGCGAAGTTTGTACTCCTCCAACAGCTTAGTACTGCTCACGTTTCACTCTCTTGTTGTATTAAAAATGATGATGAGGAATGGAGGAGAGAGAGAGAGAGAGAGAGAGAGAGAGAGAGAGAGAGAGAGAGAGAGAGATAAGGAAAAAAAGAAGAAGAAGAGGAAAAAGAAAATAAGCGGAAAAAAGAGAAAGAGAGAGAGAGGGAGGGAGGGAGGGAGGGAGAGAAAAGTGTTCGTTAATAAAATTTCTCACGAAGTTATAAGATATTATTTGTTTTCCTTAGAATATACGATGTTTATACATACTTTCTAATCTTTATGCGTTCAATATTCGATCGTAGAAGTGTTACTAAGAGCGGCGGACCTTTTTCTTTCGATTTGAAAAGAAACGAAAAGAGGAAAAAAAGGATTGAAAAGAAAAGAAAAAGAAAGAAAGGAAGAAAGATAGAAAGAAGAAACTCTCGCGTTGTCGGATGATAACGCGTATGTTATATTATTGAAAGCTCGAGTTATGGGATCTTTATTGTATCGCGTTGTTTAAACAAGAATTGAAAAGAAAAGAAAAAAAAAAAAAAAAAGCTTTTTCGTTCCGATTTGTTTTCATTGTGGGAGGGGTTAGAAGGAGGGGGAGATTTTTTTACAAACGTCACGAAAAATAGAACGATATTTCGGCCGTTACGATTATTAGGATAATTCGCAAAGAATTCCATCGAAATGATCTTCCTTAACATTTTGTTTTTCTATCCTTCTTTCTTTCTTTCTTTCTTTCTTTCTTTTTTCTTTTTCTTCTTCTTCCTCGAAATACGCAATATTTATCGGGTTTACGCGTTATGTTTGAGTTTGTTAAGATTCCAAACTCTTACACTTTGCATCGTGTTTCTATTTTGAATTCGAAAAGGGTTAAAAGTGAAGTCCTCATTACGATGATTATGTTCGGCGATGCATAAAATAGGCACGTCGTACAAGACCGTACCGACTTGTCAACGGAGTCGTCGTAACTCGACGAAATAGGACCAATAAAAATTATTTTTCTATTAAATTGCTACGCGGTTAAATCTCGCGACAAACGAACGTTGAATCTATGTGTGTGTATATATATATATATATATATATATATATATATATATATATATATACACGTTAAAATCGATCGACGTATAAAAACGTCCAATATTCGTTAATCTTCCAAAATTATATTCGAGTACGGTGAAACTAGTAATGAAAATACGAACGAATACATTTTTATTCCTTTCGATTTTTTTTTTTTTCGGAATAACAACGATTTATTTCTTTCCTTATTTATTTTTTCAACCGAGTCAAAGAAGTTAGTCGGTAACTAACGTTCGAAAATATCAACAAAATATGAAGTCGAATCGAAACCTTCATTGATTCGAAATAATTAATTATACGTGTGTTACAATAATGCTTACCCTTTTGAGAAGCGTGCGAGATAAAGGGAGAAAGGGTGAAAGAAAGAAATTCACTGGTACAAAATCTCACAGCGAAATTTTCAATCACAATTGTCAATGATCGTTCAATCCTCTTTTTTTTTTTTACCCTGTTTCTTCTTCTTTTTTTTTTTTTTTTTTAATTTTTCTTACATACAAATCGTCGATCGGTTATAATAAAGAATCGAGGAGAGAAAAAAACGCACACTCTTAACTCGGATAACCGAACGCGCTGACCGCCGGTCTGACACTGATCGCGTTCTGACTACTTCCCTTGGCGCTCGGTAGTTTCAGTGTAAAGAGGGGAGGGAACACAGCAATGCCACAGTGGGGGTGTACTGCCAAACAAAGTCTTAATGTATTATTATAGTTAAATGAGATAGACGTGATAAGAAATATATATGTATATATAATTATGTGCGTGCGTGCACGTGCGCGCGTGTGTCCGTATAATAATTAACGAAAGAAACTCTTTCGCAATTTGTCAAGATATTTGAAGCAATGAAGATAATTGAACGTTAATTCCCCGAGAAATACAACGACGGTTATCAAATATTCGCACGATAAGAATTTCAAGAGTACAATTGCATTTCGATGGGCATCGACATCGACGGAATAGTTTACTTGATTTTTCTTTGCGAAATCGAACAACCAATCACGAAACCATTTGTCCTTCAAGCCAGATTGTATGATCCGCAATAAAAGATCGTTTATTCGATTCAAATACGGCGTTGTATTGGTAAATATGTAAGATAAGTAACGATTTTCAAGGCATATGTTCGTAATCTTTGCGATCGGTTTGTTATTGACTTTTCTTGATATACGTATCAATTGCAATTTGGCTGATTGACGATAGCACGACGCATTTTTATGCAATATCAGATCCTCGATGCATTCGTTTATATGCGGGGTAGATGTCATTGTCTCTTGAAAGGAATCGTTGCCGAAATATACTTTGAAGAAGGGAAGTAACGTGTCGGGAAACATGAGCTTCAATCCCTGCCTAAAAATATCATTATAATCGTGAAACTCGATGTCGGATTCGGTATACATATTAATATTTAATAATTCAGTGTAAAATATTCCCGAGTAACGCACGGCCGCTATCACCATTGAAAGAAATATAATTTTTTCGTGCAAACCTCTCGGTACCCTAGATATCGATATGCTTAACAACAAACTAACGATATTCATCGGATCGAATAATTTTCGATCGAATTTCAATAGGATCGATATAATCCAAAGTAAAATGACCACGAGAAAGATGATTAATAGGACAAGAAATAAATTAGAAAGGTTTATCTGACTTTGAAGCGGTATTTTCGGTACCATTACACATATCTTGTCCGACGTAATGGGTACGCTACGTACTACCGAATAAATAAAACCTAGATGCATGTGTAATCTATAAAGTAAATCGATTTCATTTAATTTATCGATAATAACAAAAGGCTTTTCGTTTACCATGGTAATATTTGTCGATGGCTCCTCATCGCTATACAATCTTAACGAAAAGTTCATAATTTCGGACAGTGTCTTGAATATCATTCCCGATAGCCCGCCCAATATTATTTCGCCGGTTTTCGTATCTCTTAGGATCTCCTCGTAGGGCGGACTGTTACGGACATTCGTTTTTAACGCGTAACCATGCAAATTGTGAAGTTTGTACGGAAACAATATTGTCCTATCGTTCCATGAAAATCTCGCGTAACGATTCGTAAACGGATTGTACTGATGGACCATCATCGTTATATCTCCGATAAATTTATTACGATCCTTGGACAATTCGAGTATCGTCACGTCTAAAAATTTCAAATCCCACATACGTCGCATGGTCGAATTGAAATCGTTGTCTTCAACGTCGTCGACGTCGTCGATTACGATCCAAAGGATTTTGGGCGTGTCGCTTGTTGGCATCGACGAACGTATCACAATGCCGAAATTTTCTATTTCACGTCGATCCAATAATTTTGTCGAAGTTGTAACGTCGACGATCAGAGTGGAGGAGGTAATTTTGAAATTGTATTTGTCGGACGTTATCAATGAAAACGGTTCGACGATAATTGACGTTTTAGATTTCACGACACAATCTAACGCGGTGTCGATCACTTCTCGTACATCGATGTATCCATCATTTTCAGATCTAATATCAAGATCTATTGCAAAAATAATTTCTTTAATATCCTCCGACGCGAGTACGTTATTAATGGCGTAACTTAACGTAACGACATTAAAAGCACTAAACTTTTCACGAATATCGCCAAATACTTTGCCGATTATAATCATTTGTAAAAAAGTGTTTATTATAAACTTCATCGCAATAGATCCAATACGCGTATGTATGTATGTATGTATGTATGTATGTAGTTTCCAATATACCGTCCGCATATAAACTGACATTATCGAGTTCGTGTCGGGAAATAAAATGTCAGTCGTATATAAATGTTCTGGGATACTTTGCGTTGTCATATATAAATTATAATGTAAATTATTCGAGTTAAAATGCAATGGGGAGGGGGAGGGAGGAAAACCGACTGTTTGCTCGATGCACCTACGTAAACGAAATGAAAAGGTTTCTTCGTTTATTTACTTAAAGGGAAAGCAAAAAAAGAAAACATTTTTGCCACGAACAAACACGTTCACGGCGATCGATGAAATCGATAGAAATAACGGAGATGTACGGTAGAGATATTAGAAAATAAATTGGTTATTTTGTCTAGGAGAACTAACATTGTTACATGATAATATATAAAATAACGTTATTTTTACGTTACAAGGCAGGCTATAACGGAAGATTAGTGTAATAAAAATCGAGACTCTTTATGGAGAAAGGAAACACGGCATTGCGCTAAGCGACCCGTGAAAAGGTCCAAGGACGCATTAGAAATTGGGCTTGAAATTTTACGGGGATCATGTATTTTCCTAAACGTGCGTGTACGCGTCTATCGTATAAATATTTCATGAATACCGGTAAAATATTGACCGGATAAAATGTAATGAGACGTTACACAAATTTCATGTAAACCGTACTGTTCGAGTCATTGGAGAATAGTCCTAATGACGGTAGATAAGTG
The DNA here is from genome assembly GCA_918808275.2 of Dolichovespula sylvestris. NCBI lineage: Eukaryota > Metazoa > Arthropoda > Insecta > Hymenoptera > Vespidae > Dolichovespula > Dolichovespula sylvestris. The sequence continues at coordinate 3,775,173 of OU964981.1, forward strand.
GTCATAAAACATTCAAAATGACCTTACTTATTTTTTCGATGGCCCCTTTCTTGACTTCTCGAGTATTTGAGAGAGAGAGAGAGAGAGACAGAAAATAAAGTAAATATTAATTTATTGTACTCCGTGTACATTGTACGTTGTTTAAATAATTATAAAATTATTTGAGAGTATAAGTTATTTAAATTTAATCGTATGGAGAGAGAGAATATCGATATTTACTTGTTGTTAATGCAAAAGAATACAAATGCGACGACTTTGTAATTTTTCGATATGAATATATATATATATATATATATATATATATATATATATATATATATATGTAGATTAGGGCGAATTATCGAAAAGCTAAATTTTAAAATTAATTTTAGAAATAATTAAATGAAATACAAGGAATTTGCATTCTACCATTAATAATGTCGGCGGCCTTATTCATCGCGTCGTTCTTGCACGTTCAAAGGTCGCTCCGCCATTTTAAGGTCGAACGAAACGAAAATCGTTCCTTTCGATACATCGATCGATCATAACCTTTAGTTCGATGTATGTTGTATTCCGCTTTGTGCATCAGTTCGCTTCTATGCGTAGCAAGGGAAGGCTCGTGGTGAATTGGAGATTATTATTCAAGTTATTTTTTTAATATTGTTTTGTAAAAGAAGAAAAAAATATGACGGAAGATAAAACAGAATTTGTAAGTATAAATCGTATATAGTTGATTATTTGTGCCGATGGCTTTGTGGGTTTAGATAACCTCACTTTTTTCTCGACGAATGCTTCGTACAAATATCTAACAAATCGGTTATAAATTCACTTTTGTGGCTTAAATACACGTGCATTGTTATAAATTAACATATTATCGTTTTTATTTGTTAGAAAGTATCAGGTTTGAAAGTTTTATTTTTTTTAAATACGCGTATAAATGTGTATTACATTGTCTAGGATTGGGGGAATGAAAAGTTACAACGTGCTCAAAAAACAGTGGACGAATCTCCCTACGACTTGGAAGCTTGGAGTGTTCTAATCAGAGAAGCTCAAAATAGGCCTATTACAGAAGTTCGACCCATCTTCGAAAAACTCATTTCCGTATTCCCATCTGCCGGCCGCTATTGGAAAATTTATATAGAACAAGAGGTATAATGAATTATTCTCAACTTCTATTGCGATTGGAATGATTTTCATATAATCGATTCGACGTTCATATAAAATACCTTTCTTTCTCTCTTTCCAGATGAAAATGCGGAACTTTGAAAAGGTGGAAAAGGTATGTTATTACGATTGTCTGAGTTTTCAAATTTAAGTAAAAATAAATTAAATGTTTATGCCAACACGATATTTAAGTTGTTCAGTTAAAATATATAAACAGGATCGACATAAAAAATTTTTTAAATTGCCCAACTATTTGGTATCTTACTTGATAAATAATTTTTGCTTTTATACAAATTCAAAAGATAAATTTGGGTTTACGCGATTGTTTTTAATTATATTATATATATGATGCAGTATAGATAACATATTTGCACTGCATGATAATATTATATAATTATTGCTATAAGTGAACTCAAGTTTAAATTCGCAATGCGTAGAAAAGGATAAAGGAATGGTGCTTTTAACCGAACAACATTACTTATTGATGTTTAAGTTTTCTTTTTTACAGTAGCACCACAAATTATAATGTCAAACTAACTTAAAATGTTCCAATATTATCTTACAATGTGATACACAGCACTTTACATATCATGTGAGGTGAATAAAAGCATTTTATTTCACCATAAGTCAATTATTTCATTAATTAATAACTGATCTGTTGATACATTTGGGAGGTTGTTTTCTTATGTAAGTAATAAGCCATATTCTCTTATTATATCTTCTATGATAGGCTAAAATAAAAAGAAAATGTATAAAAATAATTTTGCATGAAACGACTTAAGAAGACAACTTTCTGAATGTAACAGCCTTGTATTCCTTCCTGCGGTACATTTGTTACATATATTAGTTGTGTTTAGATTACCTTTGACAAAGTGACAAATGATTCTGAATTTAGCAAATACAGAATTTCTACTGTGGAACTTAAAGTGGCACTTTATGCGTTCAGTTACTCCTATAACCTGAATATTATGGTATCTAATTATTTCATCTACAAATTCATAAATTTGTAGTTGATCGGTCTAATTAATTACCAAATTCCAAAGATTCCCAGCAGACCCTCTATCCATTCACAATTATTTGAGGCGTTATAAATTAACGTCCTCAAGTATTGTGATAAATTTAAAGAGGTAGCATAAGGTGATGATGATGTTGTTTTAGTTGATAATCTATAATAAATCCTTTTTGAATCTCTATCATATGTAATATTAATATAGCTTTTACACTCACCTTATGTTGCTTCGTGTTGTCTTCATTTTTTTTCTATCGTTTGGGGATCATTCATTTCTAGATCCCACGTAGGTTTGCAAAATTTTTACGTGATGGCCCCACCTAAAAAAAAAAAAATAAAAAAAAATAAAAAAAAAATAAATAAATATTCTTTATTTTGTGTGGGGCTAATTTTGTAGTAATTGTAAACAATGATAACATCCATTAAAGATTTTTTATTCGATAGAAATATTGAAGAATATGTTTATGCAATAAACCATTCTTAATTGATGCATTTGTGCATTATTATTTATCCCAATATATATATCTATATATATATAAATACATAAAGATATATGCATATACATAAATATTATAATCATTGTATATTGTTAAATATTTTGCATAATAAATAATTTATAACGTTTTCTTACTTTAACGTGATTTGTACCAATAATATTTTATATGCATAGAAAGAAAACTTGCCTATTTGGGTAAGTAGGGTGGTAGATACGTGTCTTATTCTATGATTGAGTGTTGACGGAAGTATATATCTTCGGCATATTAATTCTCCATTGATCAGATGTACTTCTAAATTGATTGTTTTGTCTGACAGCTTTTCCAAAGGTGCCTCATGAAAATCTTAAACATTGAATTATGGAAACTTTACCTTTCTTATGTAAAAGAAACTAAGGCCAGTCTTGCGACATACAAGTAAGTGCACACGAAGATACTTTAGAGTCCATTCGAATAAATATATTATTTTAAAATATTAAATATGAAATTATAATATTATTATTATTATTATTCGTTTTCTAGGGAGAAGATGGCACAGGCTTACGACTTTGCTTTGGACAAAATTGGAATGGATATACACTCTTACAGTATTTGGAACGATTACGTTATGTTTTTGAAAAGCGTGGAAGCAGTAGGTTCATACGCTGAGAACCAAAAAATTAGCGCCGTCCGTAAGGTAATAAATTATATATATATATATATATATATATATATATATATATATAAACGTCTTGATCGAACGTATGAAATCAAAACGTTTTACAATATTTTACAGGTATACCAACGTGGCGTTATTAATCCTATGATAAACATGGAACAGTTGTGGAAGGACTACATGGCATTTGAACAAAATATTAATCCGATAATTGCAGAAAAAATGGCAATCGAACGATCGAGAGACTATATGAATGCAAGACGAGTTGCCAAGGAATTGGAAGCGGTAACGAGGGGTTTGAACAGAAGTGCTCCTAGTGTACCACCGACTGGCCATCCGGAAGAAGTAAAACAAGTAATTTATCTCAAATAATAAAATATTTACAAGCTTACAAATTACCTATTTGTTGTAATATAAAATATATTAAATCTTTTCTAACCCTCCTTATGTCGTAGGTTGAATTATGGAAAAAGTATATCGCATGGGAACGTAGTAATCCATTGAGAACGGAGGATACATCTCTCGTTGCGCGTAGAGTTATGTTCGCGATAGAACAGTGTTTATTATGTTTGGGACATCATCCTGCGGTTTGGCATCAGGCTGCCCATTTTCTCGAACTAAGTTCGAAGATATTGACCGAGAAAGGTGACGTTAACGCCGCTAAAAATTTAAGCGACGAAGCAGCTACGATGTTCGAAAGAGCGACGAATACGTTGTTGTCGAAGAACATGTTGTTGTATTTTGCCCATGCCGATTTCGAGGAAGGCAGAGTGAAATATGAGAAGGTCCATCAGATTTATCAAAAGTTTCTCGATATTCCCGACATCGATCCGACTTTGGTAGGGTATCTTTTTCTCGATGATCTCATCGAATTAAATTATAAAATTATTCGTATTAAGACGACCGGTAGGAGGGGGGACAGGAGGAAGGTTAGAGATATTCATCACGTTTTTTTTTTTTTTTTTTTTTTTTTTCTCTTATCATTTCACAGGCATACGTACAATATATGAAATTCGCGAGGCGAGCCGAGGGGATAAAATCGGCCAGGACCGTTTTTAAAAGAGCCCGCGAGGATCCACGTTGCAAGCATCACGTTTACGTTGCCGCCGCACTTATGGAGTACTATTGTACCAAAGATAAAAATATTGCATTTAGGATTTTTGAGCTTGGATTGAAAAAATTCGGCGACAATCCCGATTATATCCTTTGTTATATAGATTATTTATCGCATTTAAATGGTCAGTACATTTTTTTCTTTTTCTATTTCTTTTCTCTTTTTTTTTACACTCTTCTTTTCTTTTTTTGTTGCTTTCTACTATCGTTGTCTATTTAATTGCGAAACTTTATTTCATTGTATCGTTTCGTTGTATTACAGAGGACAATAATACTAGAGTTTTATTCGAAAGGGTATTATCTTCTGGGAGCTTGGAACCAGAAAAGTCGGTGTAAGTGTATTCTCTTGTGTGTGTATGTGTGTGTGTGTGTATGTCAGATCTAATTATGCATTTGTTAATTATTAACGATTGTCTGTATGAAATTAATTTTTTCAGTGACATTTGGAATCGTTTTTTGGAGTTCGAATCAAACATAGGAGATTTAGCCAGTATAGTTAAGGTCGAAAAAAGGCGAAGTGCTGTATTAGAAAAGGTTTTTATCGAAAAAACAATATATATATATATATATATATATATATATATATATATACTTGAATATTATCAGTTATTTATATACTTATCAATATATTATTTTCGACCAGATCAAAGAATTCGAAGGAAAGGAAACGGCCCAGTTGGTGGATCGTTACAAATTCCTTGATTTGTATCCCTGCACGCCAATGGAATTAAGATCGATCGGATACATGGAGGTATCCAGCGTGGCTAGAAATTCAACCGGCGCAGTACCACGAGTACCTGACCCAGAAGAAGCCATAGCTTCGTTGCCTAGACCGGATTTATCACAAATGATACCATACAAGCCAAAAGTAAACGCTTTGCCAGGAGAGCATCCAGTACCTGGTAAATATATACATATATATGTATATTTATATATTATTTTGGGGAAAAAGAAATCCATTATTATTTCGTTCACATTCACGTAAAAGTAATGGATTTCTTTTCCCCTAACCTTTTTCATTCATACGATATTGATGAATATTGTACGCGTATGCTATTGCATACTTTTATCTCTATCTATCTTTATCTAACCATTTCTCGTTCACATTTTCTCTCTCTGAATCTTTTTTCTTTTTAACATGGATTTTATGATTATTACAGGTGGAACCTTTCCTTTACCACCTGCCGCGGCACAATTATGTACGATGTTACCACCGCCTGGTTGTTTTAGAGGACCCTTCGTAGCAGTTGATCTACTGATGGACGTTTTTAGTAGAATACAATTACCCGATCACGGTTAGTTCTACGTATTACAATTTTTATGAGAAAGTCCACTTTCTTTTTTTTTCTTTTATTATTATTATTATTATTATTATTATTATTATTATTATTATTATTATTATTATTATTATTGTTGTTGTTATTTTTAACGTCACTGTAAGATAATTTTTATTGGTTATGTCTCTTACAGCGCCATTACCGGTCGCGGATAACGGATGCGACACGAAATTGTTCGACCTAGCGAAATCAGTACATTGGATAGTTGACGAGAGCAACGATGGTATGAGTATCGGCTCAAAACGCAGAAGAACGCGTTTAGCAGGAGACGATAGCGAGGAAGAGGATTTACCTCCACCACCTGCGAACGATATTTACCGACAAAGGCAACAGAAACGAGTGAAATGAAGATATATATATGTATATATATATATATATATATATATATATATATATATATATATATATACATACGCGCGATAAAATTGTCCATTTTTTTGTTTTTTAATCACGATAAGATTCGATCTGAGTAAGCGCAAGCAAGCAAGCAAGCGAGAAGAAATTCGTGACGAGACGAAAATATTTTTTCTTTTGATAAGAGAGGGATCAAATATCCTCGAGATATTTTTTCATAATTCCTTTTTGTCCCTTAGGGTGACAAACTCCGAGCGTATAAGAGAGCGTGTTTGGTACGTCGATTTGAAGAAAAAAGAAAAAAAAAGAAAAGAAAAAAAATCAATCATCATTATCGATTAATCGTATGTTAAGTATGGAGTTATATAAGTAATAATTCCTTGCGTGCTTTAAACAGAGCACGGATACTTTCGAGTACTGTGTACTCAATAAAATTTCGCGTATAATACGAATAAATCAATATATACATATTTATATATATATATATATATATATATATATATATATATATATATTAACCTTCACACCTTTTATTTAAATATTTTGACGTAACATTTATATTTGAAGTATCCGAAGAGAAAGAAACGAAATAAGGAAAAATAAAAAAATAAAAAAAAAAATTTAACACGAACAAAATTGCGAAGTGAGTAACCCCCGCCCCCACACTCGTTTGTATCTTCTGTTCATCCATTATTCTCAATTAATCAAAACTGTTAACGTGTGTATATTGATTTTTAATCTAAAAGCAAAGCAAAGCAAACAAATTATCATCTCTTGATACAATTTGTATTCCATGTAAAGAAATATTGTCAGATTTATTCTTGGGCACGGTCAGAGAAAAAGATTCGATTATTTCTAGTAAAATAAATACAATTTAATGAACGATTTCATTTATATATATATATATATATATATATATATATATATATATATATCCTACTCTCTCTCTCTCTCTCTGTTACATGGTGGACACGATACGAGAAGAGACCAAGCTATTAACCTGCCCTCGACGATTCTATTCGCGAATGAGCCGAAATCCGTTAGCAGGTATATATGTATGTATGTATGTATGTATGTATGTATATATACATATATATATATATATATCTTCCTCTCTTCGATAAGAGCGCAATTAAACTTTGATCGCCATTCGTAGTTCGAGTGGCTGGTAATGGCTCCCTTCGGGGTTACGCTAAATTGGTCTGCGGCCTTTGAAAATAGTCGGCGTTCTCCGTTATAGTTGCTGCTTCGAAAACTTGATGAATGATGGAAATCTGCTGGCAACTTCGTTAGCCATTTCCGCAAATTACAATGCAAAATCAAGATCGCGCGAGGTAGCATGACGCTCGGTAATAATGTAGGCTAACCGAACGGATATTTATCTCTGTGCACTTACCTATGTACATACGTACATACCTACATACCTACATTTTGAAATCGATTCGATTTGATACGTTTTGATCGAACAGTAATTCTCGAGATTAAGAAATAAAAGAAGATGAAAATGAAGAAGAAGAGGATATATACCGTTCGATATAGTGCGAATAATTTTATCGAAACGAATGAAATAATTAACGAGTAGTTAATATTATTAGAAATAAAATCGATTATACAAATGATAATCGATTTGGTAATATGACGAAGCTCGTTTTTATATAATCGATTAATTAAGCGCCGAGAGAGAAGAATCGGAGAATATATTTTATTGGTAGTTGCGCAGGAGTGTTAGGGGTGATGATGTAACGGGGAGAAAGCGAGAGAAAGATAGAGATAGAGATAGTGAGAGAGAGAGAGAGAGAGATGTAGGGGGTGTTGTATAGGACTATAGGAAGGAAGGAAGAGTAACAGCAGGAGCTCTATTACGTCGACATAAATTCTGACCACGCTTGGCACGCGCGACTATGGCATAGTTGTGCCTCCATCCGTCTTGAACCAAGATACCTTACATTTATGTTCGACCTGACTGAACCATGAAACGGGCGAAGCAAAGATATTCGATATATTTCTCGTTCTATTTCTCTCTCTCTCTCTCTCTCTCTCTCTCTCTCTCTCTCTCTCTCTCTATTTATCTCATTCTCATTCTCATTCTCCTTCTCTTTCTCTCCCTTCCTATCCCTATTTCTCTATTTCTGTTTTCAACTTTCCCTTTACGTTTTCCCCGAGTAGTTGTAGAACATCAGTGCCAGGGAGAGTTTTACTTCGTCTAATTACACGAGCTCGTTCGTCATATCCGTTCGTGCATCTCCAAGTGCAGCGGTAAGCACTTTCGTTAGAAAACACGGTTTTTAATGTTTACGTTTTTAATGACTCTTTCAAAGAGATATACCCTCGTTGGAGGATTAACCAACGGTGTTAAATGTATGTATCTCTGGGTATTCGTGTTCTAGAGAATGCGCGAGCGTTTAGAAATATGTCGGGGAAGAGAAGAAGAAAAAATATATATATATATATATATATATATATATATATACATATGTACATATATTTTTATCGAGATGAAAATGCAAAGATCATTATAAAAAACAAAAAAAAACAAAAAAAAAAAAACATAGAGAAAAATTTCGTACGTTCTTCTTTCTTTCTTTCTTTTTTTTTTTTTTCTTTTGTTTTCCCTTCTTCGACGTATAAGCCGATAAATGTCGTTTGATAGGAAGGAACTATAAACGTCTCGCAGAAATTTTCACTACCACCTGAACCCCATGGATCCAGGTGTTTTCCTACGGATTCGATAATGTACCCGTTTGGTAATACCTTAAGCTATAAACTATCCTCCTTATCCGTTCTATCGAGAAACGCTTTTATTTGTCACTGAAATCTTTAGCTTTGGTAACTAACGATGACGACAAAAAAAAAGAAAAAAAGAAAAAAGAAATTATTCTTCGAAGGAACCTTTACGTTCTTAAATATTTTACTTTTCGATAGAATGAAAGAAGGAAAGAGAGAGAGAGAGAGAGAGAGAGAGTCATAGTCATTAAATCTACCTTCCTATTAATAGAATACTGCATTATGTCTTTACTTTCGTATTGTTAACGGCTTCTTAACGAGCCAAATGCGTGGCGCAAAGTACGCTGCTCGTTCTTTGCAATGGCATATCTTTCATTGTACCCTTATTATTAATGTTCTACTCCAACTTTCAACATTATTCTCCTTTTAACCTCCACCCCACCCTCCGTGATAATTAATAATAATATTATAATATTTTTAATACCCATCGAAACGTTTTAAACCAAAACAGATATATACCACCGTCAGTCTGTCTTCTTCTATCAATGAATTCCTTATTTCCGATTTTGATCGATATAATATAGCCCGATAAAGATAGATACTTTAAACGTTGAATATTCCTCGTACCTTCTTACTTTTCTTTATTTCTTTCTTTCTTTCTCTTTTTTTTTTTTTTTTTTTGTCGAAAGCTTCTTAAGAAACGGAAATTTCAAATACAACCCGTCAGCCGATCGTTCTCCCACGGTACGACGTTTTAATAATTACTCGGTCGCGACGATTTGGATCGATGCACGAATGTAATCGATTTCCGATAATCGGTTTATTCCTTCAAGCCATGCTCCAACAAGAGTATCAATGAGAACGAATTTCTCTCTCTCTCTCTCTCTCTCTATCTATCTATCTATCTCTACCTCTATCTCTGTCTTTATCTCTCTCTCTCTTTCTCTCTCTTTCTTTTTTTTTCTGTCTCTTTCAAGATCCTCTCGTTAACGTCACATATGTAATACCAGCTTAACTTAAAAGCTTATCAAATACATCAAATGCGATTTTCCAAAGGACGACAATACGAAACATTTGTTTTTGTTGTTTTTTAATTTAACCGACGCTACTATCCTTCTCTCTCTCTCTCTCTCTCTCTCATTCATTCTCTTTTTCCTATTATTCTTTTCTTTTTAAATCGAAGCCACGCTTTCAAACGTTCGACCATTTCATTTATTCGCGCGTGACATTTGATTAACGTGAAAGGCGCGTAAAGTTTTATATTCCTTCTTATATTCACCTTACGGAATAACAACTCTCGGTATCATTCTTACGTAAAATCCGATACTATCGAGAATATTTATAGAATTTCATGCTAAAATATTTTATACTTTCTCTCTCTCTCTCTCTCTCTCTCTCTCTCTCTCTCTCTCTCTCTCTCTTTTTACCTGACACACAGTCATATATTCTTTTCATCGAGAACGACCCTCGCGAGGTTAACGAAGATATCACAAATTGCCTCCACCCATTAATTCTCACACATCCACGGAGAGAAAATTTAAAGGGGTGAGAGACTCTCTCTCTCTCTCTCTCTCTCTCTTTCTCTCATTCTCTCTCTTTCTCTCTTTCTCTCTCGCGTAACCGCCTGGGACGCAACTTTGGGGACTGGTCTTTGAAACTTTGCTTCTCTATCTCAGAAGGAGGAAGACAAATGACAAGAGCCGAAAGGAGAGTCTGAAACTGGTAGTTGGCCTTTCATAGAACGCAAACGCATAACTCTCTCTCTCTCTCTCTCTCTTTCCTACTTTACTGAAACGTGGACTGCCTGCCACCATCGCGGCCGTTCCGTTCAGTTCCGTTCATTTCTACTGTTAAAGCCGCCGCCTAAGAAGAGTAATTTCAGTCCACCCTACCCACCCCACCCCACCTCACCCCATCCCACCCCCGCCCGCTAAGAACATCGACTAAGGCAAACGGATATTTGTCGACGTTCCAAGTCGCCCCAACCACCGGATACTTCTCAAGATTACAACAAACCCGATTATACCCGCAAGAATTACATTTCTAAAGCATATTGGATTAAATATATATTGGATTAAATATATATATATATATATATATATATATATATGTTTTCTTCTTTTTCGTCATTTAATTTAAAACTCCATTTACGAGTTCGTCGATCGTACGAATCAATTGGTCCCTCAATCATCTACAAACGCCATAAAGTATCTCACTTATCCGCAGGATAAATCATGCGTGCGCTCATATACCAATTTTTGTCGTTACTTAGCGTTCAACGTTTTTTCCTTTTTCTTTTCTAACTACACGCGATACAGGCAACTTGTTTTTTTTTTTTTCGTTTCTTCTTTCTTCTTTCCTTTTTTTTTTTTTTCAATTACATTTCAACGAGCCTTCCCTTGGACGGACCGTGAGCGAGACGATTCGATCGTGCAGAGAGAGAAAGAGAAAGAGAGAGAGAGAGAGAGTTTTTTATTTTTTTAATTATAACGCATTGACGATATCGACAATGAGAAAACGAGAAGATAGTATCAATGAGCCATAAAATCTCGTATAAAACGCGATAAAGGCGATATCTCTATCGTACAAATTTACAATCAAACGGGTTAGTTAACGATATATGACGATCGAAAATATATCGACGAAATGTAGGAATATTTATTATCCATTAGTAGTCGTATTATGCAACAAATTTTATTGGATTGGAAGCAATTCATTGAATTGCAGCTCTCGTCATCGAAGATATGAGACGTCGTTATTCCTACAATAGGGTCGTTTGAAAAGTGCGACTCGTCCTTCACGGTAATAGATGAAGACTTTTCTTCTTTCCACTGGATATTTTCTTCTATTTCTCTCTCTCTCTCTCTCTCTTTCTCTCTTTTTCTCTCTCGTCCTATCCTTCCTTCGCCATTCAGGTTAAGCCAGAAAAATGCATGGACAAGAAGAATGCCGAGATATATCCGGCGGTTACTCTTTGCGCACACACCTTTTGCCAGAGCCCTTCCCCTTTTCCCTTTTTCACCTTCCCTCCCCTCCCCTCCCCTCCCCTCCCCTCTCCACCCCGCCGCTTCCACCTCTTCCACCCCCCCCCCTCTTTACCCGTATACCCGGCGTCTCTCTTACCGATATGCATTATCGACGTAATAAACTTTCCACGGATATTTATGCGAGATTGTGCTTCTCTCTCTCTCTCTCTCTCTCTCTCTCTCTCTCTCTCTCTCTCTCTCTCTTTCGCGTTATCCCACGTGAGGGATGTTCACCCGCGCGAAAGAGAAAATTGCACGAAGGCGCTAATGTATTAATCGTGAAAACGAGCTTTTATCGGGTTTCTACGGTTAAATGCATTCGGGGCTTTTTTCTTTTTTTTTTTTTTTCTCTCTTCTCCTTCTTTTTTTTTTTTTTTTCTTTCTTTTTTGAAACGAGGGAGACCTTCCGCGCCAAATGAAATTTCATTTATTCTTTGAAACGTGTAAAATGAAAAAAAAATTATGCGCGAACGAACGAACGAACGAACGAACGAAACAAAAAAAAAAAAAAAGAAGAAGAAAAGAGAAACAGAAAAAAAACCTTTATTATCGAATTACGACAATGATTCGGCAACTTTCGGGAAATATTTTGTTATTTTATATTGAAAAGTTACGACGGTCCATATATTTAAATGTCTCTAAATTTAAAATATAATGTTTTAAAATATTTAAATTTTAAACATTTAAATGTTCGTATACATATTATTGCTATCTCTCTCTCTCTCTCTCTCTCTCTCTCTCTTTCTCGTTCGCGTAAAACGCAAACGTTCGTTTAAATCGAATAAAAACGAAGGAGGGGGATAGATTCGAACAATAGTGTTAATCGCACGGATGTTATCTAATTGTAATTACGCCCTAGCCGCTACCGTTAGTAATATTAATTACCTCACCTAATTGTGTGTATTCCGTTAAATTACCGAGAATACCGCCGGCCCTACGTCTGACCGGTGACGCGCGCACGGACCAAATCCATTTGTCACTTCTCTGCAATATTTATGTGCCAAATTTGCGTTTGGATTAGCCGTACTTGTATTTGTAAATGTGCCTGAACGAGCGCGTAAATGTCACCGATATTGCGATAGAAGAGAAACGTATCATCGTACACTACACCTAATACCCCTCCGACTATCGTCTCTCGTATTTAATTTTGCATTTTTTATTTATTCATTCATTTATTTATTATTATTATTATTTTTTTTTTTTTTTTTTCAATAATATCAACGACTTCGACCAATGGAAGTTGTCGATTTAAAGAAAAAAAAGAAAGAAAAATAGAAAAGAAAAGAAAAATCATCGTTCACTTGCAATTTAATTATTAATTCTTACATTTTTAATTCTCTTCGAAGGAAAACGATTAACATCGTTATTTTTCTTTTCATTATCTTTATTCTACTAATAAGCTTAATTAGCAGTATAAAAAGATTCTTTATTCATAGTCAATCAATCGATTATTATTATTCATTTTGTACGTAATAAGAGAGAACGAGAGAGAGAGAGAGAGAGAGAGAGAGAGAAAACAATAATTATCCTTTGTATTCGGTTTAATTAAAGGAAAACTTAACCATCCATTTATTTCGATTTTTAATAATATACCGTCATATATATATATATATATATATATATATATATATATGTATATAGCTACTAATTATAAGTTAATTTACGCTTAATGTAATCTACCGAATTGTTGTAATTAATACGTAATAATGATAATATTAATGAAGTCGGTAGGGGGGAGGGGTGGGGGAAAGGAAATAAAAACGAATGAATGTATAAACAAATGAAAAACACACAAAAAAAATAACAACAACAACAACAACAGCAACAAAAGAAAAGGAAAGAGGAAGTAACATTTGACTATCGATTTATTCCGAATTGATAAAATTGTATTAAAGTCATGATTTAAGGCTTGAGAAAATATTTGAGGGATGATCCAGTCGGAAAATCGTGACACGTTGCCGGTCAAAACGGTTTATTACTCGACCGACAGCTCGGGATTTTTACGGAAGCGTGACTGGCATGGAAAAAATCAAGAGGGAGGACTTGAGAGATCGATATTCTTTCTCTCTCTCTATCTATCTCTATCTATGTATCTATCTCTCGTATTATATACTTTCTCTTTTTCTCGTTGGTCTCACGAAAAATTGACATCGAAAGCGACAAGAGATACGATCGTGGCCGATGTTCGATCGAAGTCGATGCGGATGTGCCGTCTCTCTTGTATATATACATACATACATACATACATATATATATATATATATATATATATATATATGTAAATGTATATAGATATACATTACATATGTACGTACGTATGTATATACACGTATGTACGTAGGCACATTTATCATGGTTATCGATGGCACTCGACGCGGAGCACGCCGACGTTGGTCAAGTGGACGTAACCGTATACGAACTCGAATCGATTTAGAATCGAAATTTCGATCTCTCGAATTCTAATCGTCGAGAATCAACAAACTCTCTCTCTCTCTCTCTCTCTCTCTCTCTCTCTCTCTATCTCTATCTCTATCCATCAATCTTTCTCTTTCCCCTCTTTCAATTCTATTTTTTTTTTTTTCATAAATTAACGTTAATATATTGTTTCCTTTCGATCCCCTAGAATGCATTTGTTTTTTTTTTCATTTCTTTTCCCACATCCTCGCTCCCTATTTCTTCTCTCTCTCTCTCTCTCTCTCTCTCTCTCGGTTCTTTAATATTTTTGATTTTTCTATATCGAAAGAATATTTGATAGAAGAAACATTTATTATATTTTTCTTAGGTATGGAAGAAGAGATCGGGAATGTAGGAAATCGATAACCTTTGGAACGTAGACGTGTACGAACGAGGCTGTCTTAAGCAATTAAGAAGCCCTCGAAAATACAACGATAACCTCCGTGCAAGTCTCGTTGCAGAAATTGATAACGTGCGCCACCGTGGATGATGAATAGATGCGTTCGTGCGTTCGTTGTAGCACGTTGCTAGAATGGGGGAGGAGGAGGAGGAGGAGGAGGAGGAGGAGGAGGAGGAGAGGGAGAAGAATAAGAAGAACAGGAAGAACAAGTAGAAGAGGAAGAGGCGAGAAACTAAAGTCGAGGAGGGATACAAAAGAAACGACCAAGAGGTGGAAGAGGAAAGAGAGAGAGAGAGAGAGAGAGAGAGAGAGGGAGGGAGAGAAATGCTTTCGTCTGGAACAAGGTAGAGTATTAATCAAGAGGCCTCTTTCGTTGTTATCTTAAGAAGAAGAGGAAGAAGAAGAAGAAGAGAGAGAAGAAAAGAGAGGGAATAGAAAACAAAAAGAAAGAGAAAAATAAGACAAAGAAGCGGAAGAAGAAGAGGAAGAAGAGGAGGAGGAAGGAAGAAAGTATCGTGGATAATACTGGGGAACGAATTAAATGCGAGCTCGTTAAGAAAATCGCGAGAAGACACTTTTGATTACCCTTTGACGTCTGGGGAACATATTTTAACATTCTTACGACGTGTTCGCTCGTGCTTGAACCATTTCTTTTTTTTTCTTTTTTTTTTTTTTCTTTTTTTCTTTTTTTCTAATCCTTCCCAATCGACGATCGAATATCCGTCGACTCGATGATAACGTTTTAAAATTGTCGAGTTGGTTCGACGAGGAAAAAGAAAAAAAAAAAAAAAAGAAAAAATAATCGTCGCTCTCGAGAACGAGAAACGACCGCTCGTAGTCATTTAATATTATTTCGTGGGTGTATCTTATTGTGACGTATCATTCGTAATTATGATTATGAATATTATAATTATAATTATAATAATTATTATTAATTATTATTATTATTATTATTATTATTATTATTATTATTAAGCGGGAGATAAATTCTCATTTCTCTGTGTTGACATTAAACTCGACGAGAAGTCAAAAAGACGAGCCCTTGCCCAGTTTTTATATGGGATTCAATGCGTGCGGAGTTACAATGCAGTAAGGGAAAAAGCCTTTCTAGTTTCGTCGCGGCGCCTATGCTTGAGCACACTCGCGCCCACGGGGGACAAAGAGGGGAAAAAAAAATTGTCTCTTTCATTAAAAAGCCACCGTTTTCATTGTGAGGCAAAAAGGAAGGGCAGCGCACGACGACCGAGAGGTGGAAATTTATTAAACGTTACCCGACCGACGAGAGGAGTTTCTCTATACGTAGCCGGTACGACGACATAACCACCCTTACGATCCGTGAATGCAAACGATAAAAAGGGAAGACATCAAAAAAAAAAAAAAAAAAAAAAAGAATAAGAAAAAATAAACGATAAGAGAGTGAGAGACAAAAAATGAAACGAAACAGAGAACGGAAGAAAAAAAAAAAAAAAAGAAAAAGTAAAAGGAAGGAAAAGGACACGGTCGATCTCTCGATATTTCTTTATGAATATTTGGATGCTGCTGCTGCTGCTACCGCTGCCGTAGGTCGAGGTGCAAAGAAGAAAAAAGAAAAAAAGAGAAAAGAAAGGGAGGAAAAAAAGAAGCGGAAGATTCTTTCTTTTTCCCCTCTCTCTCTCTCTTTTTTATTTTTATTATTATTATTATTATCACGAAAGAACAAAAGCACGATTCCTGTGTCACGACACGCGTTTCCTTTCCAATTTCATACATATTTCCTTCGTACCTATGCACACACGTACGATATCTATGTATGTACGTATGCACGTACATATCTATCTATATACGTATAGATATACATCTAGCCAAGGCTTTTGTCGTTTTTCACATTCTTCTTACCCGTGCATTGCCGCACACCCACCCGCGTCATCAGTTTTCCATACTACGTGCTAGACGACCTAACGCTTTTGTACCGTGAGAGTAATTAAAACATTTTGGCGTAACTGTGAGTGTTCTTTGAGTATTAAACGTGCCAGAAAATTCATTCTTCGTTGGCCTTTGGGCTCTGAAGGTTCGTTCCAGTCCATGAAAGAAGAGTACGCGCGTATGTTACGGAAAACAAACTTGTTTGTTTCATCCTACGCGCGTTACGAAGTTGCTGTTAACTCCTCTTTTTTTCCAGTCTCCTCTCCATTCCACTTATCTTATTTTCTTTTCTTTCTTTTTTCTTTTTTTTTTTTTTTTCATTTCAGTAAAACTATAGCCCCCCCCCCCCCCCCACGTGTACATACGTAACTTAAGTATATTCGTTTTCTTTTCCTTCTTTTTTTTTTCCGATCTGTACATCATACCTTTGTCATTTCGATTCATTTGTCCGATACGTAAGCGTTAATATCTTTTCTTTCGTGTTTTTTTTTTTTCAAAATAGATCTATAGAAAAAAAAGAGAGAGAGAGAGAGAGAGAGAGAAAAAAAATATATATATATATATATATATGTAGTACCCGAGAAGTTTCAAGAAGGTTCTCAAACAAGAGTTTAATGTGAGCGTTTAATTTTTCGTTTTCGAATAACGTTCTGTTTAAGAGCAAGAGCGTTAATTCCTCGTTTTGAGATTTTGTTTTGTTTAAAACGTGAACACTTCGTTCAGAGAAGTTATAAGACGTTTACAAAGAGTTAAGACGCGTTCGTTCCGTTTGTTCATGTTTCACAAATAAACCTATTACATTTATCGTTACATCTTCCTAGCTCAAAACTAATTAATTTTATCTTAATATAATTTCTCGTTATACGTATGAGAAAGAAAGATAGAAAACAAATGATTGTATCGATGATTCGAGGAACATTAAACCGATATCGTCGTCGTCGTCGTCGTAGTAGAACGATTAAGAACGCATCGATCCCCCGTGAACGTTCACGATCTTGGGGGGGGGGGGTTTCGAAGTAAGTTTCTGAATCGTATTGAACCGAACGGAGATTATTCTCGCGAGTAGTAACGTGAAATTTGACTTCCGTCTTGGCTCTTAGTGCGGTTAAAGGGATGGTCATCGGAAGCTTCACTGCCAAGTCGAGTTTGAGCGAACGTTTTCTTAGGATCCATCGGTGTACTACGTTCTACCGCAATCTGTCATGCTTCCAACTGCTATAAATTTCTCTCTATCTCTATCTCTCTCTCTCTCTCTCTCTCTCTCTCTCTCTCTTTTTATCTTTTCTTCACCTCCATCTTCTATTTCTTCCTTCTCTTTGTGTCTCTTTGCGTAGCAACCCTCTTAACGTCGTTCTAACGAACGTCATTTCACTCGAACGTCATTTCACTCGAACGGGCCTATTCCAATTAATTTATTCGCCGGGATATAAGGTACTACGATATCGATTTCCCCTTTCACTTTTTTTCTTTTTGTTTTTATTTATTTTTTTTTTTTTATGAAAAATGATATTTCTCTTTGTTCGACGTTTTACGCGTTTGTCACGCCATCGAGCACGTTAGTCGAACTGTTTACCCAACGTTCAATTAACTTCGGGGGCATGGAGAGTCATTTGTAAGGCTACCCCTTCGATCTACCCCCTCCCTCCTCCTCCCTCCTCCTCCTCCTCCTCCCCCGCCCCTCCTCTCCTCTCCCGTTGACTCTTACTCGGCATCTATCATCCCCCTTTTTTTTTTTTTTTTCCCGGAGATCGAAACGATATGGCGGAAGATAAAATGGAAACGTGCTCTCTTTCGTGATTGCTATTTTCTTTCTCTGAGAAACGAAAAAGGAGGGGTGAACAGAAAGGAAGAGGGGAGGAAAACAAAAGCAAAAAAAAAAAAAACAAAAATAAGAAGAAAACGCGCTAACATTCTTTTCGTTATTTTTCTTCCCTTCCCTTCCCTCTCTCTCTCTCTCTCTCTCTCTGTCTATCTATCTATCTATCTATCTATCTATCATCTCTCAAAAAGCGTTTCGTAAGAAGCTCTCGTCAAATTCGAGCTCGCTCAAATGTTCTCACGTCTTTTATTTTATTTTATTTTATATATATATATATATATATATATATATATATATATATATGTATATATATATAGGATTAATATAACAACCGTTATTTTTCTCTTCTCGAGGAAAATCTCGGTTTTTGGAGAGAAACCCTCCCCCCCCCTCCAAGCCTTTTTCCCGCGCATATTTCTTAAGCCACGATAAAAGTCAAATCAAAGTTACATCACATTCCCACATTTCGTTGCTGGCGAATGGGGAATATTGTGTGCCAAGTGGAAACGTTAGAGTTATGGTCGGCCGTAATGCACGTAGACGCTCGAAAGTAGTAGGGATACGAATGTAGTCGGCCGTCGAGTGAAATGGTAACGAAAATAGCGAGCCCCCGTCGTAGCGGCGTACCGCGTTACGAATAGAAAATTTGTGGAACCCAAAATAATAAAAAAAAAAAAAAAAAAAAAGAAGAGGAAGAAGAAGAAGAAAAGGGATAAGAAAAGAAGGGCGTAACGAGCGACGTTGTCAAAAATTTCCAAAAAAATGTCAACTCCCTCGTTCGCGACGATTGTCGTAGCAAATGTGTGACGTGTTGCGAAGTGAAGACTCGTAAAAAAAAAAAAAAAAAACAAAAAAGGGAAGAGGAAAGAGGAAAAAAGGAGAAAAGAAAATTCCACGCGTTCGTCGAACTGTAAACAATAATGAGTTCCTTCCCTTCTTTCTTTCTTTCTTTCTTTCTTTTTTTTCTTCATAAAAAAAAAAAAAAAATGTGAAAAAAGATCGTTCCTCGTTTAAAAGAAAGGGGTGGTATAAAAGAAAGGAAGGAGAGAGGAAAGAGAAGAAGAAAAGAAGGAAAGCAAAAAAAAAAATAGAGAAAAAAAAAGAAGACGAAGGATAAGATGTCAGGTGTCTGATGCCCCGTGTGTGTGTGTGTGTGTGTGTGTGTACGTGTTTCTCGAGACCGATCGATATTCCCTAATCGTCCATCTTGATTACATGACTACTGGACGTAATTCGTGTTAACCGATAACAACTAGCCTTATCCAATACGATCCTAATAGCATAGTTTAGACGTCTAATTGCGAGCCGATGACATTTAGTGTCATCGTCGATCTAGAATAGAATAGAATAGAACGGATGGATGGATGGATGGATGGACGAAAGGATGGATGGATCGTCGTGATAAACGTTTAAATGTTATTACGTTTTATCATTGGAAAAATCCAAAATCCAACTTACTCGCATTATTCGTTAATGTTAAACGAACGTTTTTAATGGAACAAACGAACGAACGAACGAACGAACGAACGAACGAACAAACAAAAACAAACGATCGAATCCAACCGGTAGTATATCGAAGTGAAGCAATTTATCTCGTTCTCGTTCATCT
>OU964981.1:3800211-3802711 GCA_918808275.2 Dolichovespula sylvestris
CGCGATGAACGTTAATCGGGTTACAATTCGAGACGTTTATATTCGATATATAATTATATATTTAATCGGAAAGTTGTGTTAATCTTTCGAAATCTATGAAATCTAAATCGGAAATAACGATTAACGTTACGGAGGAATAACGTGAACGGAGGAAGTAACCTTTACTCCTTTATTAGAGAGAGAGAGAGAGAGAGAGAGAGAGAGAGAGTCTTTCAAGAGGGGGTGTAGGGGGGTTAGGGAGAGGGGGAGGGTTAAGGGAGGCCGGCCAAGCATTATAGGGTCACAATGACCTACCGTTACGGCGGAATCGACGGGACGGGACGGAACGGGAAGGCCAGGACATGCAACGCTTCGTAACAAAGCAACGGTTGGTTTCCCAACGATCTTGCTTATTTCGTATCCAACTGTGCCCTCGCGACTGAGATGTTTCAATGCACCGACATAATGGCAACGAGCACTATCGTTGAGCACCACCACTACCATCACCACCACCATCGCCACCATCGTCAGCACCACCACCACCACCACCACTACCACCACTACCAACATCATCATCACCACCGTCGCTACCACCACCATTACCGATACCACCACTACTACTATCACTACTACTACTACTACTACTACTACTACTACTACCACCAGTGCTACCAACTAACCAACCAACTATATGGATACTATCGCTCTCGAGGTGGAAGGTAATAATTCATTGTCCAAGAGTTCCGCAGTTCCACGAGTCAGGTACTGATGATTTCCTTCCTGCGTACTAAGCAACCAACTGTTATACGATCGCCGTGTCGATTATCAAAGTGCCATCGATCGAGTATGCGATGTTAAGTATCTTGAGATAGGTACGAATGATGTCTCTCTCTCTCTCTCTCTCTCTCTCTCTCTCACTCATAAAAAGAAGTAAATAAAAAGAAAAGAAAAAGAGTCAAAATCGAACGATCCCATTTCAGATCTCGGAGATCGACGATATTGATCCGTCGATAAACAAGAAAAATAA
This sequence comes from Dolichovespula sylvestris, assembly GCA_918808275.2. Taxonomy (NCBI): domain Eukaryota; kingdom Metazoa; phylum Arthropoda; class Insecta; order Hymenoptera; family Vespidae; genus Dolichovespula; species Dolichovespula sylvestris. The sequence goes on from OU964981.1 coordinate 3,801,218, forward strand.
GATCAACACGCGCGCGCGCGCGCGCACGAAAAAAAAAAAGATAGAAAAGGAGAGAGAGAGAGAGAGAGAGAGAGAGAGAGAGAGAGAAAATTCGTACGTACGTACGAATGCAAGAGCGACTTCCGTAGCTTTCAGAAATGATTCGAATTTTACTCGTCGCATTTTCAAAGCGATCTCCCCTACCCCTCCTCTAGCATCCACGACAAGGACGTATCGAGGAGATGTAGGAAGGGGTAGCAGCGGGGTGATAAAGGGGTGTTGCGGGATGCGGGGACGGGGGTTGAGAGGAGGTTGAGGACGAAGAGAGAGAACGTTCTTCTTTCCCCGGTGGCGTGAAGTGTCGGATGATGGAACGCGCCGCTTAAAACCTCGAATCGCTCGAATAGGAAAGCTAAAAGGATTTCGATAGAGCTGGGCACGAGCGCGCAAGAGGGACAGAGGGAAGGAGGTAAAAGAGGAGAGAATGGATGGATGGATGGATGGAAGAGAGAGGAGGAGGAGGAGGAGGAGGAAAAAGGAGAAGGATAGAGAATCTATCTATCTATCTATATATATATATATATATATATATATATCTTTTTCTCTCGCTCTCTCTCTTTTCGCGATGTCTGAAAATGCAGATGCTCGCCACCTTCCATCTATTCTCCGATCCTACAGAGGGTATAGAGAGAGAGAGAGAGAGAGATAGAGAAGAGACTCTCTATTTCTCTCTCTTTCTCTCTCTCCATTTCTCTCTATTTCTGTCTTCGTTCCTTGCGAACGAGATCCTAGGAACCCTAGGTCGCGAGCTCTGCCACCGACAGCGTCCCCGTCTCTCGCCGGTTTGACAGGAATACGCAATAATCTCTCCTAGCAGTATACGCTACTGCCTGTTGAACATTCATCACACCTGTCGATTTCTACGGCGCATCTATCTAGACACACCTTCCCGTTCTCGTGCCTCTAAATTATCGCGTCTGCTTCTGCGAAGCAAGCGAGCGAGAGAGACCAGAGAGAGAGAGAGAGAGAGAGAGAGAGAGAGAGAGAGAGAGAAAGCTAGCTAGCTATCTGGCTGGCAAACAATCGCCCTTTCGAATCCCTGCTGAAAATATACCTTCGATACCGTCGCGTCGTTAAAGAACGTTACCTGAAAGAGGAAAGAGAAAGAACGAGTGAGAGAGAGAGATATATATATATATATATAGGCAAAGAGATGATATATACGAACATAGAGAAAGAGAGAGAGAGAGGGGAAATAAAAAGAAATGGAAAAGTATCATGAAAAAGAAAAAACTATCATACGTCGTAGTTCTTTAGAGTATTGTTCTGTACTATGTTACATCGTACCGTACGATACCCATAACATACCATACCATACCATACCATAGCATACCATATCATACCATACTGTATCGTACCATACCGGGAATCACAGTTGACCGTGCACCTGAAAAAAAAAAGAACAAAAAAATAAAAAACATAGAAAGAAAAAGAAAGGAAAAGAAAAAAAAAGGA
>OU964981.1:3810211-3815211 GCA_918808275.2 Dolichovespula sylvestris
AAAAGAAAAAATAAAAGAAGCGAAGAAGGTAACAACGACAACGACAATAATAATAATAATAATAATAATAATAATAATAATAATAATAATAATGTACAATATATCTCGTGCGTGTTAATGTAAAGGGCAGGTTAGACAGAGACAGGCACAGGGTTGTTTAGAATTCTCACGTGAACTCATCACTTTCATAGACACCTCGCTGCGACGAGGCTCGCTCAATCTCTTGAGTGACTAGTGAGGGCCTCAAAGAGGAGCACGAGAGCCGGTAGTAGTCTTTCATTATTGAGCTTGGGAAAGAGGAAAATAGGAGAGGAAGAAGTCCGATGTGCGAAAATAAGGGATGACGTGAACGTACGAGGTACCAAGCGATAAACCATGGTACATAATAGTTAATGAATATTTCATATCTCTGTTAGAAAACATACGCGTCAAAGAGTAAGTAACGTAATCTCCGCCATTATTCACCATATTGTCGTTGTTCGTAGGGAGGTGGGGGAGAAGGAGAAGTAGAAGGAGGAGGAGAAGGAGAAGGAGGAGGTGGGGGGGGGGGGGAGGGGGCTAACGTAAATCTATTATTTGCAAATAAACGTACGATTAGAACGGTAATTCGATTAAAACGATAAAATGGATCGTTTAAGCGAGGGAGGGGGGGGGGTGGTGGTGGTAAAGAGGGGGAATCTCGAGACAAAAGGATCGAATAGATCGAATCTATTGTCTATCGATGTTGGGTGGTAGTTGTTCGCACGTTACTGCACGTGCCTTTGCTAGACGATTTAAAGTAAAAGAGAGGTGTTGTATTGTGTGCGGGTGTAAGAAAAAACTCTGTGCGAGTGTATGAGAGAGAGAGAGAGAGAGAGAGAGAGAGAGAAGAAAGGCGTCTCGTATTTAACTGAACGGGATTGCTTTTACGTCCAAGCTTAGGCTCGTATCTCCTTCCTTTGAGGTTAGGGTCCCTCTGGGCACCGATTCTCTCACCGGACCCGGCCCTTTCTCGCGAAATAATGGTGGCCTTTGAGGAGACTCGAGAAAAGCGACAAGTATAAAAAAAGAAAAGGAAGGAAAAGAAAAATGAGAGAGAGAGAGAGAGAGAGAGAGAAAGAAGAAGAAGTAGTAGTAGAAGAAGAAGAAGAAGACGAAGAAGAGGAAGAAGCAAAAAAAAAAAATAAAATAAAAGTGTTGGCGTGAAGGAGAGTCGAGGCAAGGTTCTCTGACTACGTCAACTACGACGACGACGACGACGACGACGACGACGAGGAGGAGGAGGAGGAGGAGGAGGAGGAGGAGTAAGAGGAGGAGATAGATGAAAAATAAAAGGAAGGTAACGAAGTGTCAGAGTGACGATCGACGTCCCGTCTAAACACGCTATCGGTCGATCCATCGATAGCAAAGAAAAATTATCTCACGGGCGAAAGCTTTTCGCCTTCGTCCCTTTTCCCTATTTATTTTCCCCTATTTTTTCCTCTATTTCGAGCTTGTTCCTTCTTTCCTTATCCTTTTCTTCCTTTCGCTTTCTCTTCCTTTCTTCTTTTTCATTTATTTATTATTATTATTATTATTTTTTTTCTTTTCATTAAAGCCAATAACTTCTCACGCCTTTCTCATTTTACCAAGAGGGGTGGGGTGGGTGGGTTGCGGGGAACACGATCTCGAGAGCTCGTTTTATGAACAGACACCTAATCGATAATCGTTAGAATTCATCGTTACGTTAAACATGAAGTGCCTCCTAACGAAAAAAGGAAAAAGAAAAAGAAAAAAAAAAAGAGAAGAAAAGAGAACAACAAAAACGGAACAAACAAAGAAAAAGAAGAAGAAGAAGAAGACGAGGAAGAGGAAGAAGAAAGTAAAGGAAAGGGGAGCTGATTAAAAAAAAAAATTCATTTTTATCAAATTAAACGACAGAAATAGGACGATCTTAATTTATACCGAAGGGGGCATTATCAACCAGTTTATGTCAACGACCGATCTTTATCACTGGGGGGGGGAAAAAAATGAAAACTTAATTACGTGACTGGGCTCTACCAGCAAGCCTGAGCTTATGCAAATCTCCCCCACCTCCCCCTCCCCCCCATCTCTCTTTCTCTCTCTCTCTCTCTCTCTCTCTTTCTCTCTCGTTCTTTTCTTCTCTCTTTGGCGCGAATATTCTTAAAAAGGCTGAGAGCTTAATTATGCGAAAGATCTAGCCGGTAGATACAATTGAGAGCCTCTGCTCTTCTCTCTCTTCTCTCTCTCTCTCTCTCTCTCTCTCTCTCTCACTGGCTTCCTAGGTAACGAGATCCGGAAGGAACAATGTCAGTCCTAGGGAACTACCGGAGCTCCGCCTCGGACCACTCACAGACCTGACAGTCGTAATTAATACAAGCTTTGACCATCAAGTTGGTGCTGCACCAACCACCCATCCTCTACTTCCTTCTCTCTATCCCTATCTCTCTCTCTCTCTTCATCTATCTCTCTATCCCTATCGCCATCTCTGTCTCTTTATCTCTATCTTCCTTTATCTCTCTCGTTCGTTCGTTCGCTCCTTCCAAGACAGAATATTGCGATGGAACTCTAAGGACATGGAACTTGGCCAGCTTCTATAAAATCTCTCTCTCTCTCTCTCTCTCTCTCTCTATATCTATCTCTATCTCTCTCTAGAGCACTAAGTATAGGTAAGAGAAAGTATTAAAGCTCAAGGAGAATTTCGTTAACGAATTAATTAACGACTTCAAAGATTCTTCCACTTCTTCATCATCATCATCATCATCATCATCATCATCATCATCATCTTCATCTTCTTCTTCTTCATCCTCTTCTTTTAACCTCATCCACATCCTCTTTCTCTTTCTATATACCTTTACTCCTTTCAATTCTTCCCTCCTTCCTTCGTGTTATCGAGATCAGGATCATCCGGTGTATCCGATAAGGCAAAGATTTTTTTTTTCTTTCTTCTTTTTTTTTTCTCCCCCCCCCCCGTGTCGCGCTCGCGCCATTTCTGTTCGACTCGAGGTAATATATCAGGGTTCTTCCATTCAGTGGCTATCTGCTCTAGATGGCCGATCTATTCGTCTTGTTTTTATCCCGGCGATAGAGGTGGCCCGTCCGTCGTCACTATTACGGCTTTGAATGGACCATGAACGCCAGCATTGTTACCGAGAAGTATCCGCTGTCACTTGCAGATCATCCAAATTAATTGAGGAATATATAGGCTTTGTATTTCCCACCCCCTCCCACCCCCTCCCGCACCATCGCACCCGTTGAATTAGAGCGCTTTGCTTTCTTTCTTCTTTTTTTTTTTTCTTTTTTTTTTTTTGTCTTTCATCCTTCTTTCTTTAAATGCTCTTTCTTTCCTTTTTATTTCGTTTTTGTTTTGTTTTTATCGTTGTCATTGTTGTTGTTGTTGTTGTTGTAACGTCTCCTTCCTTCGAATCGAACGAATCCTCGTTAATCGCTTAAAGAATACTCGTACTCATTATTGCATCTCGTCGAACTTTCAGATCTCTAAAAGGAAGAGTAAAAAAAAAAAAAAAAGAAAAACGGAGAAACGGAATAAAAAAAAGGTCGTACTTGCGGTACCGATCGGTAACAAGGCGATTTTTTTAAGTTCGACGATCCAAAAAACGGGAGGAACCCTTGACGGGGACAAGGTGTTACGAGTCACATACACGTGGTTCGTGTGGTATGTTTTTTTTTTCTTTTCTTTTCTCTTCTCCATCTTCTTCATCTTCTTCTTCTTTTAAATTAACGCGACGCAACGAAGCACGCGCCAACGGTTCGAAATGGATTTCCTGGTAAACAAAGAAAATGAATATTACCGAACGTATAACGTATCCCGAGCACGAGACCGTCCATTATTCTTCTCTCCGAGACTTCATAGTTCAACTACAAGGCCATTCGTTCGTTCGTTCCTTCGTTCTCCCTTTTCTAAACGATATTTGCAGATATTTTTCGTGTTCGCGACGGACGTTCGCATTCTACGATCCAGAGATGACAAATACCCAAACTGAAAAATATGGTACACCGTACGACTTCCACCCCCCACTCCAGCCCACCCCCTTCTACATTTTTGGGAACGATGGTCTCGTCTCAACCCTCGAGGAGGAAGTACGGTGGCAACACATTTACGGCGATTCTTTCGAACTACTTGGAGACCGGGGTGGAGGGGTGTGGGTGGGGGTGGAGGAGGAGGAAGAGGAAGAAGAAAAAAAAGGAGTTCGCGACTCGCCTTTTACGATCGACGATTCGTCATAAATTCTTTGACCGTCGCCATATTGTTTGGTAGAGAAAATATTTCAGATAATAATTGCGATGTCGTAAATACGTACGAACCCATCGTATCTGCGTGTATTCTAAATTCGTTAACGCGAGAAATCTTGCGAGTAATACGCTTGCTCGCTCGCTCGCTCGATTATTTATACGCGAAGTGAGAAGTTACGTAGGAGAGAGAAAGAGAAGAAAAGAAAAAAGAAATGGAAAAGACAAAAGGAATTTTGATTTTTATCCGACGACGTCGATCCAAGCTTCGTAACACGTAAAACTTGGACGAATTTTTCTCGCCCGTTAATTTGTTATATCTTTTTTTTTACGTCGTGCAAACGATCCGTAAAAGAATGAAAAAGGGAGGGAAGGAAGGAAGGAAAGAAGGAAGGAAAAAAGAAAAATAAAAGTCAAATTGAAAAAGCCAAAGCAAACGTTTATTGAAGTGTCTCCTGGTGGCGGGCATACTTAAGAACTTTTACTCAAGTAAACTCGCTCAATGGTCCTTTGAGATATTAAAGCTACATTTTAACTATATATTATACCTCCGTATGTATATTTGATATATATATATATATATATATATTTCTGTAAAAAGGAAAGAAAACGAAGAAGAAGAAGAAGAAAACAAAAATATCAAAACGTGATAGTGATAGCTTTTAAGAAATTAAGAGGGATAACCATTATGAAAATAAAATCGATGAAAATAAAACGACACGATATTTTCGGTGAAATAAAAAGATGATAATAATAAAAAATAAAAAGAA
>OU964981.1:3820211-3852711 GCA_918808275.2 Dolichovespula sylvestris
CGCACACACACACACACACACACACACACACACACACATACACACCGAGCAATAACAAGACAATGAAAAGAAGATTTATTCGTAATTAAATCGTGTCGATTTAATTACGTTATAAACGGCTAATTAATAAATGCTGTCGTGCTTAATTCAGCGTGGAAGAGAAAGAAAGAGGGAGAGGGAGGGGAGGTGGTGGTGGGAACCCCTTGAGAAAGGATGGTTTTCGAGAACGACAAAGGAACTTTTTTCGCGCGGGACATTTTTTTTCCCCCTTTCTTTTTTTTCTTCTTCTTTTTTTTTTTTTTTTTTTTTTTTTAAAGCGAAGCAACAAAGCGTAGAGCCAACAGGAGTGAAAGAGCGGCGGGCGAGGTATTCTTCCCTTGTCCATAAAAGTTTCAAGGAACAACGTTTAGGTACGTCTATATTGAGCTTTCTTGGAACTACGTGGGTATAGTTGTTAGATTGTTAGATTGTGCTTCTTGAGTATACCCCCACTCGAAATTGACCTTTCCTAGGAGAGGAAAGAAATTCTCTTTTCTTTCTTTCTTTCTTTCTTTCTTTCTTTCTTTCTTTTTCCCCTCTTTTTCTTCCTTTTTCAGCGTTATTATCTTTTCCACCCTTGCGTTCGACGAAGAAAGGTCGAGACGTTATCGATTATTATTTTTGTTCTTTCTTTCGATATTTCATCGATCTATTATGTAACGGAAAAAAGGAAACGAAAAGTTTGAACTCTTATCGTCGTCGTCGTCGTCGTCGTCAGCCCTTCGAACCCTTTTTTTTGCTCGTCTAACTCGCATCTATATATGTAGGTACACCGAACAGACAGCCAACCTACGTATCTACCAACCCATCTACCTACCCATCTACCTATCTATCTACCTATCTACCTATCTATCTATCTATCTATCTATCTATCTATCTATCTATCTACCTTCCTACCCATCCACCTATCTACCTACTTGGTAATATTCGTGTAATCCGGCGCATTAGTTCTTGCCCCGTTGCGAGCGGAATTAATTAAAGCGTTTTTGCATCCACGTGGCCTCCACCGACTGAGAGCAATCAACATCGCGCGCCGTTGCTCTAATTTACGTTGTTTTGCATTAAACGTTCCCGATTCGAACGCTTACTCCCCCTCCTACCACCCTCGTTTTCGACGTGGTAATCGATGCTTCCTCAAAGAAATCCGTTCATCCGTTTATTCGAAAACTTATTAGAAACATTTGCCAGAGACAAAATAATAATAATAATAATAATGATGATAATAATAATAATAATAATAATAATAATAATAATAATGATAACAATAAAAATAATAATGATAAAAATAATAATAATAATAATAATAATGATGATGATGATGATGATAATGATGATAATAATAATAATAATAATGATAATGATAATGATAACGATAACGATAACGATAACGATAATAATAATAACGATAATAATTATGACGATTATAATTTTCTTGAATATATTTTTTCTTGAACATATTTTTGGACTTATTCCGACATACCGGGGGTGTGGAATATATGAATCTGCGTAATAAAGGCAAATCCCTCGTACGATTTTATTCCGGGAAAAAGCAAAGTGCGAAGGTGAAACGTCGCGTATGATTTTATTCGATCCATCAAAGCCGATTAATCGATAATTATTCTCATTCGAACTATCCCTTTTATTAACCGCTCCCATCGCATTTTTCTTTCGTTCGTTATCTATCCCGGGCCCGGCCCACTCCTTTAGAAGAGAATTTATCTCCATTTTAGCTCATCTCGACGATCGTGGAAGACTTCATCGGAGGCATCAACGGGTATTTCTACGGAATAATAATTCGCAATTTCTTCCCTCCCCCTTCTCCCCCGTGACGAATCTGTTGTGGTAATAGAGTAGATCGGGGGAGGGGAGGGGAGGGGGGGGAGAAAAAGATGAGGATCGATGGAGGGAGGCAAAAGTAGAAGAGAGAGAGAGAGAGAGGGTGACTCGATACGACACGCGAGCCGGAAACCGCCTTTCGACACGCCTCGTCGCTCCTTTTGCGAACACCTAAAGAAGTAGACACGGACAAAATCGATAGCAACTGCATCGTTGAGATTACCTTGGTCTCTCTCTCTCTCTCTCTCTCTCTCTCTCTCTCACTCTCACTCCACGACTCGTGTACGCGCTCGTATACATCGAGAATAAGGAGTTTGAGCGAGTCTACGTGCAGGGAGAAAACGACTCGTGACTACCTTCTTCCGCATAGCGAATGCACGGACTCTTAGTGGAAAGAAGAAGACGATGAGGAGGAAAAGAAGAAGAAGAAGAAGAAGAAGAAGAAGAAGAAGAAGAAGGTAAAGAAAGAGGGCAAGAGGAGAGAGAGAGAGAGAGAGAGAGAGGGAGAGAGAAAGAGAGCTTTCTGTAAAAGGAGAAGAGAACGAAAACCGTCGGAGGATCCACGAGAGAACATCTTACGTTCGTACCAACCCCTTTGGAAAGACGACTATTTGCTTACATTCCCCTCCCCTCCCCTACCCTACCCCCCCTTCCCTCCCACCGTCTCACCCCCCTTCTCTTATTTTTCTTTCTCTCTCGCTCTTTCTTTTTTCTATCCTTTTTTTTTTTTCTTTTCTTTTTGTTCCTTTTTTAATCTTTTCTCACCCCTCCTTTCTTTCCCTCTTTCTGCGTTCAACCCCAGCGCCCTATATCTATCCGCTAGCTCCCCCCCCCGTCTCTCTCCACTCACACTCCATCTAGTTCGTTCTTAATCTCTTTTTATTTCTCTCTCTCTCTCTCACTCTCTCTCTCTCTCTCTCTCTTCTTCTATCTTTATCTCTATCTTCGTCTTTATCTCAGTAATCTCTCTTTCCATTCGATCTATCCAGTTGAACTTAGAGAATTTATTAATGACATTTACCCAAAGTATCGTTAATTGACTCCGATTTTATTACTCTCCATCCATCTCTCTCTCTCTCTCTCTCTCTCTCTCTCTTTATCTCTATCTATCTATCTATCTATCTATCTTTCTATATCTCTATCTCTATCTCCTCTTTCCTTTACCGTTCAAAAGCATCGATGACATCTTAATGAATAACCTCCTCCTCCTCCTCCTCCTCCTCATCCTCCTCCTCCTCCTCATCCTCCTCTACTTCACCTCTTCTCCTACTCGATTAAGATCGGACAGATCACCTCCTTTCTCGACGTCTACCGTTTGTCGAATATCATTCGGAGAGGGCAGCGGGGAAAAAGAAAAAAGAAAAGAATCGATTCATCGCGTTCCTTGTCGTCTCTCGATAAAGACGAGAAGAGTTTTTATCGAAAATCGGGGGCAGGAGGAGGAGGAGGAGGAGGAGGAGGAGGAGGGAGGGAGGGAGGGAGAAAAGGGGAAGAAGGGGGTCGGGAAGCCGATTACACATCGAGCGAGGGAATCGCAAAAGAAAAGAAAATTTGACGGCGGTCGTACCATAATTTTCTTCGCCGGTAGAACCAATCGATTATCTTTCTGTTCCTCGAACGAGAATGTCCATAGTGATTTCTAAAGGAAGAATGAGACGGTAAAAGTGGTTATATTATCGTCGAAAGTAAAGGAATGAGTTTATAGATATATTTAGGTGGATATATATGTACGTATATATATATATATATATATATATATATATATATATATATATATATATATATATGTATGTATAGATATATATGTATAGAGAGAAAAAGTGATATATAGATATATAGATATATAGATATAGATGGATAGATAGATAGATAGATAGATAGATAGATAGATTCGACGGCGAGGATAACTTGTTGCATCGTTGTCGCGTTTGGCTAAGCATTTGTTTTATTAATCGATCTCGTTATTGTTATCGACGACAAAACAAAAATAATAATTATGATAAAAGGAAGAAAAAAGCAAAAAAAAAACAAAAAAAGGAAAATAATCTATACTCGAAGTTTCACCCACGTAGAATATAAAATATCAAGCGGTTAATTCATTTAAATCTCCTCGTAATGGACGACGAACGTCGCGTAACTAATTAATCGAGGATCCAATTAATTGATATAAAAAGGAATATTAATGGACGAAAAGCCAAATAAATAAATAGATAAATAAATAAATAAGTAAATAAATAAAAATATATGCATATGGACGTGAAAGGGAGAAGGAAATAAATACTAGACGAGATGAAGTACCGTACTCTCTCTCTCTCTCTCTCTCTCTCTCTCAACGAACGAAACACGCTTTTTCTCCTGGCAACACGAAAATGGCCAATCTGTCTTTTGTAAATGCTAAAAGCTCGTTAACTCGATGAATTGCGCTTAAATAAAAATATTTTCTCGCGACGTTTCGTTGATAATATCATGACGCATAATATATACATATATATATATATATATATATATATATATATATATTTTTTTTTTTTCTCTCTTGTGGATAGGATCACGCGAGGGAATAAAATTATTTCGTTTGTATTATTAGTTGTAAAAAAATAAACGAATGAAGGAAAGAAAAATCGAAAGGGAATAAATTTAACGAGAAAATACGTAACGATGTTCACGACTACTACGACTACTACGACTACTACGACGACGACGACGACGACGATCATTCTCGTGTTTTGTGTTAAAATTTCATTAGAATAATTTTACGACAAATCTATACGCGAATTCGTTTGAAACAATTCGAAAGAAATTCGAGAAGTTTATCCAAACTAAATGGAATTCCAATTTTCTCGCGACGAGATTCTAATTCGGTTAAAACTAGACGCAAAGACGACGACGAAGACGACGACGACGACGACGACGATGGTGGCGGATTAAAATCCATGCGGAAGAAGGTCGTAAGTCTCTTGGGATGAACCCGCACGAAAATGGAGAAATAACGAGACCGGCGAAAGTTTACGGGATATCTTGGAAATATCTCTAACCGCGATGATAACATAAGCGACGAAACAAAAGGGGAATAGGGCGGGCGAATAATCTCTTATCGGCTAAAAGTTTCGGCGGGAAAAGTCGAGGCATTCGAAAACAAGTAATCAAACTGGTAAAGAAGAAAGAGAGGAAGAAACGAGTATGGTGATAAAAATGAAACGAGATCAGGAAATTTGTAGATACCGGGCTGAAGCAAAGCGAAGCAAAGCGAAGCGAAACGATGCAAAGAAAAGAAAAGAAAAGAAAAGAAAAGAAAAGGAAAGGAAAGGAAAGGAAAGAAATTTTGACCGTACAATTTCTCTCTCTCACTCTCTCTCTCTCTCTCTCCCCGTTTATCCACCCACCCTTTTCGCGATATCCACCCCTCCTCTTTCCATCCTCGCTTTCTAGTGTACGAGGAAATGTGGAAATCCTGTAGCCAACGTATACAGAGATATCTCTCTCAACAACGTCCGTCCGTCCGTTCGTTCGTTCGTTCGTTCCATCGTGCCACCTCCACCACCTCCACCACCTCCACCACCTCCACCTCCACCTCCGCCTCCGCCACCGCCGTGCGCAATGTTGATTTTTTACTTGGCGCTTTTATCTGCCTGAAAAATCGTCCGCTCCCTTTTATACAGGTGCGACATACCGGCACGCTATACCGAGCCTCCTCTCCACGCTCCCTCCCTCTCTCTCTTCACCTCCTTCTCCTCCCGCCACCCCCTCCCCCTCTTATTCCTCCACCCTTCTAAAGCACCACTCAACGTTGAAGCCTCATCCCCCCATCGTTCGTGCTCATACCTATACCCCAACCCAAACCCATCCCCTTGGCATCTCTCGGACTCTCTTGCTACTACTACTACTACTACTACACTACTACACTACTATTGCTACTACTGCTATTGGTGCTGTTATCACTACTACTACTGGTGGTAGTGTTGCTGCTGTTGCTGCTGCTGCAGGCAACCAACGCCCACCAACGACAGCGACTGCAACTCCTATCCTCTTCTCATCCTTCTTCTTCCTCATCTCTATCTATCTATCTATCTATATATATATATATATATATATATATATATATATATATATATATATGTGTATGTATACATCGGTGAATACGAACAGTTGGGGAGATCGATACAAGTTTCATAAATTAACTCTCTCTTTCTCTCTCTCTCTCTCTTTTTCTCTCCTCCGTTCTCTCGTGTCCGCACGATGGTTGTACGCGAGCAAAACAAGTAACGTTCGTTCCGCGCCTCCTGTAAACGTGATTCCGCGCCAGCCAAGTTCGTCCGCTCTTCCGCATTATCGCCCTTTATCTCCTTTCGTTCGTCTCCCTCTTTTCCCCTTTTCCTTCGATAATTTATGATTCCCATCGTGAATATATATATATATATATATATATATATATATATATATATATATACACACATTACGTTCGCGCAAGTTACAACGATATTTCGTTGAGATAAAAACGTCGGTCGAGCTTTTTGAAATCGATTTTGATAAACCCCATCTCATTGTTTTCTCGAAGGAGGGAGAGAGAGAGAGAGAGAGAGAGAGAGAGAGAGAGTGCGGGGGAGGTTTTAATTAAAGACGATTTTTTTTCCTTTTTTTTTTTTTTTAGTTCGATGAAATCATTCGTTGGATAATACACTCGCGATATCGATCGAAATTAGTAGGATATAATAGTAATTGTATTCGAGATATAAGATAAAAGTCTGTTAGCGATGGATTAAACTTTGCATAAGGAATATACCTCGGAGGCACGACTGCCTCTGCTATTAACTCAAATCAAATTTACATGAACGGATGAATATCGCATAATTCGACGATAAAATTCTTAATTCGAAATGATAACGTGGCTTGTGTCTTTCTTCTTTTTCTCTCTGTCCCTATTTTTCTGTGATATTTATTTCTTTTTATTTTTCCTTTGTTTTCCCATAAGAATCTCTAAAACATACACTTCTTCTTTTCAATAAATATATATATATACATGTTTCTCTTTATTAGAATCGCGTATAGGGAATGCAATTGAAGAAATATTTGGAATGTATTGTACCGCGGGTATCGTTATGAGATATAACATTTTTAATTAAGGAGATTCGTTTGTCGTAGTAAAAGTTTGCGTTTAATCCGTAAATCCGTGATCTGTAAACTATCCGTGGCAATCGTCAGTTCGGCTACTGCCCGTAGGCTTTTAACAAACGGACGATCGCGAACGTAATAACTGGAACTCGCGGTTATGTGCACCCGTTAACTATGCCTCGCGAGTGAATTATACACGGTGAATCGATGGACCATATAATGTCATGAAATGACTCACAATGTATCTCGGCTAGGGGCAATGGCAATGCCACTACACACGGTGAATATAACGAGAGAGAGTTACTGTTCCCGGAGCTATATGGGTACTGCACTTTCCTGCATTTATCACCGTACGCCGCCCGTTAAATCGCTTCTATCGTGGACTCAGCTGCCCTGTCGTATGGTCATTGTTTGATAAATTTTACATCCTATTTAATGTGAAATATAAATTAAAAGTTAGGCGAAAGGAACAGAGAAAAAAAATTCAGAAGACGACGGAGAAGAAGTAAAGAAATAGGAAAGAGAAAAGAAGGGAAAAGAAATTAATAATAATAATAATAATAATAATAATAATAAGAATGATGACGATGATGATGACGACGATGATAGCAACGAAATAATGAAAATAACGAAACAACGAGACGAAAGTCGAAGACATTATGAGATACTATATAACGTACTTGTCGTCGTAGTATATAAAGAAAGAAAAAATAACTGGAAGAAAAAGAAGTTGCATAAAATCGAATTCATATTCGTTCTATGTTGCGCTGTCACCTGCTACAAAAAGAGAGAGAAAAAGATGGAATGTTAGCAAATAAAAAAAGCGTGGTACTAATGCACACGTCCAAAAGATTTGACGAAATTTCAGTGCTCCGCGATACCGGAGCAGAGTTTTAAGGGAATTTTAAATTCCGCTGACGGTGTGCCGTACCCAATCCAGATATACTTTGAACAACACAGCTGCGCAATTCTAGTTACTATACACGAACCGTATAAATACATATATACAATAAAGTAACATGGAACGCGCGCATGCACACGCACATACACATACACACACGGATACACGTATACACACGCGTACACACACCGGTAGGTATAGGTATATATATATATATATATATATATATATATATATATATATATATATAGGTATATATATATATATATGTGTGTATAGTATAACGAAACTCGTCGAGAGAAGCTTATTTCGTCGGCACGGTGCGCTTCTAAAACCCGTATCTGCTCAATCAATGAGAGTTGGCAGACTGTTACGAGTTTATGAAATACTGCCTGGAAACGTGGTCGTTTTATATAAACACTTATATATACGAGAAGAAATCGTTGGTAGTGAGAAATCTTTTCCCCTTTCGGTACAAATGAACGTTTGTTCATGTCGAGATAGATGATCCAACAAAAAGGATCCACATATCGTCCGTCCAATAATATATATATATATATATTAATATAAATAAATAGACCCTATGAGATAGGATAAAAAATTTGAAAAAAACAACAACAAAAAAAAGAGTAACCTTGCAATCGTCGTACGTGTGAATGTACGCAGGATGAGAATCGTTGTTTTACAGGATCGTCGTCGCAAATCCATGGAATAATTTTTAACCGTAACTTGTGCTACGACCATCCCTCCCCGCACCTCCACAATGGACGGACGGACGGACGGACGAACAGTAGTTTCGTTTTTATAGAATCGTAACTGAAACGTGGAATAATTTTTCAACGTAAACTCGTTGGTGAACATACCAATGAACGGATCTCGCGTTTTATCGGATTACCTAACAAATCACATATCGTGCAAATTATGATGACGTCGTTATATATATATATATATATATATATATATGTCGCGAATGCGAGCGTATAAAAATCCGAGGGATTTTTTTCTTGTTTTTTTTGGAGGAGGAGAGAAAGAAAGTATAAAAGAAAGAAGGAAAGAAAGAAAGAAAGAAAGAAAGAAAAAGAAGGGGGATTTAAAAGAGAAAATCGTGCAACCAGCGAAGATCCATCGTCCTAGTACACGTTCGAAAACATTGGTAGTATTTGTCTACTTATTCGGGGCAAATTCGTTGTACGTCGTGTCAACGCGGCGGGCCCCGGGCATCCACGGGAAATACGAGGGATCAGAGCCCGGGGATTTGTAGATGCAAATGCAGTCGAGAGCGACATTTGCACGTGTCCTTCTCCGTTCTCCATCCTCTTTCTACTTTCTCCTTTCGACGACGACGACGACGACGACGACGACGACGACTTATTCTTCTTATTCTTTTCGGTGGCGTGTTACAAGGAGAGAACATACGTGCGGTCACGCGTGCGTTCGCATACACCCAGTTTTTTCGCGAGCGCATTACCGTTAGGTCACCTTTAAGAAGTCCGAAAGCTCGTGGTGCAACGTGACGGCTGTGAAACAACGCGGGAGCCCGAACAAAATAGTGCGTAAACAGAAATATACGTGTTTTTTCACCTATCCAAAAAAAGAGAGAGAGAGAGAGAAATAAAGATATATATATATATATATCTTTCTTTGCAACAATCTCTTTTTTTTTCTTTCTTTCCAAATTGCACGTCGCTCATAATAAAAAGAGTTTTTGGATCTTTCTCTCGTTTCTCTTCCTTGTGTTTTTCTTCTTTTGCTTTCATTTCATTCCCTTCGATTTCATTTAATTTTATGTTATTTTATTGTTAATTGTTTTCTATATCCTAATCGTCTTAATTAATGTATAGACAAGAGATGAGGAATTATTATTATTATTTTTTATTTTTCGCGTGTGTTAACACTCGGTACGACGGTGTATCATTATGCAGATGCTCTCGAGAAAAGTAGTACGATGATATCTGGTTATACGTAATACTACAATCGCGCGAGGATAGTTGTGTGAAAGATAAGAGGATAACAGAGTAAAACACTCAGTCTGCCATTGCGTTATATATATATATATATATATATATATATATATATATATATATCTGCCTAGTCCGAAAGCCAAACCGTAAGCTTTCGAGAGAAGAGGTGCGAGAGAAAGTAGAGAGAGAAAGACAGAGAGAGAGAGAGAGAGAGAGAGAGGGAGAGAGGGAGAGAGAGAGTTTATTGTTCCACGCCACTTTCCCAAACCTTAAGCGCGTGAATCCTCGAAAGGCGCTTTCCAAAAGTGTTCTTCGAGTTTGAGTAAACCCAAGGAATTACCTTAATACCGGACGTTACATTTCATTTAACCTATAGACACCATTTCCATTGTGATTCATTGTAACGAACTTTTCATCTATTATATATCGTTTGTTCTCGTAAAAATAATCTCGAAGGTCTTTTCAGTTTTTTTTTTTTCCTTTTCTTTCTTATCTTACGATTTAATGAAATACTCTCGAATATCACGATAGAGATTAAAGTATGTATGTGTGTGTAGGTATGTATATATATATATATATATAAATATGGCTGTTTACTACGTGACTAATAATTTTACTTATCGCAATATCGGCCGACTCTTTTCATCCTCCTCTTCCTTCACCCTTCTCTCTCTCTCTTACTCTCTCTCTCTCTTTCTTGCTTTGCTCTCGATGAACATGGCAACCTGTAAATTTCAAGAACGACGTTATCACAAGGACGATAAACTGTTAGCTTTAATCCAACGTTGGAAAAGTAGTGTAGTACGTTCTAGTTTTATCCCGGTACGGTCCATTACCTCTACGTTCCTGTCCGATATTATTAAATATTCTCGACGTGTTTTACGTTTTTTTTCTAAAACGTTTGCATCCTACCTGTCAACCGACTACTCTGTATGTTATATTCTAGAATATATATATATATATATATTTTTTTTCTTTCCTTTCGTTTATTTTTTTGTTGTTTTCCTTCTATTCGCGTATGCAGAACGATCGACATTTTTTTCTCTCTCTCTCTCTCTCTCTCTTTTTCTCCCCCTCTTCCTTCGCATCCTCGCGAACGAAATCGAAAATCGAAACGGAGTCCTTCTATCTTCCTTTCTTTCTTGCCTTTTTTATTTTTTATCTTCTTTTTTGTTTTTGTTTTCTCCTTCTACGATTCCTCGCGATATACGATTGATCTCGTCGATTATCGACGACGTCTACTTAGTTCGATATCTTGATCGAAATAACGAATGGAGTCCATGCGCATTCTTTTTCGACGGATTCCCGAAGAAGAGAGAGAGATAGATAGATAGATAGATAGATAGATAGATAGATAGAGAGAGAGAGAGAGAGAGAGAGAGAGACATAGTTCTCTACCCCGTTAGATAGTATTTTCTCTGGTAGCGAGAGAACGAGCAAAACGTTTCTAGAGTTTTTAACGTCGAGAAGTTCGTTTCGTTTCGAAAGAGAGAGAGAGAGAGAGAGAGAGAGAGAGCATGCACGCGAGGGACATCAGATATCCTAGCCACTGGAGCACTTTCGTTGCCAAGCAAATCCCGAGGCGATCGAAAGTTTTCTCTTCTTTTTTTTCTTTTTTTTTTTTTCGATTGGAATTAAAGCGACGACGGAGAATAGAAAAAAAAAAAAGAAGAACAAAGGGAAAAAAGGGAGGGAGGGGGGTAGGGGGGTGGGGGAAAAAAAAACCAGGAAAAAGTAAAGAGTGAAAAGGGGGGAAGGGAGAAAAACAAGAAAAAAGTAGGGTGAAGTAAAATCGACTTATTATATCGATTCCGCCCACTCGTCGACTACGTTCGGACAGTTTATACATTTACGGTTTTGGGCCAACGATAACCGATCGTGAACGATTTAAACAAGAGCAAGGAGAGAATTCGTGAAAGATTTTTTTTCCCCCCCTCCTCCTCCTCCTCCTCCTCCTCCTCCTTCTCCTTCTCCCCTCCCCCAACACCCCCAAAAGTCCAGTCCTCTATCGAACGGTAGTATTATACCTTCTCATATAGTGAGAGTTTTCGATAATAATGGAATTGGATTTGAGGATTGAGGGTAAGGAGAGCGGCGGCGGCGGGGAGGGGGCTGGGGTTGGGTGGCTAGAGTTGGGGTTGCGTTTGGGTTGTGGGGTTGCTCCGTGAAAATTTCAATTAAGCGATCGAGCGAGAAGAGAATAGAAAGAGGGACGGACGTATTCGGGTCACCGAGAACACGTTCCCCGACGATATCTGATAAACCAGAAATCGTCCATTCTCATCTCTCTGAATATATATATATATATATATATATATATATATATATATATATATATATATATATTTTTTTGTCTTCTTTCTTTCCACTTTTTTTCCTTCCCCCGCTCTTTTCTTCCCTCCTCCCTTCTCTTCTCTTCTTTCCTTCATTTTTTTTTTTTTTTTGTTTTTTTGATTTGTCTTCTTTCTTTTTCCTCGCTTTATTTTCACTCTCCTTCTACGGTGGCTATCGAAATGGATTGACGAAGATGGTGAGAGTGGGGCGAGGGGAGAGGGGGGGGGGGTGAGGAGCGGTGAAAAAGGAGGGAGTACGAGTTCGTTGAAAACGTTCAACATTCTCTACGACGGGTATCAACAATTTTACGAGCTGCGAGATGCAGTAATGCACACGTTGTTCCATCAATACTTGTCGTGGGAGATCAGTAGCGGACGTCGCAGTTTGGAAAATTTATCATTGACCATAAATCAGGGGGAAATTTTCGTAGCCACGCGGAAAGAGAGAGAGAGAGAGAGAGAGAGAGAGAGAGAGAGAGAGAGAGAGAGAGAGAGAATAAGTATGCGAATCGAGTTTCATCATTAAGCGCTTGAAATCGGCCGTTCATAAGCTATAATTTCAGAAATTATTTCAGAGATCCATTTCTTTTATATTATCAATTTTCTATCTATCTATCTATCTATCCATCCATCTATCCCTCTTTTTTTCTAGCTGTGATAATTGAAATAATATTTTTCATATTATTACGATTGTTACCGGTCTAACATGCGATTCGACGGACAAAACGTAGATAAAATAGAGTTCGTGTTTGCTGATGAAAGGGAGGTTTAACTTAACGAGGCAAAAGGGATCTATGCGAAGTGTAGTACAGTACGCAAAAAGAATTCCATTAGAATGAATGAATGAATGAGTGAATGAATGAATGAATGAATAAATGAATGAATGAATGAATGAATGAATAAAAGAAAGGAAATAAAGAAAGAAAGAAAGAAAGAATAGCTCGCATAAATCGTACTTCCGTAACAAGAGAGAGAGAAAGAGAGAGAAAGAGAGAGAGAGAGAGAGTTCTAATTTTTACCCGTTAGTTCGACTCTCATTGTTATGTCGCGTTTTCGTTTGATCTTAAACGTCGTTCGAAGGGTGGGAGAGAGGGAGAAGGAGGGAGGGAGGGAGGGAGGGAGGGCAGGGAGAAAAAAAAAAGAAACGAACGATTTAATAATTTGCGAAGTAATCCTCGGGACGTTCAAATCTTTATCGACGTTAATAAACGATAAATTTTTCTTTCCACGTGGATAATATCATCCAGGAGCGTTCATGAGTAACGACAAATTTACTCTTTTTTTCTCGCGAGAGGAAAGGTAACGTCGTTCGAAAGAAAAGAAAAGAAAAGAAAAGAAAAAAAAATTATAAATAAAAAGAGAAAAGAAGGGAAACGTCGAAGAAATTTTATCGAAAGCGACGACCTCGCGACGAGACGTCCTTTTGGTCACCTGGTTACCATCTTTTTTTTCCCCGTAAAAATATAATCCCCTTCTCTCTTTTTTTCCTCCCCACTCCCACGCCCCCCCCCCCCTCCCCCTTTTAATATTTTATTACCGTTAAAACTCCGTTAGAAATACATTTGCAAATGCGATCTCGGGGTAGACAAACTCGAGTTCTAGTTTTCTTCTTTTTCTTCTTCTTCATCCTTTTTTTCTTTTTCGTTTTTTTTTTCTTCTTCTTTGCAGTGCGGCGAGGGAGGGAGGGAGGGGTGGGTGGGGGTTGGGGGGGGAAGAGTGCGCGCGCACGAGTCACGCTCGTCGCTGCATAGCCTCTTTAAAGTTTCATGCCTCGCGGGAATGGCATAGCGGCAGTAGATAGGTAGCTAGCTAGGGGTAGCAGCTAGCTAGGGGTAGCTAGCTAGCTAAGGGTAGCTAGCTAGAGGTAGCCAGAGACGTTGGTGTGCAACTTGACGCTTAAGCGTTTTAGATCGCACCAACCTCTCGACGCATACCACACAACACAACCAATCTCCGACATATTTTATATATCTTTCTCTCTCTCTCTCTCTCTCCCTCTCTCTCTACGTCCCTCTTCTCGTGTCCACTTTGCGTTTTCTCCCTTTTCAATCTTACTTCTTCTCGTCTATTCTCTTTCTTTTTCTGTTTCCTTTCTCTGTTTTCCTTTTTTTCCCCTTTTTTTTTTTTAAATCTTTTTCAAAATTTTTTCTTTGGCGAACCGTCCCACCCACCTCTCCTCCCCTCCCCCATCGTCCCTTCCTCTTTCACATGAAATTTTAACGCCAGAGAAACAAGTCGACTCACCCCTATCTACCTCGCTGGATATGGATCACCACTGGTGACCGACTAATCTCCTTTCTCTCGATATCAATACGTAAGATAGTAGATATCCCAATCGTAAGTTGACGTTAAGCTCGATAACGCGTTCGCGTTAATAATATGTCTAAATACGTTTTCTTTCTTTCTTTCTGTCTTTGTACTTTTTTATCTTGATTTCTTTTTCTCCTGTTCCTTACTCGGCCGACACCATTAAAATGTGACACGTCACAATAACCAAAAAGAGACTTACTTTCCTCTTCTTTACTTCTTTTTATTTTCATCCTTTTCTTTTCTTTTTCTTTTCTTTTCTTTTTTTTTTTTACCTCGACGTTACTTCAAATACGAACGAGAATCCAACGTAATCCTCGAACTTAAATGGATACGTCCCATGTAAATCCTTTCGTTCGAAATTCCTTCTTCTTTCCTGTTTATCTTTTATTTTACTTTATCTTTTTTTCCGAGAAAGAGAGAGAGAGAGAGAGAGAGAGAGAGAGAGAGAGAGAGAGACAAAAAAGAATCGATATATCCTTTTTCACACCTCGCACTTCTTTTTCCCCCCTTGCTTTTTTTTCTCCTTTGGTTTTTTTCCTTCTTTTTTTTTTTTTTTTTTCATTCGACCGACGGACCGCAAGCACGTAACGGATGATAATAGAAAACTTTTTGAAAGCGCTTTTCCCTGCCGTAGCGTCGCTTACTTCCCGTATCGGGATTAAAGTTTAACGTATCGATATCGCTAGGAATCGAAGCTTCCCCGCGAGACTAGTACCTCTCGTAACTCTCTTCTCCCCTTTCTCGTACGTTCTATCTCTTATCGCAACGGGACGACGACGACGACGACGAGGACGACGAGAACGACGAGTAGAACGACGACGAGGAGGAGAAGGAAGAATGGGGGTGAGGAAAAGGACGAGAAGGAGGAAGAGAGGAGGAGGGGAGGAGGAAAAAAAGGTTACTAGTACCGACGAAAGCAGGGTTAGCTAGCTAGCTCTGGGTAATATCCATTTCGAGTTGCAGCGAGCCGCCAAAGATCGATCTATCTCTCTCTCTCTCTCTCTCTCTCTCTCTCTCTCTCTCTCTCTCTTTTTCTCTCTCTCTCTCTCTCCCCTCTCCTTATCCTCTCGTTATATCCCCTCTTCTTCCCCAACGTTTTCTCTCTTCTTGCTCGCCGAAGCGGAAACTCCAAGTGCGCGAGAGTCTCTTAAGTGCAACCCACCGAAATACTACTACTCGTCTACTTCCGGTCGTTCAGTAGAGAGAGAGAGAGAGAGAGAGAGAGAGAGAGAGAGAGAGAGAGAAAACACCAGAGCATGATAGAATATTCGTACGCTTCGCCGATAGAAAGAATATATCTATAGAGGCGAACGGAAACGAAAACAAAGAGAGACGTGGTAGTATAGGGGAGAGAGGGTGGAGAAAGAGAGAAAGAGAGAGAGAGAGAGAGAGAGAGAGTGAGAAGGGTGAGGGGGTAGGTGGGGGTTAGGTAGCAAACGATGGCGATTCGTTGATTTACGAACTCGATCGAATTCAACTCTCGTTTCGATGGTTCGATGGATTTAATAAATTCGCGAGAGTGTAGGAAAGGTTGGGAGGAATAAGAGGGAGAGAGGGTGGGTGGGTGGTAGAGACAGAGAGAGAGAGAGAGAGAGAGAGAGAGAGAGAGAGAGAAGGACGATCATTTTTAACGTTTCCTATAAACAGAGAAATTGAGGTCAGAGTGATTACCAATTGCGGTTAGTGTATGTATGTATCTACGTGTATGTACGTACTATTTAAATATATCTATCTACTACGCTGTTGATTACATAGTATAGCGAATTGGTTGAGCGTATAATGTCACTGAACGACTCATGGCGTATTTCATCGACTCCGCGTTGACGTTGCGGATGTGAATACGGAAAGAGAGAGAGAGAGAGAGAGAGGATATTTCCATTTCAAAAGAAAGAGAATAGAGGAAACGAGAGAGAGAGAGAGAGAGAGAGAGGGGGGGGGGAGAGAGAGAGATAGCTACTCGAATGGTTATTTTACGGTATTTATTCTCGCGTGCATTTACGCTAAATCATTTTTACATCGAGTCCGACGATAAATAAGCTTAATATCGTTGAAAATTAATCTCCGGTTGCTCGTTACAGTCGCCGGTGTCCGTTCAATATTTCCTATTTACAATTACGCGTTCCCGAGAGTGTTACTTGATTTTCCTCCTACCCTTGGCCCTCTCTCGTTTTGGTCCTCCCTACGCCCACCCTTTGGTCCACTTCCTTTCTCCTCCGTCGCGTTCCCAGAAACGAAGAAGAAACGAGATTATGTATCATGCGGGAAAGAAAGAGAAAGATAGAGGGACAGAGAGAGAGAGAGAGAGAGAGAGAGAGAGAGAGAGATAGAAAGGAGAAAAATTTGCGAAGGAATTTTCCTTGCTCGATCGAGACGAAAGGGAAATTTGTGGAAGCATTGAAAGAGATGTCTATGGAAATAATAATAATAATAATAATAATAATAAAAGAGAGAGAGAGAGAGAGAGAAGGAAGAGACAAGAGTCATCTTTACATTTTTATGTGGTTTCTCGTTTTCGACGGAGGAACGAGAGACGCCATTCATATGTCTTTTTCTTTTTTTTTTTCTTTCTTTTCTCTCTCTCTCTCTCTCTCTCTCTCTCTCTCTCTCTCTCTCTCTCTCTCTCTCTCTCTCTCTGTCTCGCACTCTTTCAGTTTCCGTCTATCTTTCTCTATCTCCTTTTTTTCGCTTTTTATGCTCTTTCAACTTCACAACGGCAAGTCGTTTTGTATCGTCTTGAAAAACTGTTGACTTTTACGCGAAGGCCTAGACATGCATGGTCGTTCTTTTGCAAAAGGGATTTCAGACGGTTGTCGTATCCTTTATTTCTTTCTTTTTCTCTCTTTCTCCCATTCTCTATTCCTACTCGTAGGGCAAAAAAGAAAAAAAAAGAAGAAGAAGAAGAAGAAGAAAGAAGAGAAAGAAAGAAAGAAAGAAAGAAAAAAGAAAACAACACGAAAAAGAAGACAAACCTCGAAAGGAGCGAGTAAAAAATATTAAACGGAAAGTTACGACGTACAAAAGTCCCGTCTTCTTTATCGTCGAGAAAAGAAGGATGTAAGCGTAAAAGTCGAAATGTAAACGAAACGTATAGACGAACAAATTGATGCGCTAACTCTCTTCTCTCTCTCTCTCTCTCTCTCTTTTTTTCTCTTTCTTTCTCTCCGTACGTCCCCATCCGTCCGTCCGTCCGTCCGTTCGCGTTTCTTTCCAGTAGAATCATGTATACCCTACTTCAAACTGATTTTACTTTCGTATTTTCCCTTTTATCTCTCTCTCTCTCTCTCTCTCTCTCTCTTTTCTTTTTTACCTTTTTTTTTTTTACTTTCATCTCTTTCTCTTTTTCGAAAATTCATTTCGAGCGAGTCCGACCAATACGTCGAACGAAGCAGAGACGACGAGAATTTTTGCGGATACTTTTTCATCCTCTATTTTCGCGAACGATCTTAGAGTCCCATCCGCCCACTTTTGACGGTGCGTTCGATTTTCCGAGCAACGTCGTTCTCGCAAGTGACAGTTATTCCTTTCATTTCGACGTCGAGAATCTTTCGTTTCTAATCAAACGTTTCTCTCCTTCGATTCTCGATTTCCCATCTCCCTACCTCTTCCTCTTCATCCTTCTCTTCCCTTTTCTTTTCTTTTCTTTATTTTTTATTCATTTTTCATCTCCCCCATTCTTCCTTCTCTCGAGCGATTTTTCTTTTTTATCTTCTTCTTCTTCTTCTTCTTCTTTTTTTAACCGTCCATTCATTTTACGATTACTTAATTATTCTAATGTCGAGAATCATCTTATTTCAGTAATAATAATCTCGTAAAAGAGAAAGAGAACAAAAGATTTCTTTTACTCTCTTGCTCGCTCTCCCTCCCCTCCCCCCTCCCTCTCTCTCTCTCTCTCTCTCTCTCTAGCTCGCTCGCTCGCTCGCTCTCGCCCTCTATTTTTTTCCTGAGGGAAGCTAATTTTCAGAAAGCTCTTGTTTTTCCTCATAATACCACCGACGTACCTATTCAAGATAAACATCCTTAATAAGATCCAAGGCAAACGTTCAATAATGAGAGTACCGCCACCGCCACGAGTAACAGTCTCTGTGTTTTTTTTTTGACTCCTTGTGTATGTATTATTAATATATATATATATATATATATATATATATATATATATATATATACATACACACACACACACACGTACACATATATATTATATACGTATTATTTTCTGTGACTTATCGCGTTAAAACGAACGAACGAACGAACGAACGAACGAACGAACGTGATAATGAAATTATATTTCTAGGAGAGTCACCATATCCTTAATTAAGGAATATTAATACTTTGATGATAATTCGTATGATAATAATATTAGCCATTCTGTCAAAATTATTATTATTATTTATATAAAAAATATATTATACTCAGCCTTTTTCGAAAGGCATGAAAATATATTCCCTCTTTACGACACAACGACGACGACAAAGACGACGGAGACGACGACGGAGACGACGACGACGACGACGACGACGTCGACGACGTCGACGACGTTACTGCTCGAGGAAATTGCGAGGTTGAAAAATGGTTCGATCGATCATCGGCCGCGTACCGAACAACGTTTCGAACCGTTCGTGACAAATGTAGGTAGATAGGTAGATAGGTAGGTAGGTAGATAGATACATACGAGTATGTACGAAAAAGAGATGGACGTACGACAGAAAGTCATAAGATAGAACAAGAGAGAAAGAGAAAGAGAGAGAGAGAGAGATAGAGAGATAGATAGATAGAGAAATAGATAGATAGAAAGTGAAAATTAGTTGAAAGTTATTTATCGTAAATAAATTCCAAGTCAAAGATTTCGAGATGTATTGCGGATCTGTATCTGTATCTGTATCTGTATCTGGATATGGATATGGATATGGATATGGACAATAATACGCGGACGATTACGTCGAAGAACGCGTTGTCATTGGTGTTCGACGATTAGTTTCGTTTCAAAAAGATTTGAAACCTCCCACGCTTACTAATTTTATATACTTTACGGTTTGTTGACGGGGGAGGGGGGGGGGGTTGATGTCGGTGATGGTGGTTGATGGCGCGATAGGGATTGGAATGGTATAGCGCTGGTAGATTATACAAGCAAAGGATATCGTAAATTCGCGCAAACGCCAGAAAAGCCAGGAGAATTAATATTCTTGGGAATGCCGACGGCGTCGTCGTCGTCGTCGTCGTCGTCGTCGTCGTCGTCGTCGTTGGCGTCGTCGTATCGGCATCGTGTACGGTTTATATCCATCCTTGAAACTCTCTAGCTTTGCCGCCTTGTCAACGTGCCTCGCAAGTATTTCAATTTGCAATCGCGCATTCTACGCTCTCTCGAGTTCCCCTATCCACCACTTTCGTAACCTCCTTTCAACCCTCTCTCCCCAACCATCCACTCACCCTTTCTCTCTCTCTCTCTCTCTCTCTCTCTTTCTCTCTCAGAGCCACGCGTGCCCGTCCGCGTCTTCGGCCTTGGAAATTTAAACTCTATGCAACGATTCGCGGGAATAGATTTGCATTACTTAGCTACATCGAATATCGCGATATTTAGTCGTCTTTGTTGCATTGTTGTGCATATATATCTTTATTATATATACATATTTGTGAACAGAGATAGAGATAGAGATAGAGATAGATAGAGAGAGAGAGAGAGAGAGAGTAAGATAAAGATAGGGATTTCTCATAGAAATGATGAAAAGCGACGTTATCGTAAATACATTTGCATTCGCATTGCATTCCCATTGCATTGGACTCATACGTATTATGCTCGCATCAATGAAAGATATCTCGTACGATTCGATACGTTGTACTGTACCAACGATTATTCTTCTCTCTCTCTCTCTCTCTCCCTCTATCTATCTATCTATCTATCTATCTATCTTTCTCTCTTTCTCATTCCCTTTCTCTCGGTTTAACCCCTAAACAAATAGCTATCGAAACTATCGATCACTACTCCGACATTTCCTCTCGTTTCAAACTGTCAAAGCAGCTCTCTTGCCAATGGATCGAATAGAAATCCTAGATACGCGTTCGTACGCGATCGCGTGCAGCCCGATGAAATGTCTAAGGGGGAGGGGTGGGAGGGGGGGAGGGGGTTAAGGGAGGAGAGGGAGAGGGGAAAAGAGGAAGAGAACACATACTCTGTTTTAAAAAAGTTTCTTCTTCTTCTTCTTCTTCTTCTTCTTCCTTTCTTCTTTTTTCTTTTTTTCTTTTTTTATCGTACTAACCGTCCGTAATTATCGTCCCGGTGCAACGGAGATATCTGATTTTCTAAGTACGTTTTAATAATGCCATGGTTAACTCACTAATTCCTTTGAGATCGTGTTCGCTCGTGATAGAGTTCTATCTGTCTCTCTCTCTCTCTCTCTCTCCATTTCTCTGAGCATTTTGGTAAAAGGAGAAAAGAAAGATACGAAGCCGGTCCGTGCTGACGGTTAAAACCTTAGCAAGGAAGAAAGCAATAATCGTTATGCAAAGCTTTAGTCTGGTAGAGATAACCGTGGTGTAGGGGGCCCACTTAGAACGAGAAGCTCTCACTAACCTCTGGGCAAAACGATTTCCCCGAGGTGTGTCCAACGTTTTATAATAGACGAAAAGAAAGTGGGGAGACCTTGGTTAGACCGTAGAAGAAGAAGAAAAGGAAGAAGAAAAAGAAGAAGAGAAAAAGAGTACAACTCGCACGAAAACCCAGTCCCGATAAGAGTGGGAAGGTACGTTGTATCCTCCCATAGCTTTCTTCTTATTTCTCGATCTTACCAACCCAAAGGTACGTACGTACGGACGGACGACGTAAATTCGAGCAGATAAATACGTTTCAAGGTACCGTATCAAAAATGTCTTCGTATCACTCGAGGACAATTACGACGACGACGACGACGACGACGACGACGACGACGAAAGTTTCTCGATGATTCTTCATTTAACGAGAGATTAATTTTGCATACGCTTTATCAATGCCCCGGACTAAGTCGATTTATTGTCGCGTTATCCCGATAAAAATCAAATTTGACGACCACGAGCAAACAGAGAATAATTATTTGAAAATATCGTCGTTTTTCAACGCGAACGAATTACGATGATGATCCGTCGAAACGTTTATTTTAATCTCCGGGTATATTATAATAGGTACATACGTGCAATAGGGCATTATATGAGGAAAAACGTTTGTAAACTGGCTGGTGATGTTTACGAAAGAAAGTGCACGAGGGTATGTACATATATATATATATATATGTGTGTATATATATGAGTATATGTGATATCTAAATCGATTCGAGATAGATATAATTCGGAATGTGGAAAAATAAATCCGTTCTTCCCTCCCCTCCCCCACCCCCCTCCTCAACCCCCGTCGCCGCCGCCCACCCTTTTTACATACCACTCGGCAGATATTTCTCGGTCCTGGATAAATGCAATCTCAGAATACTCAAGTGCGCAATAACACTTTTATTATGATTCGAGTATTTCCATTCGGATTCGCTAGGCGGCTGGTAGTACCCCGAGGTTTCTTCTCGGTTATTGCATACAGCGATAGATAGATGCAAAATTTCTCGAGATCGATTTATAACGTCGTCGTAGGGTACACACGGTAAGAAATCGATGGCGGTGACTTTCTATGTTCCCTTTTTATGATCTTTTTCGAAAGAAAAATCAAAGAAAAACATTGGAAAATTTCGATCGAACGTTTCCCTCTCTCCCATTCTCCCTGTCTATCTATCTATCTATCTATCTATCTATCTATCTATCTATCTATCTATCTATCCATCTCTTTCTATCTTTAACAGCGTGTAATACGTCCGAGACTGTTTAGTATCACACACGCTGGCCGATATTTCTTCGAGGTGTCGTTTATGGATGATGTTTTTTTAACGCGTACCTTGTGTCCCTGGCAGACCCTCATCTATCATTATAGCATCGAATGGCAGAGGCTTTGCCCAGGCAACAACCAAGCTTGCCGGATGCCTCGGCTCGATCGAGTTGCAAAGAATTTCGGTATGCAACCTCTTCTCTTTTCGTTATCGAGAAATACGAATCTCAAGGGACAGTAGGAGGGGTATATATACCAGTATAGCTAGTTTTCAACTCTCACGTCGATATGTTTTATATATACACACACACATATATATATATATATATATATATATATATATACCCTCCTTTTTGGGTCGGATGGACGAACGAAATGAAAGAAGAGAAGAGAAGAGAAGAGAAAATAATAGATAATAGATAATAGATAATAGAAATGAATGGATATTCTCTAAGAGTCGAAAAATCCGAGAACTGTTTTACATGGGTGCCGGAGGGGGGGGGGATGGAGGGAGGATTCTTATCGCACGAAGAAGATTATTTTAAATCCGTTTAAAAGAAACTACATCCTATTCTCGGATTACCAACACGTTTCGCGAAAGAAGAAAGAACGCTCCGGTGGATGTCGGCCAAGTACTTACTTCCGACATTAAAGTCCTTTACTAAACGCGTATATTCGACTTTAACGATAGAAACATTTTATCCCTTTTCCGTTGGTCCCAACCTCCAATCCTCTGCATCTTATTCCTCGTCTCTCTCTCTCTCTCTCTCTCTCTCTCTCTCTCTCTCTCACTTTACTATTATATTCAATACCGGTTACGAAACGGGGAAGACATTCAAAGCACGGATTTAATAACCCTCTAGATAATTATTTCCAAGTTTCTATAAAGCAAACGAATTCAACGTTAGGAGATAATTTTCAAGATGGTTGGTCGGTAGTCGTGTTCGGCTGGGTCATAAGTCGTTTCCCTTTCCCACCCGGCTCCTCCTCCTTCCCTCCCCCTAATCCTCCCTATTAATAAAGCCGATTAAAGTTCTCGGTTAGATTCGGCAGGCCCCGTGTGCGCGCGTTAGCGTTAATGAACACAACCGACGCCTTATTCGCGATAAGAAGCTCGCATGGGATCGAGAGTATAAGGATACTCGAGAACGTTTGAAGCTTCAACTTTTTATGCGTCGGAAGGGGGGGGGGAGAGAGACCTAACATTAATCCGGCAACATAAGTTCGTGCGATATGCATGTATAATATATATATATATATATATGTACATACGTACGTATGCATGTATGCACGCGTGCGTGGGTGCATGCTAAGCTGGGCACAGGTGCACGCTGTTGTTGACGATGATGATGATGATGATGATGACGATGCTACTGCACGTACCTGCTACTACCAACGCGAATAGATTTGTGTTGTGCGCGAAAACGTTCGGGGCGGTAAAATTTAACGTGTGCACGCGTGCGTGCGTTACATCTTTGCTCGAGCCATGCATAGGTGGTATCGTGAGCGTGTAGAGAACACCATCACCGCCATCACCCACTCGGTGGAAAGGGCAAAGGAAGGTTATCACAGGTACCGACGCGACGGGCGGGACGAGGCGGGGAGGGGAGGGTTGGGTGGCCGCGTCTGTGGGTACTTAAAAGCCTACCTGGCACTCCGCTAATGTTCTCATTACGTTTTACCCGTGCGCTTCCGTTTCGGATTTAATGCATGCAACGGCACCACCATCACCATCACCACCACCACCATCACCATCATCTCCACCATCACCAACATAACCAGCATCACCATCATCGCCAGCAGCATCGTCGTCGTCGTTATTACCGAAAGCAGCCTGGCACTAACAAGTAAATAGTTAGCACTGACTACTTCAAAAGTCACGAGTGTACTATTAAGAGATAATGGGAGAGAGTGAGAGAGAGAGAGAGAGGGGGAGGAGGAGGGTGGGGATGAGAAAAATTACAGAAGAAATGAAAGCACGGAAGCTCGATCCCTCGATGATGATACCCACTCACTCTCTCTCTCTCTCTCTCTCTTTTTTTTCTTTTTCTCTTATCAATGACGATGATCCTTTGAACGTTTTGAATAAGCGAGAAAACTCAAAGGAAGGAGATTATCTTACTCATTTATCAGGGAATTGTCGTGAGATATAATAAGAGAGACGGAGTAAGAGAAAAGGAGAGAGAAGTAACAGACCACGGATGAAAGAAATTTTTTATTGGTATTATCGTTTCGTTTCTTTCTCTTATGCTACTACCTGCTACTAATACTACTACTACTACTACTACTACTACTATTACTACTATTACTATTATTATTATTATTATTATTATTATTATTATTATTATTATTATTATTATTATTATTATTAGTACTACTACTTTCATTCACTTTAAGTGTATCAAACAGAAAGGAAAAGGAAAGCTGCTCTTTGTCCTCTCCCTCTCTCTCTCTCTCTATTTCTTTCTGTGATACATCTTCTTCTTCTTCTTCTTCTTCTTCTTTTTATATCCCAACGAGAAAGGTTTTACAAAAGGAATATTAAATTTGTAAAAAATAAAAAAAAATAAAAAAGAACTCCCCGTCGAAGTTACGAGCTACGAAATGAATTTTTTCTCGCTGTGTTACTTTGTTGCATTTTCTCTTATACAAACTTCGCTCTCTCTCTCTCTCTCTCTCTCTCTCTCTCTCTCTCTCTCTTACTCCCTCTCTCTTATCCTATACATATAGATTCTGATTGTCCTTTCGTTAAATTAAAAGCAAACTCGACTTTTTGGAGACAACGAGCGCCATAAACGTATTCTCCATGGAAGGCGTAGCATAAACGTGAAAGGGGGAAAAAAAAAAAAAAATATTCACTTCTATTTCATCGGAAAAAGAATAGAAAATTTGTCGTTATAATTAAAATCTTTTATATACGTGGCTAACGCCACGACGAGATGCCCTTTCTTTTATTTTTTTTTTTTTTTTTTTTTTGTTTTCTACCATTGTTTATTATGCGTTTGTTCGTCCGTTCGTCCGTTCGTTCGTTCCTTTGTTTCTTTTATTAATTTATTTGTTTGTTTTCTTTCACATAACAAAATTCGATCGTGTTTCATTCGACGGCTTATATAAGGCACGTATATAATATGTATTTTCACATCTAAGAGATTGGGGAGGTATAAAAAAGCAAGGAATATTAAATTTCGCTTATTCGGATGACAAAATATTCGTTTATTTTTCGAAAATTGTTCGAGATATTTTATATATATACATGTGTGTGTGTGTGTGTGTGTGTGTATAATATCGAAAGGGAAGAATCGATCATAAAGTTTTAGTCATAGGTCAAGACCCGAAGGTTTCTAATATCGTGAAATCGTCGGTATATCGGGCGAGGAACGTATAGAGAAGAAAGAGATAGATAGATAGAGATAGAGAGAGAGAGAGAGAGAGAGAGAGAGAGAGAGAGAAAGAGCAAACGATAGAATGAACGACGCCGTGTGCCAGTGGCCACACTGAGAAGTGGCCAGTAGGATTTATGTATGAGACGTTGCCGGGGCTTTAGGGAGATAAATTAGTCGAGTTGGCAATAAAAAGTCGGACTCGCGGATAGCCAGGATTACACGGATGTACTGCCACGAAATCGATGCTTCTACTACTGCTGCTGCTGCTGCTGCTGCTGCTGCTGCTTCTACTCCTTTTGCCTCTGCTTCTGCTGCTTTTGCTGCTGCTACTGTGCTACTACTTTCTGCCACCTACTTCTTTATAGTATATCTTCTTCTACATTTTTCTTTACTTTTCATTTCCTACTCTTTCTCTCTCTCTCTCTCTCTCTCTCCCTCTCTTATATTATTCTTCTTCTTTTATTTCTCTCCGATTTTTTAACTCGTCTCAAATAATCTGTTTCTTTTTTTCTTTCCTTAATTAAAATTATTCTCAAGCACACGCACAGGGTCGCCCAAGCGGTGTTGTGATCGATACGATCGATCAATTCGATCATGCATTTCCGATTGAAACTTTTTTTTTTCCCCATCCAATTGGTTTCGTTCTTTTCTTTCTCTATTCTTTTTTTTTTTTTTAATTTTTTACTTTTTTTTTTTTTTTTTAATTTCCTTTAACGTACCAATAATTTTTCGAAACCGTCGAGAGATCGAGAAGTTACGTTTCGTCGTATGACGTTTGTAAAAGTATTCGTAAGTCGGCCGAACACTATGGTCGGTTGCGTTTCCTTTCACTTGTCTTATTTTTCGTTTTCTTTTTTTTTTCTTTTTTTTTTTCATCTTTCGTTTCGTTCACCGTCCTTCTGCGAGGTTCCATCAACAGACAGAAGGAGGATCCGGGTGGGATAGGGGTGGGAGGGTGAGGGGACTGGGTATACGTCGTCGATGTTAATCAACGTTCGTTAAACCGTATAAACTTTCTCTATGGCTGTGAAAAAGGGGGCTTTGAATTTTTCTTGGGGGGGGAAAAAATGACAATTTTTTTTTTCAAAGAAACTAGAGATTTCTAAGCATGGAGATGATCACCTCAGGGCACGATTTAATTTTACGTTGAGGATATCTCCTTCTTCTACATCTTCTTCTTCTTCTTCTTCTTCTTCTTCTTCTTCTTCTTCTTCTTCATCCTCTCCGGCGTCATCTAGGTTGGATGGTTGAGAGAGAAAAACGTGAAGGAGATAAAAAACGAAAAAAACAAAAAAAAAAGAAAGAAAAAAAGAAATGGTAGCACGGAGACAGAGAGAGAGAGAGAGAGAGAGAGAGAGAGGGAGGGTAGGTGGGAGGGCGGAAGGGAGGGAGGTGGTCTTCTTTTTTCCCCCCCTTCCACTCCTAATGACGTCACGCACACACGTCGCCTCACTTTTTCAACGTTACTACGTAAATTGTTAAAAACGAGGACTCGACTTTATCTTTGGATATACCGTAGGAATCAATGACGTATGAATAATTTCGATAAATCGTTCGATATTGATTTTCCTAGTTTCCCATGAAAGCTCCGAAAAATAAAGAGACTGAGAGAGACAGAAATATACATGTAAATATATATATATATATATATATATATATATATATATATATATGTATATGTATATATATACACGTATATACGTAAAATGGAAGCTCGCGAATCGTCGAAATGATAAAAATAGGGCATGGATTTATCCGACTGTACTTTGAAAAGTAATAACGAACCTGTTTGCGGTTTTCCCATCGATAGGAAAGTTCTAAAACATTTCGGGAAGGAGGTATGGGGGGGGGGGGAGGGGAAGGATCGTTTAAAAGCACTTATTAGTTGAATTTCGAACGGCTATCCAAAGCATTTTAATTTACAATGTTATTACGAATTGAAATTTGATTAGGGAAAAAAAAAATAAGAAGGAAACGACAACAAAAATTAGTATAAAAAAGTATCGATTCGTATTTGGAGAAAAAAGAAAGGAAGGAAGGAACGATGGTCACGTGTAAATTTGGAATTTGGTTTTTAAAGAAAGGAAGAAAAACAAAAAAAAAACAACAACGACAAAATGTCGGAGGACAGTAAGGAAGAAGAAGCGAGTACGAAGAGAGAGAGAGAGAGAGAGAGAGAGAGGGATCGGTTCGTTTTTTGAAAGGGGAAAAAAGAAAAAAAAATAGAGAAAAGAGGGGAAAAGGAAGGAAGAGAAAGAGAGAGAGAGAGAGAGAGAGAGAGAGAGAGGGAGGGAAAAAAAGCACAAAATGACAATGATTATTCGCCGTGGAAGGGAAATTTTTTAGAATAATTATGACTCCCCCTAATTTGGATCGTAATTTAGGTCGCGCAGGGACATCAAAACCGAGTTCTCTTTCTCTCTCTCTCTCTCTCTCTATCTCTCTCTCTCTTGTCCATTTTCATGCTCGGCACGTTAAATTACGGTTTCGTTTAATTAGAAAGAAAGAAAAGAACAGCTGTGACGTCTCCGAAGAGTACTGTCTCGTAGCTGCTGTTGTTCTCTCTCTCTCTCTCTCTCTCTCTCTCTCTCTCTCTCTAACTATCAGTCGCATTTTTTACACCCTTTTCTCTTCTCCACAAGGAGCAAGACCTTCCGACTGAATTTTTGCGTTTATTAACGTTTTATCCTTAGTATCCTCTCAAAGAAAACCGCAGGCAGCCGGATATAATTTTGCGGCTACCGTTTCTGCACCCGTTTTCGTGAATATTCGGCCATTTTCGTCTTCTTTTTTCTCTCTCCTTCTCTCTCTCTCTCTCTCTCTCTCTCTCTCTCTCTCTCTCTCTCTCTCTCTCCTAGTCTGTCCGTCTTAGTCTCGTGTCCCTTTTCTTTTTCTCTTTATTTAAACTTTAACCTAGAGATCTAAATAAATCTTGTCAACTTTTTTCTTTTCTTCTTCCAATTCTTCTTCTTCTTTTTAAAATGATTTATTAGCCAATATTTAATATTTAATTAAGCTCGGAGAGATTTTGTTTGGAATATTTTTTTTTTCTTTTTTTTTTTTCTTTTTTTTTTTTTCCTTTAATATTTATACATATAATGAAATATGAAATGTTTCGAAAATCGTTGTGGTATATCATTAATTCGATCGTATATGCTTAGGTCAAAAGTATTATTGCCGGCATTCTGCGGGGCATTAGACGATGTCAGTAGCAACTATTATTGAAAATCGAACCCAGACGCATTGTGAGGAGGATTCAATGCCGCCTTCGTATATCCAATTATCGGCTTCCTTGTAACATCGTATTCTATGAATTATGCATTGTATAGCCACGCTTGATTCGGGGACAATTTTCACGGGAGCTTTATTCCAAGGTAGATTCAATTTAGCGTATAATAGTTTTAATGGAGTTTCGTATTTATTTGTTAAACTTTATTCTCTCTTTTTTTTTTTTTTTAATTTATTCTCTCTCTCTCTCTCTCTCTCTCTCTCTCTCTCTCAATATTAATAGAAATTCGTAATAATCTCGTGTACCATCACGAGATTTTCGAAACGTGTTTATAATTTTAAATGTCGAAGTTATAGTAAAATCAAATGGAACGATTAGATGTATGCAGATGATGTGTGCCATTGGATATTCAATAGATATACGATCAGAACTAGTAATATCGATTGATATTACATTCATGTGAAACAGCGAACATACATTTGAGAATAACGAATACGAACGGACACAAGCGGCGCACGCGCACGTTTACGTACAGATACAGATACGGACGCATACATTTCGTAAATGAATAGCGTTAATTAGGGAGTATACGGGCAAATAGTTATATAATATATCCTATCGTTGTCAAAATTGACTATAAATTAATAGGGAAAATGGGAGAAAAGAAATACGACGATTGGAGGAAGCGTAAAGAAAACTTCTTTCTCTCTCTCTCTCTCTCTCTCTCTATATATATATATATATATATATATATATCTTTCGTGAAATAGGCTAATCTAATTGCCGTAGCTCGCTGCTAATCTTTTGGAAGAATTAGAGTAAGTTTTCTTTCAATGCAACGAACTTTCGCGTAAAGCAAAATCGAGTTTTCCAAAAGAAAGTTTGGAAATTCTCTTTCTCTCTCGAGTAAGAGAGATAGAGAGAGAGAGAGAGAGAGAGAGAATTTTCCTTAGCCTCGAGTAAACACTTATTAAAGTTAAAATTAAATCTTAAATAAGTGGACACTTAATTCGCGCGTCTTTAAACGATTGGACAAACGAATTACATTAGTCGTACGTACCTAACTGCATGTCTGTTACGTGATTACGGTCGTACCGATCGGTGCATCGATTTTGCGAAGATCAAACGGACGTTGCGTATTGATTGTATGCACTCCAGTTACATATTTGCGTGCCATCAATACGAAATCGATTGGCTGATCCCTGACTTCGATTAGATATTTTACAAACTCCCTGGATCACGAGTGTGTCTCTGTCTGTGTTTGTGAGTGCGAACCCACGTCGTTTCGGGTGCGTGTTTAGAACGATCAATGTACTATTAGATGTATTAGATATTAATTAATAACGTTACACGATGAAATTAATTGATAATGTAATACGATGAGATTAATTAAATGTTAATTTATATATATATATATATATATATATATATATATCCCTCTCTTATTATCGACTTATCAAGATGATATTTTCTCATAATCATTATCATCGCGCAATTATTTCACAATTGCTCTAGATATCCATCGATGCGTACTAACTATGCCAAAGTAGATATTATGTAATAGCAGAGGTGCATTGGCCATTAATATTTCGTGCTTGTCATCGAAATTCAATTTCCATGGAACTGCGTTACTCGACGCGCATGAGGAACTCTAATTCAGTGTCTGCGGTCGTGTCAATCAACTCCACGCCGGCCAACTAGCTAGAAATAATTAATGCACGGCAAATTTCGAGAATAAACAGGATTCGCTTTGTGGGCAATTGAATGAAAGAGAAGAGAAAAAAGAGAGAGAGAGATAGAGAGAGAAAATGAAATATTTATATCGTTTATTTTTTTTTTTGATCGGAGCACAAGAAGAAAAAGGAAGGGATGATTTTCTTTATTTATTATTATTTTTATTTTTTTATTTTTTTTATTTTTGCAAAGAACATAATACAGCGCGAGATCCTTGCGTGAGATCGTTTTATTGGAATATATTAAATCTTAAGGATCGTGGCAGTGTCTTTTTTGCTTTCTTTCGATTGAAAGAATCATCGTGTATAGTTATGGGAATAATTAACGATAGCGTAATCAACGATAATCGCATCATATAATCGTGTAATCTAACCATTCGATTTTAGTAAGAAGTTAGCGGGATAATCAATCGCACATATTCCCTTTGATTTAATATCGATCCTCTATGATCAATATACGCACGCACACAAACACACAAACACAAACACACACATACCTATCATTCGCATACCTCGTACGTATCCGTTCTGTTGTGGGTGTCTTTGCGATGCGATCGATTACAAAACTATAGAAAATCTATACGATTTGAAATCAACGATAGGATCGTCGAATAAACGTTAATCCTTTAATACCTATTTCGAATTATACGCGAGATCCGTGCAATTATCGGAGTCGCATCGTGTCTCGTTATCAAGCATTGGAAAAAATAAGCCTTTCAACATTGAAAAAGATAAAATTTTCACAAACGAACACACACACACGCACACACATATACATAATCATATTTGAAAATATTTTATTCGAATTACATATCGAATGCAAATTTATTTTAAACGCATTAAATTCGACGATACGAACTAAACCAAAAAAAAAAAAAGAGACAAAAAATTGATCGGTCGAACAGATACATTTTGTTTTTTCTTTTCTTTTCTTTTTATTTAATTTAAATGAGATTAAATGTCATATATAGATTTTCGAAAATATGTATATTAGATTAAAAATGTCCCATTTGTGTCTTCTTGGTAAATTGTCCGTTCAAAATGAAAATAAGTATATAGGTATATATATATATATATGGCGGCTTATAGTAGACAATGAAATATACACAGGCAATCAACCCTTGGCCCTAAATTGGAAGTAGCAAGATAAATGAAGGCGTTAGGGAAGATGCTAATTGCCATTCCGCGAGCGTCTCTAGAAGCTAAGGGGATAACTGCAACTCGGTTAGCATAACGAGACGAGTCGACAAATCCATTTTTACGACAAACTTGTTCGCCACGCGAGATGAATCTTGATATCGTTTGCCTTATCGTATGACTTATCGATCAGAACGATCGTCTAAATATATGCGTATTTATATATATATATATATATATATATATATATATATATATATATATATATTACGTTACTAATAATTTAATTTCTATACTCGCAGATAATAATGAAACGTTTCAAATCTAATCAATTCATTTTTAAATCAAACGCTAAGCTCTCGCGTAATCGCTTAAAATATTATTTAAATATGATTATTCGTAAGGAGCCGGGAATAAAATTTAATCGATAATCGAATCAACGTACGCGCATTAAAGATAAAACGAGTGGCTTATAATTTAGGAAATTTTTCTATAACTTGTCCGTAGACGAAGACAGATTTTTTTCTTCCCTTCTCTCTTTCTTTTCTTTATTTTTTCTTCCTTTTTTTCTTTTTTCTATTTTTTTTTTTTTTTTTTTTTTTGTAACGACAGACCCCCTCTACAAAGCAACCAACAGCTGCGCCTGGGTCCGTGCGTGCGCGCCTTGAAATTGAACGACATGCAAAAACAGATTTACA
>OU964981.1:3857711-3862711 GCA_918808275.2 Dolichovespula sylvestris
TTTGGTTTTCGTTCGTGGAATTTCATTTTGAAGATACGCTTATGGCGTTGTAATGGCGACAACCAGTCGATCAAAGCGAAATTATAGAAACATAATTTTTTAACGTATCGTCGCGTCGCCGCGTATACATCTCAAAGGTTTCAACGTTACCGTGGACGGTTCGGGATTATATTTTTTTCGGGGTGTTTCCTTTTCTTTCTTCTCCTTCTTATTTTCTTGTAGTTTTTTTTTACGGAAAGATCGACGAGAAAAAGAGGTATAGTACCTCTTTCTAAGCGCGTGTCATGCGATATTTATGCACGTAAAAGTTGAACTCACTCGCTTGCAATTACTTCTAACGAATCCGACTCCATTAAAGCGCCGCATCGGAGCAATGGTTTAAATTTCTTTTTTTCTCCCTTCCCTCTCTCTTCCCTTCTCCTTGTTTTTTTTTCTTTTCTTTCTTTTTTTTTTTTCGTCGACTCGTTAATAATTAACCGTTTCGTCTAATCAGAGTTAATTGCTTCTTTTTTTATTTTTCTTTTTTTTTTTTCCGTGAACGAACGTCCCTCTCAGTCGCCGTTTCATTTCAATTCTTAAAGGTTGTCGTTAACGTTAATACGCGACATATAATATTCAGGATTTAATTCGTTCTTTCGTTGTATCCATTAAAGATCCATTTCGTTTAGAGTCTCAAAGAAATTATTCGGATTAGTCGAAAATCTCTCTCTCTCTCTCTCTCTCTCTCTCTCTCTCTCTCTTTCACTTTCTCTCTACAAATTAACTGCATAAAGTAGATCGTAAAATACGATAGATCATATTTCACGAAAGCTTCATTATTATATCGTTATTAAGCGGAACAAGTTTTAGGATTGTCC
This sequence comes from Dolichovespula sylvestris, assembly GCA_918808275.2. Taxonomy (NCBI): domain Eukaryota; kingdom Metazoa; phylum Arthropoda; class Insecta; order Hymenoptera; family Vespidae; genus Dolichovespula; species Dolichovespula sylvestris. Next base: position 3,858,569 of record OU964981.1, read on the forward strand.
AGAAAAAGATTAGTCGACAATTTTAACAATAAAGTTTCCTATTTAAGAATTTTTTTTTTCTTTCATACTTTTCTTCATTTATTTTTTATTTTATATATATATATATATATATATATATATATATATATATATACACGCACAGATGTGCGCGTGTGTTCGGAACGTATTCGTCGTCCTTCTCGATAAAAAAAAAAAAAAAAGAAGAAGTAAGATAAGACGATACGTAAAATAATTTCTTTCGATTTTTTTTCTTTACGTAAAACTTTACGAGGCTTGTTGCGATTTAGACAGTAAAGATTCACAGTACCATCGTTCGTTCGATTCACGTTCCAATCGCGTGCGAGAGAGCACGACGTATAGGATATAATGGAAGAAGGTACGAGTTCGATATAACTATAGCATAATCTATGATTATGTTGGAATATCGTCAGAAGTAAGTTTACCGCTACGACCACATAATACTATTCTCTCCCTCCCTCCCTCTCTCCTCTCTCTCTCTCTCTCTCTATATATATATATATCTACCTATCTATCTATCTATCTCTATGTGTGTGTGTGTGTGTGTGTAGGATTCTTGAAGTCATAGCATGATGGAATAAATGATAAAGAAGATGGAGAAAGTCGTTCTCGTTTGCCTGCCTCGCATATATGATATTATCGTAACCATAGCTTCGTTCTGCATATATATATATATATATATATATATATATATATATATATATATATACTATCGAGAACAAAAAAAAAGTGGGCAGGAACTGGAATTATATATGAACGAAATAGAATCGATCATTGTTAATAATGTTACATACTTGAATGATATTATTAAATGTATCTCATTTAGTAAGTAAAATAATTCATAATTAATATTTACATTACCTTTCTTTCTCTTCATTTCATTTTCTTGGTGGCGTCGACAAGTCATAATTTAACGCCGATGTCAGTATATTCGTCGTTCGTCCGTATTGACAAAAGAGAAAATAAAGAAAAAAATATATATATATAAAAAGAATGATGTAAGTAAACGGACGCTCGATCGAAACGCTCGATTATATCGTAATAGTTCGATGAACGAGCTCTCGTCGCCTCGTTTTCCCTTGTATCTAATACGAGAATACTATTTCATTATTTAACGTGAAATAGTTTCATTCGATATATACATACATACATATATATATATATATATATATATATATATATATAAAGAAGGATTTTTTTTTTGAAATAGGTACGTGGAAATAGAATCAGTCGGGCTTGATGAAGAGGGTGGAGAAGAGGGATAGATAGATAGATAAGACAGATAGATAGATTGAGAGATAGGTAGGTATAAATGTAAAGGAGGAAAGAAAAAAACGTCGGATCGATGAGAAAACGTTACTTTGGCCTCACCGTGGAGTTACGGAATCGTCATCGATTTATACGCTTTAGGAGACGTGTTCAACATCATGGAAATGCGAAAGACAGAGATAGATATAGATACGAAAAGATAGAGAGAGTGAGTAAGAGAGAGAGAGAGAGAGAGAGAGAGAGAGAAAGAGAGGTGTGAGTTTAATGGTGGAAACGTAGATAGATCGATCGATCGAACGAACGAACGAACGAACGAAGACGCTCTCTCGTTGACGCCGATGACGACGACATTACGTCGCGACGACGACAACGACGACGACGACGACGACGACGACGTCGGCGGTGGCGGCGGCTGCTATTAGTCTCGATTTTTTTCTCTCCACCCCCCGCCCCCGTACCTCCTCTCTCTCTCTCTCTCTCTCTCTCTCTCTCTTTCTCTCTCTTTTTTTTTCCTTCCACTCGTCCGATCCTTCTCCTCTTCTCTCTCCTCTCCACTCCTCTTTTCTTCTCTTCTCTTCTCCTCTCCTCTCCTCCCTTCTCCTCTTTCTTCCTATTCTTTCCCCCCTTCTGCATTTTATTGTCAAGGTCACGGTCAATACGTCCAACCGATCGAAAGGTCGCTCCTTTCGTTTCTCATTCTTTTCTTGGCGATTATTTTATTTTTGTTTTTATCTCGGCCGACGCATCTTCTTTCTAATCTCGCAGAATATAATATAATCTGTAGGAACTGTTGTTCTTCTTTTTTTTTTTCCGATTATTTCTATTCACATTTTCTTTCTCTTTTTTTGTGTTCTTTAGTTTATATATATATATATATATATATATGTATGTATGTATGTATGTATATGTATATGTATGAATGTATGTATGTATAGATGATCGATTAATAATATCGTGAGTTTCTATGAAAAAAAAAAAAAAATAAATAAAAGGAAAGATAGAAAAATAAAGGAATACTGAATTTTTCTCCGTTGTTCGTCGTTTATTTCGATATTAAAGTTATTACAAAATTCGATGTTGTTTATATCGGTCAGATCAACGGGAAATACCCATGACGTATATATATGTGTGCGTGTGCGTGTGAGTGAGTGTGTGTGTGTGTGTGTGTGTGTATTACAATATTTTGCATTATTACAATCTCGACTTTCTCTCTATATCGTGTTTATAGAACGTTAATAATTTATCGAAATTGCTAAATAACGTGGTTATTTATTTGGATACGAGATATTTCGTAATTCCATCATTACTTATCGCGGCTAAACTCGATGGCTCGTTACCTACTTACTCACTTTTTCAGATAAATAGATTAGAAAAAGAAGAAAAAAAGAAAACGAATAATCGATAAATTATAATCGAATTTTGATCGCGAGCACTCATTCGAAAAGGGAGTGAGTATTTTTCGAATGGACTTTGATACTTAAAAAGCGTTTCACGGCTTGCATATAAGTATGTATTAGCGTAGTATTAGTGTGGTATTGGTGTATCGAAGGCATGAAAAGGATCGTTTTTTAAAAAGTTAAACCAAATAATCATCATCGAGTTTTCGTTCGCTTTGACATCTGTTTTTTTTTCTTCTCTCTCTCTCTCTCTCTCTCTCTCTCTCTCTCTCTTTATCTTTATCTTTATCATTTTTCGAACGTAGACGTTAGCAGATATCGCTTATCTCACTTTTGAAACGTGTCTCTCCACGAGAATATATTATACGTTAACTCATTACAAAATAGATATCTAGATATAGTATTATGAAATTTTTAAATATATCGAGTTTATCTTTTGAACATAGGTATATATGTATATATGTATATATTATATGTACTAAAGAACCATTTGATAAGGTAATTTATGAATGGAATCATCCCGATTATTGAGCCACTTAATCAGTCACTCATAGCCGGGTCAGTTTGAACACAGAACTCGTGGGTAATTATATTTTATCTATTATTTGACCGTAAAAAGTATGAGAACAATGGTACGGTTTTTAAATTATTTCATTCGGTTATACTTGTTATCAGTTTGCTTTCTCTCGTTCGTTTATTCATTTGTGCGCTTTTGTTCGTTCGTTCGTTCGTTCGTTCATACATTCGTTCGTACATTCGTTACTGAAATAATCATGTTTAACATTATTCGAAAATAATATTTTATAAATTTCCAATAATTTCTCGTAAAAATTTCTTTTTATTAATGTTACGATTTTAAATAATATTCTTAATTCTTTCGTATATTATATACATATATATACATATATATATGAAATTAGAAACGACGAGATATTCATTTTTAAACCGTGGATATTGATTTTCTTCTTCCTTAATTTTTTTTCCTCGACCGTCGCGATAAAAAATCGCACGTTGAATTTATATTTAAAAAATTTTGCATTCACGCGTGTATTTTCTTTTCTTCTTTTTATCTTTCTTTTTTTTCCTTCTCGGTTTCTTTTTCTTTTCATTTTTTGCTTCATCATACGTTCGAGCTTTTGAACAAATCATCATCGAAATTCTCGCAAGACCGACGACACGATGAATCCGTGCAAATTTTATTTATCTCGAATACGTGACACAGGATGGACCGAAATTTCTTAATCTTTTCGAATAATTTTTGCGATAAAAAAAAAAGGAAAACAAAAAATTGGCTCAAAAGTCATGGGGGAAGGGAGAAAGGAAATAATCGATTGTTAAAATCTCATAATCATCCACGGTAACTTTCAACTCGATAAACCCGTGTAAAATTAAATAAATCTTTCTCTTTTTCTTTCCTCTCCTTTTTCCTCCGTCCCTTGTGATTTCTTTTCCTTTGTTC
>OU964981.1:3867711-3875211 GCA_918808275.2 Dolichovespula sylvestris
TCGATAGTACCGTAATAAAGACGTTTATCGTTACCCGTTTAATCGATCTCTGTGCTATGCGAGAGATAGATAGATAGATAGATAGAGAGAGAGAGAGAGAGAGAGAGAGAGAGAGAGAGAGAGAGAGAGAGAGAGAGAGAGAATCACTTCTATCTATGTAAATACGTACCTACGTACGTACGTATGCAGGATATGCATATACATACATACATACATACATACATACATACATACATACATACATACATACACGTATACATATTGTATATATATATATCTATATATATATATTTCTATGTATACACACACACACACACAATATGTATAGGTGTGTGTCTCCACGCGATATCGCCTGTTTATATATGCAGAATCTCTATCTGGCGTGAATCGAGCCTCTCTACTACTCTCTCCTCCCTTCCCTCCCCATTCCCTCGCCACCTACCCCTCGTTCCAGCAGGCATTCCACCTTTTCCCAACAAAAGTACGTATCGCTCATCGTGGCGCGGCCATTCGGCCATAATTAATAGAATTCGAAGCTAGTAGAGCTAATAACGCATTAACGCTGCGGTCGATGCTACCGTGTATGAATAACACTCGACCAGACTTAACTTTCCTGGATTCGAGTGGATACATACATCACCGTTATAACATATTTATTGTCAAACCTTTGATCGTTCCTTCTCTTTCGTTTTATCTTCTATCTCTTTTTGGTTTTGTTTTCAATTACTTTATTGATTAATTAATTAATTAAATTATTAATTACTTGATCAATTCATTAAATTAATTATACCGCGTGAATCTGAATTTGCCACACTTTGACTTTCACTTTATTTATATATATATTATGTGTGTATGTGTGTGTGTGTGTGTGTTATAGGTATCTACGTTATTCCATCTGTTGCTGATATAATGTGTCATATATTTATTATAGTTATCGTATTAACTTTTTTTTTTTTTTTTAACAGCGAATTAATAATTCAATGATATTCGATTTGAGCATGGTAAATGTACCTTTTAAGTATAATAACACAGTCCTGCCGGTAGACAGCCGTTAATCGGAAACGTTGTTAGTCGCAATGTGCGTGTTTAAATTTGTGTGTGTGTGTGTGTGTGTGTGTGTATTGTGTATATGTGTTTTTAAACGAAGAATTTAAACGAATCAACGAAGCAAATCGACGATATAGGGGGATATCGACCTGTGTGTGGATAAAGAAGAAGGAGCACATGGTCATGGAAAGGGAGTTAGTTCGTTAGGTATTCGAACGAGAGAATGGTTTCTCGCTGTTATAACTCTTGGCTCTCTCTCACTCTCACTCTCTCTCTCTCTCTCTTTGTTTCGTTGCGTTGTTGACTGACCAATCGGGTGGTTAGGTAACGCACCAATAACGCGGCCTATAACCTTCCTCCCCTTCTCCACCCCCACTCAATCGTTTTCAATGCGAGCGATCAAAAATTGTGATTGCTTTTTCCCCACCTTTTTCTTTTTTCTTTTTTCGTCTTTTTATTTCAAATTTCTCTCCTTTCTTTCTCAAAAAAAAAAAAAATATATATGTGTGTGTTTTATCTATCACTGACCTTCGAACGGTGGTGCGTGAATCTCATTCGGGAGAATTTCTTTTTGAATGAAATGTCGTTTCTCTCTCTCTCTATCTCTCTATAGCTTTCTAATACCATCTCGGACGTCGAATTTCGAACGGCAGCTGCGAACACTGGCAAGAGAGAGACAGTGAGACAGAGAGAGAAAGAGAAAGAAAGAGAAAGAGATAGAGATAGATAGATAGAGAGAGAGAGAGAGAGAGAGAGAGAGAGAGTCCTTTCCAGGCGAATTGCCAAGTTTCCCCTTTTGATCCTCGGATTCGCATGATTTACCGTTTTGATTTTGCGAACGCCTCGTACGAATTTACAACACCGAGAACCGAGATCGTCTCGGTGATGCGAGTAATCATCGCCGAAAGCGGATAATCCTTCGACGCCATATATTTCCATGGTCTAACTCTCTCTTTCTCTCTCTCTCTCTCTCTCTCTCTCTCTCTCTCTCTCTCTCTCTCTCTCTCTTTCTCTCTCTCTTTAATACATACACACACGCGCTTGGTAGGATAGCTCTCGTTCGTTCGTCCGTATGTTCGTACATCATCGAATTTTAATTGGAATTCAATTTCGCGCCCTAGTTTCGCGGCTTCTAGCTAAAAGCTAGTCATCGGTTTTTCATCGACGTGGTGCCGTGCTCATCGAAATCTACTTAATTGTATGGAATACGTCAGGCTCTGCACATATTTACCCCACCCACCACACCACCGCCATCTATTTTTTCATCATCCCTATTTTTTTTCTTTTTTACTATTCACTGTATTTATTTGTTTGTTTGTTTGTTTATTTATTTATTTATTTATTTATTTATTTATTATTATTATTATTATCGTTTCGTACCTTGCTCAATTTGAAACTATTTCTTTTCTGTTTTTTCTTTCTCTCTCTTACCGACGTTCTTGCGTTTGTTTTAATTTTTATTTTAATTGTTAGCCTTTATTTTTCATCGCGTACTTCTTTTCTTTTCTTCTTTTTTTAATGGTTCTCGTACCATTTATCTCTCTCTCTCTCTCTCTCTCTTTCTCTCTATTTCAAACTCATACTAGTCGAGTCACGTAACTTTTAGCAAATTAGTTGTTAGGAGATAAGACAAGTAAGTTTCATTGGATAGCTCGAGGTAGACTTGTTTCTTTCGTCGTTATCGTTCTGCTCGGCTACCGTCGATGATTCTTCCGTTTCTTTTACTTCTTTTTTTCTTTACTTTCTTTGAAAAAAAAAAGAAAATAAGAAAAAATAACAAATGAGTAAAAAGGTGACGTAATTGAAAGTAAACTATTGCCATGTAAACCTGTAACATCGATGTTTTGTTAATCGAGAAAGAGGGAACAATTTGAAAAAACGTTTGCAGTAATAAATAAATTGAGAGAGAAAGAAACGCACACATACGCACATGCACAGAGAGAGAGAGAGAGAGAGAGAGAGAGAGAGATAGATAGATAGATAGAGTTTTCGTTTCGTATACATATTATACATTAGCACGATTACGAGCATTTAATTAATACAACACACACACACACACACACACACAAATAATGTATATATATATATATATATTTATATATATATATATGTTCGTGAAACTCAGCGTACAAACGTTGGAATTGGAAAGTTGTGCGCTGCTATCGATGGAAATCGAGAGAGTCGTTCTGAATTCGAAATCGACCGGGTTACGGTGTATGTCAATATTGAAAATGTATCGAGCGAGATAAACGTCTCTGTTATGCGATCTGAATTGCAAATGCAATTTGGAACGCGTCTCTCCCTTCTTGCGGAACTCGCGATCGGAAGGTACTGACTTTGCCTTGTCGTTACTCGTCGTTCTATCTATCTATCTATCTATCTATCTATCTATCTGATATAATTCGTCGTTGTTTTGATAGAGAGTTAGATCGGGACGAGACAAAATTAAGATCGATATAATCGATTTCGAGTTGATAGTTAATCCGATCTGATATATATGAAAAAAATATTTATTTATTTATTTATTTATCGTTTGGTTCGTTTAACAATACAGATTATTTATATATATATATATATATATATAAATATATTGTTAAATGTCGTATCGCATTTGAGAAATATTATTCATTATATTTATCATTTACTTGATACATACATATATACATACATACATATATACATACATACATATATACATACATATATATCTTTTTTAAATGAAAAAAATTTTGCATAAATTTTTTTTCTATTCATTTTGTATTTTCTCTCACCTCTCTCTCTCTCTCTCTCTCTCTCTATTTGTCTCTTGTTATACTAAATGAATATTAATGAATGGAATACGCGAATACACATATTTCGGATTAATGTATAGAAATAAGAATTAAAAGGTGTTGGTAAAAAGTTTGTCGCACCTATGTTCTACATGCGTCTAAGTACCAACGTGAATGGGACGGGAAGAAGAGAGCGAAAAAACGAAAGAAGAAGGGGGCAAATGAAAAAGAAAAAAGAGAAGAAGAAGAAGAAGAAGAAGAAGAAGAAAAAGAAGAGAAGTAGAGTAGGAAGAAGAGAAAAAAAAAAGGAAAGAAAGAAAATACGTAAATCGACGCATGGACTCGTGTTGTAGGGAACGAGAAGAGGGCCACCAGGGAGAGAATCGACTTGGTTCTCGTATATCACTATCATTTTTTCCCGACATAAAATCGATGTCGACCAACCAGCATATGGCGGCCGGCGCTATTTCGTAAAATATGTCCCGCATAATTTAGAATACATAGGACAGTACCAACGGTACCTCCGCCCTCCCACCCCATCCCAACCCACCCTCTCTTTCTTCCTCATTTCTCTCTATAGCCATGCTATAACCGGATAATCAGAAATAGCCCTTTTCAGATTCCTATTATCGAGATATCGTTTATTATTAAGTTATCGGCGAATATAGTGATCAAATAGAAAGAGAACGATTCCCTCCCCCCCTCTCTCTCTCTCTCTCTCATTCTATGCTTTTCACCCTCATTTCCTTCTTCATTTCATCGTATGCATCATCTACTGTATCCCATTAACGTCTAATATAAATATCAAGTAAGAAACAAACGAAGCATATTGTCGTATTTTAAATGTCTTTAATGTAAAAGATGAAAGTCGTGAGTAGTAGTTTCTTTCTTTCCGTTCTAATACTTTCAACGACATGAAGAAGAGGGAGGAGGAGGAGGAGGAGGAGGAGGAGGAGGAGGAGAAAGAGATGGAGAAGGTAGAAAAGGGTGGATGAGAAAATGAGTGTAACGAGAGGTACGCAGAGCCACGCTTAAAATTCATCTTTCTTGTAGTAGTCGTTCACTCGGTCCAACTCTACTACTTCCTTTTCTCTCTCTCTCTCTCTCTCTCTCTCTCTTTCTCTATCTATCTTTCTCTCTCGTTCCGCTTTCCTTCTCTAGCCAGATATAATTGCTTTTTCTCTCAGGCGATTGGACGTCCTATTCGACAAAGCGAGAAGAGTGCCCCTTGTCTTTCGAGTCGCTCAAACGTCACTATCGTCGTTTCTGCTTTCTCATTGCTGAGCTCTCTCTCTCTCTGTCCCCCCCCCCCCTCTCTCTCTCTCTCTCTCTCTCTCCATCTCGTAGTAACCAGATTTTCTCTCTGTAGGGTCGTTCAATGTGATATAAATTCCGTTCTCTCGAGTAGAAATTATGCCTGTTGTCTTCCTCGTAAATTTCAGCCATTGAATTATAGTTTTTAAGTTTTAAACGACGTACACCGGTAGTAATGTATATAGTAGGGCGAAGGGTGGAGCGGGGGAGGGGCGTAGTTTACCGAATGATAAAATACAATGTTTAAAGTGTGTTAACCTTTTCCTTTACGACGAACGTGTAAGGGGACTGTTATAGAGAAAAGTGTATTGACCTCACACGGCGAAGTACCGGCTGCTGCTGCCGCTGCTATTGCTGCCACTGTTGCTGCTGCTGCTGCTGCTGCTGCTGGTGGTGCATCAACTTGATTGTACGGATTCTTAATGCACGCAACGAACGGCTTACGAAACCCCGTTAGCAATCGTGGAAGCCGCTTTGAGAAGCTTCTTTTTTCTTTTCCCTTTACTTCTTTCTTTCCTTATTTCTTTCATTCTTTCTTTCTTTCTTTCTTTCTTTCTTTCCTTATTTTTTTTTCTTCTGAGCTTTTTTCGTTTCTTTTTTCCCCTTTCCACTTTACGTCTTTGTTCGGAAAAGTAGTGGAAACGAGAAAATTAATTACTCGGAGTTAGTGTCGATCGAACTCTGTGTGTGTGTGTACAACCTTCCATCTCTCTCTCTCTCTCTGTCTCTCTCTCTGTCTCATTCATCTTTTTCTTATGTCATCAAAAGCCACAGGACTTTTATGCCGGTCACTTCGATTTCTTCTCGCAAATCGCGATTATTCTCGTCGATCCTGATTTGCAAAAGCAAAAAAAAAAAAAAAAGAAAAAAAAAGGAAAGAAAATTTTCTTCCTATATCCTGAGAATTTTTCAAAAACGAAAAAATACGTATGCGCGAATGGGTAAACGTATGTTTTTTCTTTTTTGTCGATTCGATCGCGTACGCTCGTTTAGATATGACTCGGAGTTAACGATGTGATCAAACGAGAGAAAAAGAAATGAGAGTCCTTGAACGTATGTATGTATGTATGTATATATGTATGTATGTATATATGTATGTATGTATGTATGTATGTATGTATGTTGAAAGTAGGAACGGAGGAAGAAAGGACTCATCGTTCACTCGTATATATGTATACCTATATAGTATATATATATATATATATATATATATATATATAAAGGCGGATATACGTTCCACGACTGCAAATTCCGACGTACATATATCCACCATGAGGGACTGCATTCCGTCGCGTAACATTCTCTCACGGAATTCATATAATCATTTTATTATCCGAGTTACGCGGAAAAGCGTATTAATTGCGAGCAGAAGGAGGACTAGGGACCCTCTCTTCATCCTCCTCATCCTCCTCCTCCTCCTCCTCCTCCTCCTCCTTAGGGAAGGACATTCGAAAAGTACGGCGTTTCTCTCTTTTTGGGACAAAGCCAAATCCGTTCCTTGTTCTCTCTCTCTCTCTCTCTCTCTCTCTCTCTCACTCTCACTCTCTCTATCCATCTGTGTGTGCGTGTCTCTGTCTCTTTTCTAAAAGTAGAGGATTCTGTTAGGGTGCCAGCTGGGTTTTCCAACGTACAAGCTCGAACGTCGATTCGGGATTCACTTTGGAGGATCTTCGTCTTCAAGAGACGTTAATAAAGTCTTCCCTTTTCTTCTTTTTTTTTTTTTTCATTTTTTTTTTTGCTTTTCTTTTCTTTTTTTTCTTTTTCTTTTTTTTTTTCTTTCACCCTTTGACAAGGGGTCGAGAATTTCCATCCACCATTCTTTGAGGGAACTAAGCAGTTTCTCTCACTCTCTTTCCCTCTCTCTCTCTCTCTCTCTCTCTCGCATTCATTCATTCACTCTCTCGACTTAGGACCATCCATTGCGATCATAGATCTGCAACGTCGGCGTCGGAGACGGTAGCAAGGTCGTAATTACCCTGGCGCTAGTGCACTCCTGGGAACCACTAACGTTACCACATCGATCCAACGTTAGCACATAGATTTCATAGGATCCGCTTATGTTCGTGAACATAAACACGCAGAAGAGAAAATCCTCTTTCTCCCTCTCTCTCTCTCTCTATATATATATATATATATATATATATGTTTGTGCGCGCTCGAGTTACTCTTCTATTGAAAGCTAATAGAAAATTTATAACTCGAATTTCAGCCAATTATGCGAAAATATAGAAGTACTTTCCCCCTTGCGCCACCCCCTTCCCCGCCCTTTTAACCCCAAAAGGAGATTAGAAATAAGCATCTCTCTCTAATTCGATCTTAGATGTTCGATATCCTTTCGTTTTGACGAGCACTTTAAGTGGAAATGAAA
>OU964981.1:3880211-3915211 GCA_918808275.2 Dolichovespula sylvestris
TTTCCATTTGGTTAATAAAAAAGTTTTAGTTGTATTATCCCTGGTCAGCTTAAGATTTCTTCGTATAGTTTGTGTTTGTGTGTGTGTGTGTGCGTGCGCGCGCTCGCGCGTGTGTTCGTTGTATTTGATATATATCGTATCGAACTCTACCGAATTGAGATTTATTGATAAGTCGTTCCTCTTTACATCTTATCAATGAAACGACGTTCGTCCGAGAACTTGTTCTTTTCTTTTTTGCTTTTTCAATATCTTCCTATATAAATTATTTGCATGTCATTTAATTTGCTTATCGCGGTATCGCGTTGTTTATGCATAGCTAATTTTTTTTTTTTAAATAAAATAAATAAATAAATAAATAAATATATATATTTATATATTTATATACATGTGTATATATGGAAGAAAAATTATTCGCATTCGCACAGGTGAACGTATACAACGTTATCGAGTCTCGTTAAAATAATAATTCATGCAATTTATTATGAAGTTATGATCACGCAAAGTTTAGAATCTTGTTTTCTTTCCCCTTTCGTTTCTTTTTATCTTTTTTTTTTCTCTTTCTTTCTTCATTTTCTTTTCTTTTGCTCTCTCTCTCTCTCTCTCTCTCTCTCTCTCTCTCTCGTTACTCTCTTTCCAGGAATCGAGTCGATGAGAAGCGTAATGGAAAGAATAAGGTAAAAGGGAGGGGTAAAGAAGTAAAGTAAAGAAAAGAAAAGAAAAGAAAAGAACAAAAAAAAAAAATAGAAAACAAAGAAAGTGGAAAGGAAAAGAATACTTTGCTATGCGCGTGAACACGAAACGTTGACGTTATCGGTCACGAAACTTTCGCCTAGCATCAGTCAGCACTTTTCTCAGTTTCCTGATCCGGTCTGGCGATCACTCTACACCAGCCCAAAGATCGTTCTCAAGCGATCGAGGAGTCCGGTATTGTTCCCTCAGCTCAGCGATTTCGCATGAAATGCACTTACGCACGAAAAGCAAGAGGCACGCGTTCGTGTACAAGAGAGAAATAGAGAAAGGGAGAGGGAGAGAGAGAGAGTGAGAAAGAGATAGATAGATAGATAGATAGATAGATAGATAGATAGATAGACTTCGATATCGAGGCAACGAGCGTGAATTAGTCGCCGTTTAGAGTAGCTAGACGCGAACGACCAAACTTTGCAGTCCCTAGTGGTTCGTAATAATTATCATCGTACTAACGATCTTCGTTGTTTCGAATTTCAAAGTACATTCTATACTCCAACGAGACAGATATATATATATATATATATATATATATATATATATATATATATCGTGTAGATCTCGGCGAAGGAAGGAAAGATACCTTGGATCCATAAACAAAGCAAAGAAAATAAAAAAGAAAAGAAACAAATAGATCGAACGGAGGCTGATAACAAAAAAGTAGAATTAATTATAAACGAAAGAGTATCGGGTTCTTAATCGATGATTAAGGAAGCCGATAAGAAGTTCTTGAGGAATCGATAGGAATGTTGGATCGGGAGTTAATCGAATTTTCATCGCGGCCAATGTCGTGTACCTACCTCCGAAACTATTTCGTTCTCGGAGTATAGTATGTAGTAGTAATAGTAGTAGTAATAGTAGTAGTAAGAAAGTAGACGGAGACGAACGTGGGACGAACGTGTCGTACGAAGCGTGTATGGCGTGTGAGACGATGGTTAATAGTAATAGTAGTAGTACTAGTAATAGTAGTGGTAGTGGTAGTAGTAGACGGCCATACCAACTGAAATTTCATCCTACGTAGTAGGCGTCATACACAGTCTCGCCTACACTACTCACCGACCAAGTGGAACCGATTTCCGGTGTCCCTCTTCTCGTTACTCCCTTGACATCGTCGGAGAGGAGGATAGAGTTGCTGGTGAGAAAGAGATGTAGATATATATATATATATATATACATATATAGACAGAGAGAGAGATAGAGATATAGAGAGATGTGACAAGTAAAATCTAGTTACTCGTCGTCGTTGGTCACTCCGAAACCACCGAAAAAAGAAGATTTATCCTGTAGAGCACGTCTTAAATTGTCAAATGACTGATATTCATCTTAACATTAACGGAAGATACACGTTAAGATTTTCCTTCCTTGTGACGTTTCAAAGACTACATATATATATATATATATATATATATATATATATATATATATATATATATAAAAGTTTAATCGTCAGAGAACAACAATCTAATAACGATATCTCTCTCGTATATATCTTCTCAAAAGTAAGAACAAAAGGAAAAATAATAAATAACTTTACAAAAGACATGTTAGACTAATAATAATGAATCGGTCTAATTCGTGTTTAAATTTTATCCTACCCTTAATTTGGATTCGCCTACCTTCAATATATTTATTTATATAAATTTAAATGTAAGAAAAGCTATCGAATGGTAAATTCTCTTCTTCCTATCGTCTTCTTGGAAACGGTATCGGTAGTTGTAGTAATAGTAGTAGTAGTAGTAACTTTATTGCTTAAGGAAAACTCGATTGGACGAAGGGAACGAGCTTTCAGTGATTTGAAAGTTTGTTGTCCTGCCACTCGACAAAACGTTTTCCCCCAGTATCAAACGGAATTCCGATTATCTCTAAAATCTGAGTTCTTCGATGCCGTATCCCAGTCAGCAAAGGCTAACCGATGAAGAACTAACGTATTCGAGGAACGTAGTTCTCTAGGTAGCTAGTAGCAAAGTCTATCTTCTCCTTGTCGTCGCCACCTCTATTGAAGCAACCGACCGAGCAAGCAAGCAAGCAAGCAAGCAAGCAAGCAAGCAAGCAAGCAAGCAAGGAACCAAGTAACCAAGCAAGCAAGCAAGCAAGTACCTTTAGCTAGCTAGAGATCTCTCTCTGGTCATTCGTATTCCTCGCGCAGACACGTTCGTAACGTCTAGCCGACGAATTCACGAATCGGACGCGAGATTGGCCATTTCCGAATTGATATTGAAAGGAAAGGAGAAGGAAAAGAGAAGGAAAAGAACGGAAGTAAGGAATCATCCCTTATATTTCTTTGAGATCTTCGATATCACCGGCTTCTTCCTTCCAATCCGCCCAAAGTTTTCTGATATTCTTTTCGGAATACAAACGATTGATTTTCTTCTTCGATTATTCTCTTTGAAATTGCGTGCGTGCCTGCGTGCGTGCGTGCGTGTGTTTGTGTGGGTGTGGGTAATAGGTATGTGTTTATTCTACCTATCCTTGAATACAATAATAATAATAATAATAATAATAATAATAATAATAATCGTCTTCTCGATCTAATCAATTCAAGTAGTCGTCATTCCTGTTATTATTATCATTAGTATTATTACTATTATTATTATTATTCTTCTTCTGTAACGTATAAAAATAGAAAGGATTATTTTTCTCGAGACGAGTCTTCAATGGGAAAAATAAGGAAATAATAACGTTCGATTCTTAGATACCTTGGCGATAATTATTCCTGCCGACGGCTACGTTTCGTGTTTGTACGAGGAGAATCGTCACAGTAGAATAAGACCGTACAGTCTGAGAGAAATAGCGGTTATTCATTCGATTAATTGGATGTTAGAATGGGGGGAAAATATTTTTCTATCTTTTACTCCATTCCTATTTACTTTCCATTTGTTGTTGTTGTTGTTGTTGTTGTTGTTGTTTATGTGGATCGGTATACATATATTTCCCTTTTTGTTTTATCGATAAATATAATTATTTGTACGTTCGATGAGTTAAATATTATGAAAGAAATCTTTCGCGATTGGAGGGATACGTTGAAGATTTTTTAATTCGACTGTACACATACATACATACATACATGCATACATACATACATACATACATACATACATATATATATATATATATATATATATATATATATATATATATATATATATAAGCAGCCATATAGTCCCATAAGCGTTCTTTATGTTTTAGCTGAGAGTGTTCCAGCCAGAATCCCGAGAAAGCGTTTCCTTTCGTTAAAGAGTTTTCTACGCTTTGAGAATAATCTCCCGGTATATATATATATATATATATATAGATATATATACTTAGTTACGTGCGAATCGTCGTGTAGTCTCTTTTTCAATGAGATTAAAGAAGACGATGGAAAAGCATTCGCTGCTGTAGTCCGATAATACTATCTTCCTTTTCATAAACCGATTAAAAAGCATCGTTGCTTATTAACGGTTCGATTTACGAAATTTAAGTGGATTTAACTATTCGTAGAAGATATTTCCTGAACGGGAAAAAGTAAAGGGGAGAAAAAAAAGAAGAAAAGAGAAAAAAAAAATAAATAGAAAGAAAAAAAAAACAAATAGAATAAGTCGTTTTAATCCAAATCTCTCGACTTTATAAAGCTCCTTTGAAATTTATTTTCAACATTTGATATTTCTGTATTATTCACTGCGCACGACTAATTCATTTTTATTTTCACATACCAATGAAATTTTAATAATGTATATATATATATATATATATATATATATATTTTTTTTTTCTCAACGACTAATTCTTTTTTTTTCTTTTTTTTTTTGAATAACACCGTTCGTAAGAAATTAGTCTCATCGAAACATCCGACACGTGTCGTTCGTTAAAACGACAACAAATTCATTTTCGTTCATAACATTTTTTTCCTTTTCTTTCTTCCTTTCCAAAATAATTTTCAAAAATAATAATCGACATCTCGTTTCGTCACGACGAGAGACTTCTTTTTCGAAAGGGTCATTAATCGACATAACAATTGATATCCATTTTATCGTAAGAATAATACAAGGTGACGGTTTTAAACGGGGACTCTTTATGCAATGAGTATGCAATCGAGATAAAACGAGACTCTATATTGCACGTGACGATAGAAAAATATTAGTTAACCTTGAATGAGCAGTCGCATGATTAAGCACGACTCGTGTAAGTTCTAAGATTAAATATTTCTATTCTTTGAGAATTGTACGTCGGTATTGTTACGTACGCAAAAATAAAAGAAAAAGAAAAAGAAAAAATGCCTGCAAGGTAATAGATTAAATTACGTTACGTGGCATACGGTACACGAATCAGGAGAATATAGATATATCTTTCTTTCGTTTCTCTTTATCTTTATCTTTATCATTCTTTAAATCCATTAATCTTAATCCATTCGAAGTTTGATTAATGGCGAATTAAAGGAATATACATCGTCGTTAAATTAGATCGGTGAACTTTCAAATGTGGCCTTCCTCTTATATGAGTTTTGTTCCATTCTTGGAAAGCAAACTGGCTCACCTTCAAGCATAAGCGTTCTTCGAGCATGACTCATTGCAAAATGGCTGATCCGGCGCTGTCTTCTTCGCACGTATTGCATTAGCGATGTTGCGTTATATTATTACTTTATGGAACAATCTTACGCTATATGCTTATTCCGATATGATCAAAGATAATAATTAACTGCTTGCATAAACGTGGATTATTTATTTCTCTTTTTATTAATAATTATTTTTCTTTTCTTTTTTTTTTTTTTTTTTTTTTTTATAAACAAAAGTTGCATCCCAATCAAAATTATTACGTTCTGCAAGGATAATGGAATTTAAAAAGAAATAAAAAAATAATATCATTAGCTGCACGTTAACATTGTTTAATATAATATATTATACATACATATATATATATATATATATATAATGTAATTAAATAATAATTATGGTTATAATTGATATTAAAATCATCGAGCTGCATTTTAACCTTTTTCTTCTTTTTTTTTTCTTTTTTTTTCTTTAAATACGTATTATCTATCGATGAAATTAAATAATAATTGTTAATTACATTATTTTAAAGCATATTTTAAAAGCATCGTTGAATTTTAAAACAATTTAAATTTCCATTGGCAATAATAATACATTTTGAATGAAGTTAATATACTCGAGATCATCAATTGAAACGAAAGTTCTCATATCTCGTTAGATCTCTCTCTCTCTCTCTCTCTCTCTTGTAAATATGGCTTTAACTACTAGGGAAGAATTTCGATCGGAACAAGTATAGAGAAGAAGAAATAGAAGGAAAAGAAACACTCATCGAGTTTATCGACGAAGTAGAGGTACTACTTCACGTGGATTGGCGCGAAACCCGGAGAAACTTTCTCTTCTATACTGTAATTACGTGTCCGTTCGCGCTACTTCGAAGAAATTTACACAGGTCGCAGAAAATTTTTACTCGTAAAATCGTCGATTCCTATCGTATATAAATATATACGTTATTTATTTAAAAAAAAAAAAAAAAAAAATAAAAGAGAAAAGAAAAAGAAAAAATAATTTTAATTCGTTCGTGTTATTTCTCTCTCTATCTATCTATCTTTATCTCTATCTCTATCTCTATCTCTATATGCATATATGTATATATATATATATATATATATATCTTTCTCTCGCACTAGCTTTTGTTCCTCTTTGTAAAGTTTCTACTATTATTCTAATTTATTTAGAGCGTGAAAGTGGATTATGTATATCGTAGGACAGGCACTAACGGTACCATAGTAGTGTAAAACGCGTTAATAATTCTAGTCTCTATTCATTTTATAATAGAAAACTCTCATTTATATAGCTTTCTAAATAAATATATATATATATATATATATATATATATATGTATGTATATATACATATATATGTATATTAAAACTTGCACAAACATACAGTGCATATGATTTTTTTTATATTGGACGATAGGAAGTCATATTCCAGTAATTATAATCCCTGTTAGGGTAATCGGATACTAGCTTTGTCTAGTGTTTCATCCTCTTTTCGTTCTCTTCCAGTCAGGTAGGATAAGCCGAGCGTGAAGAGGGTCACCGAAATTCGAAGCTTTATATACATATATATATATATGTGTGTATGTGTATGTATGTGTATATATATATATATAACAAAGGAAAACTCTAATTCTCAATAGAGATGGAGATAGATTAGGATATGTTATATTCCGAGGGCAAATATAAAATAAAGAAAAGAAAAAAGAGAGAGACAGAGAGTATATCTAGAAAGATCGATCGATCGAAAAAATATGTCAAAATATTCGTAATAAAATTTCTACAAATTATGACGATCAATCGACTTCTTATATAAACCTCATAAAAATAAGTAACATTTCCAAACGAACGTATTCTCCTTTCGTGTTAAGAATTACCGTTACTATTACTATTACCTGTACCAGATACCGCGTGCACAACAAGATTTATAACAAATTTAATCGAAAAATGATATAACGAAGTATATATATATATATATATATATATATATATATATATATAAATGTGTAGGAATAAGATCGATGACAATTGTGACGAAAGATTAACATCCTTTACGCCTTAAGGGCTCGATTATTATTATTATTATTATTTATTATTTTTTTTTCTATGTAAACGCACGTTGGTACATAAATCGATATATATCCCAATCGATTCGACGTTCTTTGATGTTCGTTAAAAAAATATGAAAAAAGACTGAAAGAGTAGTGGTAGTAGTACTATTAGTAGTAGTAATAGTAGTAGTCTCGTGTTACTATTACGCTACTACCACTACCACTACCACTACCACTACTACTACTACTGCTGCTACTAATAGTAGGTACCAGGCCGATGCACCGGCTGTTCCGTACCGTCCGGACAAAAGAGCGCGCAACAGGTCAGCGAGTCGTGCCGCGAACCGTGCCGTGTGCCTCCGTGAATACACTGTCGGCTACATTGGCGTAGGATTCTATAGAAAGTAACGAACGAACAAACGAACGTTGTACGAAAGGAACGAATGAGAAACGTACGAGAACGAAACAACGAACGAGTTGAAATAGTATCCTTCTAAACAAACCACACCTTTTTTTTTCTCAATCATTCTCTCCTCTCTCTCTCTCTCTCTCTCGTTCTCTTCCTCTTTCTCCCTTTTTTTTTTTCGTTTTCTTTCGATTTCATGATAGCCGTAACTTGGTATTTAGAAATGACAAGAGAGATTGATTTTATTTATTTATACTTCATATTTATTTTATTTCTTTTTGTCTTTTTTTTTTTTTTTTTTTTTTTTTTAGTAGAAAAAATATACAGGAGAATTTATTGATTCTTCGTTTTGATTAGGACACTGCTCAGATTTTCTCTCTCTCTCTCTCTCTCTCTTTTTTTCTTTTTATTTCACCTGTCGTATCGATCTATCGTATTATGTAAAAAAAGAAAAAGTAAGAGAAAAAGAAAATTATAAATTCATTGTTCATCGAGCATAGAGATATCGCAGATGCATTGGGAGAATATTTCTCTCTCTCTCTCTCTACGTCTCTTTCAACGATCTATTCAGTACACCTGTCCACGAAGATGCAACTACCGTGACGATGCCAGAGGCCTGCCTAACCCTGTTGGTTCAATGCACTTCTCGTTAACAGGACTGTCTTGGCCCGTTGCATTATAGTCATCTTATAACTTCGTAGAAATTGTAACTTCGTGTTTAGAACAGTGGAGACTTTTGTTCGGTAGGATATTCAAACAAAAAAAAAAAAAAAAAAAAAAGAAAAAAAGAAAGACAAGAAAAAAGACAAAAGTAAAAAAAAAAGAAAAAAAGAAGTAGAGACAGAAAGAAAGAGGAAGAAAAAGTCTTCCGACTATTTTCCACATTCTTCTTACTTTTACCGCGTCTACGCGTATGTGCGTTTGTGCATGTATACGCGTCTGTGTATGCGTCTGTGTGTGTGTGTGTGTGTGTGTGTGTGTACGCGTACGTTCATATGTGTTTTTGAAGCAATGATTATAAATTTCACTTAATACCGTAAAGCTTCGCGAGGGACGGGACGGGACGGGACGGGACGGGGTGGGAGTAAGGGTTGGTGAGAGAAATGGGACGCAGGAGGGAGGGAGGGAAGGGGGAGGTGGAGGAGGTGGAGGAGGTACGTTTTTCTATGTCATTTTAAAGAAAAATACAGTAGGAATCGTTAATTCTCATCTGGATCGATCGACATCCGAGGAAGCGAGCGTCTTCACGTCGGTATCTCTTTTCTCGGGCGTTACATCCTTGCTTGGCCCGGTGAGAACGGGATTTCACTTGGATCGTCGTGTTGGAGTATGTACGTGCGCGCGTATGTCTGATACCTACGTATGTATCTGTCTGAGAGAGAGAGAGAGAGATAGAGAGATAGATAGAGATAGAAATATATATATATATACAGAGAGAGAGAGAGAGAGAGAGAGAGAGGTACAAGACCGTACGAGTTACGAGGGTCGTAGTAGGATTTGTGTTCCGCTTCGGGATGCTCGTGCTCGCGTTAGTATCAAGTTTCATGTAAATCATACGAAGGTTGTCTTGCCGATCCTCCCGCAGCACAAGCTTATCGACAATGTCGTTGTAGTAGTAATAGCAGCAGCATCAGCAACGGCGGTGGTGGTGGTGGCGGTGGTGGTAGTAATAGTAATAGTAATAGTATTAGATAGGTGGATGCTCGAGTTTCTCGAAGGAAAAATAAAAAAAGAAAAAAAATAATAGAAAATATAAGGAATACAAACTGTGAAAAATGAAAAATGAACCAAAAAAAAAAAAAAAAAAAAAGAAAGAAAAAGGAAAAGGTTTCGTGAGATTAATAAAATGGCAATGGATTTTTCGAGATTTTCGATTAAGACAATTTAATGATAATTTATCTTTTTAATTATATAAATTTATCTTGTAATGTTCATTCTGGCTTTGGAAAATTAATGATATATATATATATATATATATATATAGAGAGAGAGAGAGAGAGAGAGAGACTAACTATCCACGTTAGTGTATAGATCCAAAGAGGAACTTCAAGTTTCAAAGTATAATCGAGTCTAGACGGTAAAGAGAAGGGAATTCTTTAGAACGTTAATTATGGTGAGACGAGTTCGTAATCGATTAAACGGGGGGGAAGGAGAGGGTGGAGTGGGAGGGAGAAGGGGTTCGTTTTAAACGAACGGAGTTTCTTCTTTGGCGGTCTCGTAAAGTAACTGTTTTCATTGGAAGTAACTGTTCCAACCGAGATTATGATTCGTTACAGGAAAGTGCTTCTACGCTATGAGCGTGTAATTAAGGCAACTGTAGTACGTTTATGTCTTGCTTCTACCGCGTTACCGTTTTAGCAATAGACCTGCCATGGTCTCTTTTAATCCCCTCTCCCCCTTTCCCTACCCATCCCATGTACTTTCTGTGGTAGTTACCACGTCTTTACTTTATGCGTAGGATACGTTCTTTTTTACCTTTCTCTTTCCTCCCCTCCCTTTTCCTTTCTTTCCTTTCTCTGCTATTTTGTATTTCGTATTTTCTTTTCTTTCCTTTTTTATTTTTCATCTTCATTTTCAATAAACAGGAGAAATAATGAATCGTACGTATATGTTTCCTATGACTTCTGATTAGAGTTTAGTTGGAAAACCTTGACCTATTTTTTTTTTTTTTTTTTCATTTTATCTTTCTTCCTCCTTTTTTTTTTTCCTCCATTATTTTCTCATTCATCTATACAATGACCAATCCACGTGATAGTAAAATCATCGTCGCTTACGTAATTTTTTTTTTCTTTCTCTTCTTTCTGCAACGTTATCAAAGAGGATACGCGAAGGATATTTATTTATTCTTTTTTATTTTTTATCTTTTTTTTTTTTTTATTTTTTCTCTACTTCTTTTTTTCCATCGTACGTGTTTTCCGATGCGGCGAATGAATGCGTCGTGCATCATGCATCGTGGATCGTATGCGCGGCCACAAACGAACGGAAGCGGTGACTCATTGTGCATAACTGCAAGTGAAAACGCCAAGAGCGAATGGGCGAGCGAGCGAGCGAGAGAGAGAGAGAGAGAGAGAGAGAGAGAGAGAGAGAGAGAGAGAGAGAGAGAGACATGATAGTTCTATGAGAATGCGTCAACTTTTTCTTTCTGGGAAAGAAAAAAAAAAACGGGACGGAAAAATCGACTCGATTGTATGATATTTCACTTCGAAACGAAAAGTGAATCATTTGTGACACGTAGTAACTATGTCTCGTTAATTTTCTCATTATACGGGCTATGACATATATCTTCGATGTCAATTATAAAGTTATACTTTATATGATACCGACGTTTTATGAACTTAATGTGGACTTGGTGAGACTTGGTTTTTTCAATTTCTTTTTTTTCTTTCAATTTTTTTTTTTTTTTTTTTTTTTTTTTTAATTAGTCCTCGCATACAAATCATTGAATAATTTGTAATAGACATAGGGATATGAGCCGACTAGATTATATATAATATATATATATATATATATATATATATATATATTGTATATGACAAAAGTGATCCATATCGTTTGTACTTAATTTCTTTTATTCGTTTTATCATGGAGAAAAAATTTATAAATAATTCAACCTCTCATTGTGAGTATATATATATATATATATGAATTTATTAGATCACTTTCATAATCGTCGGTGGTTCGTATGACGTTTGTAAAATGCAAGAACGACCTTGAACAGACGAACGCATGGATATACGTTCTCTTCTTGAAACAGTATTCGTTCTTTCACGAGATAAAGATAAAATAGTTTGTTTCACTGTGTCGTCCTACGTCACAGATTTGATTTCAGTCCTGTTGAAAGATGATATTCTTTTGGAAACGAGGTTAGACGTGGTTGTGGATCCGTTACCGGTATTCGTAACGATCTTGGTCTCCACGAAACGTCATCGCCGTTGCATTGCAGTGTTTCGTTGTCGCAAAGATCGTTGACTGATAAAACTTACGTAGCACGTAATAGTAGTAGTAATAGTAGTAGTAATAGTAGTACAGGTGTGGTAGATTGGTGTGTAAGGTATATTCGAATCGTCGTTCGATACGTCGTCGTATAAAGTCGTGACATCGTTCGATTTTATTTCATTACTTTTCTACCATACATTTTTTCTTTCTCTTTTTCCTGTTTTTCTTTCTTCTTTTCTTTTTTTTTTTTTTTTTTTTATTACTGTCATTATTTTACTTCCATTTTCTCGTGGACGTGAGAATAACACAACTATTCCAGTTATCAATTCGATCCTTTTATCTCTTTGTTTCGACAGAAAAGAATATGGTTATTCTTTCACAGTGTGTATATATATATACACACACACACACACACACACACACACATATATATGCATATATATATCCATTCGTACAGTGTGCAGTGAAAAAGAAAACGTCGTTAGATTCGCCGTCTCGACTTCTGTCAGAAGTGCACTTTCCGGATTCAAAGGATAAAACTTGAGAAAGAAACAACGGGCCAAAGTTTGCGAATTGTAAAAGAGCAGCTAAGAATGAAAGAAAGAAAGAAATAGAATTTCAGCATAATTCCTATCGACTCTCGCCCTCCCCCCCCTCTCTCTCTCTCTCTCTCTTTCTTTCTCTCTCCCTGTCGCGATATTCAATTCTCCTTCTTTCTCCTACTCTTTCTATATTTCTTTTTCTTTTTCTAAATAGTAAAAAACTTCGAAGCGAATGGGGAAAGAGAGAGAGAGAGAGAGAGAGAGAGAGAGAGAGAGAGAGAGAGAGGATTACGTACGCAGGATTACGTAACTGACACCTGCAGGTGACGCTACTTTGAAAGTTCTCGATGGTTTCTTTGATCTTAAGAGATGATGACGATGATGATGATGATGATGACGACGACGATGATGGGCACTCGCTCGATAAACAGTTGTTGAGAATAGCTGAATCTGTTTGTTCTCTTGCGGAAAGAAGAATGGAAAAAGAAAGGATAAAAAATAAATAAATACGTATAATTTTCATTCCATTATATTTAAACTATCGTACTAATCGAATACCTGAAACGAGGCTAATCAATTTTCCTTGTGAAATAAGTTGAGAGAATTGTCTGATATACGTCCATTCAAGATTTTAATATAGGCGCATACATTATGTATATACATTTATATATATATACACACACACACACACACACACTACTTTTTATAAACATACGTTATAAATATCTCATATATCCGAGAGTAGCGTGGATATCCTTCGGTGATGTCGTAATGGACAATTAAGTTTTAATTAAGAACACGAGATTTCATCGAGCATACCCTTCTCTACGGAGCTCTCGTGAACTCGGTTAAGCATGCTAATTCGGGCCAACGAAGAGAACAGCTTTACTGTTTTCGGTCCAGCTATTTCTTTTCACTCTTTTTATCATTTAACATTTAACGTGTTCCTTTTTTTTTTTTTTCCTTTCTTTCTATCTTTCTTTCTTTCCTCCTTTATCTCCCGTCCTCCCTCCCCCGTTGTTTATTCGTTCTCCTCTTAATATCAATCTCTTACACTTTTTCTTTTCTTTTCTATTCTTTTCTTTTCCCTTACTTTACTTTCTACTTTCTTTCCCTTTATACTTCTTCATCGTATTTATGCTTAGTTCCATCTTTTGCTACTCTTTACTTGGCAGCAAAATGGCGAACGCTTCTTTTGCTCGGTGGATGAGCTATATATATATATATATATATATATATATATATATATATATATATATATATACGTATATATAGTAGGTACTTTCGGGGGGGAGCTTAGACTACGCCGTAGACTCTTTTTTTTCTTTTTTTTTTTTTCTTATTCTCCCTTCACGTTTACCGATCTTATCCTTATAAGGGAGAAAAGGAAATGGGAGTTTGGAAAAGGGCGAAAACACCTTGAATATTAATACCTGACTCTCCTCTTCAACGTAGGAACCTCTTCGCAGTCAGATTTTATCGGCCCTGGACTAACTCTCTCTCTCTCTCTCTCTCTCTCTCTCTCTCTCTCTCTCTCTCTCTCACTCACTCATCGTTGCCCTTCTCTCACTACTCCTCGTCTTTTCAACTTCCGTTTCTTCTAACTTCGCTTAGTATACAACGATTCCTTACTCTGTTTACCTGTCTACCTTCTCCATCTTCTTCTATTTCTACTTCTACTTCTACTTCTATTTCTTCTACTACTACTACTACTACTACTACTACTACTTTAACCTCTTCAATTTCTTCTCCTCTCCTTCTTATTCTTCTTCTGCTTCGTCTTCATTTGTACGTCTCAATGGTATACCCACGCTATACCCTTTAACTTTACTGTTTGAACTTAACTCCGACAAATTCTCTCTCTCTCTCTCTCTCTCTCTCTATTAAGAAAAGATACAACATAGGAAATAGTTGAAACTATAAAAGAAAATAAAGTGTTACGAAGGAAACGACGGACAATATTTTATTCGATTTAGATCGGACTCTCTTAACCGTTTCTTACGTTTTTTTTTGTTTGTCATTATTGTTTCTTTTTATTTTATTTTTATTCTATTTTTTTCTTGTTTTTTTTTTAAAGACTCCTAATAGCCAGAGACATGTTAGATAATTTCAAGATACGGAAGAGTTTTTAGAAGAAAGATAGACGGAGAAAGGGGCGAGGTGGGGACGACAGTGGGAAGGAGACGGAGAGATAGATAGAGTCAGTGTGTGTGTGTGTGTGTGTGTGTGTGTGTGTGTGTGTGTGTGTGTGTGTGTGTGTGTGAATGAAAGAGAGAGAGAGAGAGAGAAAATCATTCAAGGTAAAAGCAAGGCATTCGCCTTTTTCCTTCAACATTTCTTCGTTCCTTGCTTGCTTGCTTGCGAAGAAGACGTTCTCGCGTTCCGAATCGAAGCGCGATTAATCATTTTCCATGAATCCTAGACGGCTACCCGAAGTTTCTCGATATCCTGAAAGCTTCTCCCTGACTTCGACTTCCGGCCAAAAGTTTTTGCGATCTCTCTTTCCTTCTCTCTCTCTCTCTCTCTCTCTCTCTCTCTTTTATACCGTCGAAAAGGGAAGCGAATCTACTTGGAGGATATTAGGTGGGCTGTCTTTTATCGATTCCCCTAAGTTATCTCGAAGAAAATGTTCTCCTTATTTTTTTTTTCTATCTATCTCTACTTCTCTTCTCTTTTCTACTCTTTCCTTTTTCCTTTCTTTTCTGTTCTCTCATTTTATTATTATTATTATTATTATTATTATTATTATTATTATTATTATTATTATTATTATTATTATTCTAAATATAAAATAAGAATATGCGTATATACATGTATGTATGATTTCGATAAAGTTTATATATATATATATAAACGACAGTGAGTTTTAAAAATGTTTCGTCGAAAATGTTCATCAAAGGAACGAATGAAAAGAAAAGAAGCGTGCAAGAAAAAAAAAGCAGACCTTCACATTTGTTTTCCTCTCCTCGCGACGAGTCGCAATTTTTTCACAGGAAAAAGAACTCTTCTATTTCTTCTTTTCCTCGCTCTTTTTTTTTTTACGTGTCATCCTTGTAAACTAATTAAAAAAAAAAAAAAAAAAAGACAAGTAAAGAATCAAAACGAAATATTCGTTCGATTGAGTCGTCCAAAAATGTTGGATCTCGTGTGGGGTTTCGTTGTTCGTCCTATACGACGAGTAGTAATCTCGTTGGTTGCGAGTAAAGAAAAAAAGGAAAAAAAAAAAGAAAAAGAAAAAGAAAAAAGAAAAAGAAAAACCAACAAACATTCGTTCGAAACAATATTCTTAATTCCGTCTTTTATTTCTTCGTTTCAGGTACGGTTTGCGCTGTAAAAGAAAAGAGAAAAAAAAAAGAAAAGGTAAAAGAAGAGAAATAAAAAAAAAAAAAAAGAAAAACTGCAGACACCTCTCCTCCCGACCGCGCGTTATCATCCAACGTTACGTACGTATGTATGCTTTTCGCAATTAAGGACAGGACCGTTCTTCGTTTATTCGTACCATGGAAATATGAGATAACGGGTGACGTACGTCTTATTTCGCGAAATCTTTAAAGGATGGCAAAAATGATATATGTGTACGTTAAAAGTCACTACCCATACATGCAATCGCGGAAAAGAGAAGACGCGAGCTTACACAGCTTGAACTCTTAAAATGGTTTCCGGCCATTTAAAGTTTAAACACTACGTAAGTCCCTTTTTCCCTCTCTCTCTCTCCCTCTCTCTCTCTCTCTCTCTCTGTCTGTCCTTTTTTTTACATTGCTCCTTCTTCCTCCGCTTCCTCATCTTCCTCTTTCTCTTCCTCTTTTCTCTGTCCTCTCTTCATAATTCATGCACCGCTTCAAAACTCGGCTAAGCTGGCCAAGGCAGTTTTCTTCGCACCACGTTTTCCTCGTTTCTTTGTACAACGAGTCTTCACTCTTTTTGGCGAACGTTAAAAAATACATACGCGCCCGTAGACGTACAAACATACAGAGAAAAAGAGAGAGAGAGAGAGAGAGAGAGAGAGAGAGGGGGAAACGTTTTCCCGTCCTTATTAATTTTCCTCATTTTTCACAAATCGCACATTATTAAATACCGTAACCAATCTCGGCTAACAATTTCGTCGTTTCATTTCGAATTATTTTGAATTTTTAACAATCGGGATATTCTTTTTATTTCCTTCTTTTTTTTCTTTTTTCTTTTTAATTAACGTCGAACGAACGAATGAACGAGCATGAATTATAAATGGAATAAATGAAGAATTATATTATATTCTCGTCGCGAGAGAGAGAGAGAGAGAGAGAGAGAGAGAGAGAGAGACACGACGTATTATTTATTTTCGAGGGCTTTGATAAGGGTAATGGATGGCATATTTCTTCTTCTACCTCTTCTACTTTTTCTTCTTCCTCTTACACTCTTTCCTTATTTTTCCTTTCTTCGCGAAGAAACAATAGCTCGACGTAGAGTCGTCGTCTCCGGGTATTACGAGACCATCGAAGGTAGGAGTTATAAATCGTGCTAGGAATCGTGGATATCGATTCTCGAAAGTGGAACGACTAACTCACACCGGTTATCATCTCCTTTAACTCACCCCCCCCCCACCCCACTCACCCATCCCACCGACCCACTCAGCTGGTTATATTTAATCAAGTCCATACGTATGTATGTTCGAAAGAATTAGAAAGATGGAACAGGAGGAGACGAAGGAGGAGGTGGGTGGGGGGGGGAGGGAGGAATTATCACATACGTACGTATGTATGCATGTATGTATATGTTTGGTCGAAATTTTTTTTTTCGTTCTTTTTTTTTTTCTTTTTTTTTTTTTTATTTTATTAGAATTTTCAATTGAAAAGAAAGTTATATTACCGGACTATCTAAACTTTCCTCCTTCGTATCGATCTCTTTAGAAAATTTACACAGTTGGTGG
Organism: Dolichovespula sylvestris; assembly: GCA_918808275.2. NCBI lineage: Eukaryota > Metazoa > Arthropoda > Insecta > Hymenoptera > Vespidae > Dolichovespula > Dolichovespula sylvestris. The sequence continues at coordinate 3,897,325 of OU964981.1, forward strand.
AAGCAGCTGCAACAGATGCACAGCTCGAACTAAAACTTCTATCTACGTTGGTGAGAACGTACATTAATCGTCCTACGTCGAGAGAGTAGTACGTAATCTGTAAAAGCTCGTACCTCATCGTACTCAGTCAACGTCGGACTTTCCTAAATGTGCTAACAGCTTTAAAGCTTCGACATTAATAGAGGATTATGCTTGCGCATTCTCGATTTCCTATAAATATTACCGACTATGGTAAATTGTCTTCTCTCTCTCTCTCTCTCTCTCTCTCTCTCTCTCTCTCTATATATATATATATATATATATATATATATATGCATGCATGCATGCATGCGTGCGTGATGTGATACAAGTATCATCTTTTTAATTTTGAATTTTTAAATTTTTTCTTTTATTATTTTTATGATTATTATTGATATCGTTGTTGTTCTTCTTCTTCTTCTTATTATTATTATTATTATTATTGGTATGGTTATTATTATTATTATTTTTTCTCTTCCTCTTTTATATTTCAGAATATAATAAAATATTCAAAGGTTTTTCATACCTTTGCCGTTCTCCTTTTATCGATCGGGTTTAACGACTCCGTTCAAGTTTTCTCGTGCTTTTTCTACCTTTTATCGATTTCAACGAACTAGAAAGTACATCGCGTCTATAAATTGTTTAGGTCAACGATTCTGAAAAGTTTCGCGGCAGCTATCTGACACAGAAAGCTGTTCGTATGTATGTATTTATGTATGTATGTGTGTGCCTCTCTCTGAATCGGTGCATCTGTCAAACGTTGATATTCATAAATTCGATGAGAATGATTTTCTAAGCTATGTAAGCAGAATGGAAATGTATTCACCGATATTGTTTTTCCCAATTTTTTCGGTTTTTTCCTTGTCTTTCCAAATGAATATTTCCGTGACTTTTCTCAGACAGACTTTACGTTCGATGGAATGCAGCTTGAAAAAGTTATGTAAAAGGTGAAGAAATGAAAAAAAGAAAAAAGAAAAATTTCAAGCAAAGGCCGTTGACTTCCGACGCGCGATCGATCGATCGATCGATCGATCGATCTATAGATCGTTAAATCGATTCACTCGAACGAGGTCAAACTAGAGGGATTGTTTGTGGACGATTGGTTATGATGTTGACCGAAGTTGTCGATTAGATTCCAGTATCAAAGTTTCGTATATTACTCGTACCTTGTTTGATCGCTCTAATTGAAACTCGACCGTCTTGTACCAGAATCTATCGTCGATAGATATTATTTATACGTCGAAGAAAAACGGAAAGAAAGATCTTGCATACTTAATTACGTTACATCCGTCGAATATATATTCGTTTCTTTTGTAAAGTTTAAGATACATTTCATTCCTTGTTATATTCGTCCAGCATAATATACATGATGTCTTTATTTAGCGATAATATTCGTGTGTTCGGTGTTTCGAAAAGACGAAAAAAAGGGGGAAAAAGAAGGAAGATGAAAAGAAAAGAAAAGTAAAGAAAATCGATGAGATTACGATGAATTTTTTTGTCATTTAGCTGAGTGACCAGCGTATGTGCGGGGGACTTTATTCAAGGCGTTAATATCAAGTATAACAAGGCAAAGTTCGTTAGTCCTCCTACGTCTTTAATCAAGGACGTCGGCCGATGTCATTCCGTTCGATACTTATTGGTAAACTAGGAGCGTACGCACGTCGGAGGTGCATCTCGAGCGCATTTGCGTGCATCCTAGCTTCGCTTGGCTCGACGCCGAGTTTATATACGTGATCGTTCGATAATTAAGTACCACGTTGTGCCACTAGAACCAAAGTCAGGACTGTCATGTCGCTAACTTCGTTTGCAATAAGCAGTGACTATTTATCGAGTTAACGTCGGTTGTAACTTTGCTGAACTTCTCTCTCTCTCTCTCTCTCTCTCTCTCTCTCTCTCTCTCTCTCTCTCTCTCTCTCTCTCTCTATCGTGTTGCATATATGGAAAGAGCGATACTTTGTATACTTCGAAAGTTAATTAAATACTTGCCAGCAACCTCTCTCTCTCTCTCTTTCTCTCTAGTCTTTGTGAAATTAATCAGCCTCCTCTTAATTCGTTGACGTAATAATCGATTATACAACTAGAGCTAATAAATCTCGACACATTCACAATTTCATTTATATGTTTACTCCTGATACTAATTAGATACTTTATTTAAAGATTTCGATATAATTTCGATATACGCATATACCGCACGCGCAAGTACCCTACGTTATTTATGCGTTTATATAATTATATACTAATTAGACGCTTCGTTTAAAAATTATGACGCGAACATATTCGTTTATTTATATCTATAACTATAACGTGTAATAATGCATATTTCAACGGGATGCATTATTAATAATGATTAAACGAGAATAATCCTTTTATACGATTGAAAACGTGTTCTCGTGTCGTACATGATAAGAAATTGATGCGACATCCCCTCCCCTCTCCCTCTCCCTCCTCACCCCTCTCAAGAAAGTCGAAATATCCCGTGACGAATCCCAGAACGACGATCCCTCTTATATCTTCTCGCTCTTCGTATTTTCTGTCTTACATTTAGTAATCGAAATAACGCGGGACTTGAATAAGAAAGTAGGATATTTACAGAAACAAACACACGTACAGAAACGTATATATATATTTATATATATATAGGGATATTCTTTCGTGGACACGCCTAAAGTTGATTATCTTTCTAAATGGCTCATAAAGTGTTAGAAGGCCGTAGAAAATGACTATTATTTTTCACCTGACTGCTGCACGAAACGAACGTTAAAATTTCGTAATATACGTTCCTCTAATCGATCGTTCGTTTTTCTTTTTTTCTTTTCTTTTCCTTTTCTTCTTTTTATTCTATTAATTATATATATATATATATATATATATATATATATATATATATATATATATATAAAGAAAAGAAAAAAAAAAAAAGAAAGAATGAAAAAGAAAATTTCTCTCGCGATTTCATTAATGAATCCGACAGAGAAAGGGGGGAGAAAAGAGAAGAAAGAAAGAAAGAAAGAAAGAAAGAAAGAAAGAAAGTAAGGGCTGCCATTCTTAATACATGCAAATGATATATCGTTCTTATTCAAAGGATCGAATAAAAAGCGTAATTACGAGAGAATTCTAATCGAGAGTATCGATCTTTATGGTCGTTGAAAAATAGGAACGTGTTAAGTGACACGAAATATATTACTCCGTTGGGGTCTATGTTCTCGTTAATACCGTTCACGTAAGCGTTTTTGATAACGCAACTCGTCACGTACGTTTCGTTCTTTACGCTTATGTGTGTGTGTGTGTGTGTGTGTGTGTGTGTGGACGCATGCACGTGTGTATATGTGTGCGTGTGTGTGTGTGTGTGTATAATTGTAAAAGGAAAGGAAGAAATTGCAAATGACGAATTTAAATTACGCGGAAAGAATAGTTGATAGTAGCGAATAGGTAGGTAGGTAGGTAGGTAGGTAGGTAGGTAGGTAGATTGGTAGGTAGGTAGAGTACAGGTGTCGCGTGCGTATTAAGGGCATCGATCACAGAAATGGCCAGCCTGTGAAGGTCCTAGGTTCCCTTTACTCTTTTCCTACTACAAATGAGATTCATTATAGACTGCACGCGTGCGAACTTTTCCCTTTACGAAAATCAGAAAAAGGGAGAAAGAGAGAAAGCGAGAGAGAAAGAGAGAGAGAGAGAGAGAGAGAGAGAGAGAGAGAGAGAGAGACGTCGCATATTTTATTTATTAATACCGTGGACAGATAAAGTGGAATTTTTATCGATGCAACAGCGCCAGCAGCAGTAACGGCAGTAGCAGCAGCATTTTCGATGCACTCTTACGGACAGCTTTTATCGCTAAAAATTCAAGTGAAGCTTTTTACTGGGATGAATTTTTCAGAAAAAGGAGCAAAAAATGGAAAAGAATATAAAAAGGGAAAAAATGAAATAGAGGTTCTCGGCGCGAAAAGATTCGTCCCTTTTTTAGTTTTTTTCTTCTCCTTTTTTTTTCTTTTTTTGTTTTTGCCGAAGGAAAGGAAAGAAAAGAGAAGGGAGAAGGGAAGGAAACAAAGGCAAAAAACAGAAAAAAATGTCACATTATATATATATATATATAAATGAGTTAATTAGAAACTTTAACTACTACTACTACTACTACTATCCACTTAAGTCCGAGTATAATGCAATGGAGTTTAATCTAATTGCTTATTTTCATTCGTTATGGCGCGCGAATGCGTTTCTGCAATTTTTCCTCGTACCCCGTTGATTATCACAGAAGGAGAGAGATGATGCAGTTCGTTGCAATAGAATTTTCCTTCTTATACGTTTAATAATCATAAAAGAAATATTGAAATAATAATGAACGCAAATGACTGAATGGGGGAAGAAAATAAAAAATACAACAAAAAGAAAAAAAAAGAAATAAACAACTAATTGCAATAATTAAAATATTATTTATTACCGTACATATAATATCGATGCAGTCGGCGTCGGGAGAAAGACCAAAAAAAAAAAAGACAAAAAAAATAAAGAAATATCCAAAAGTTACGGTCGAGGCCGGCAAATCCATTTATAGTGGATTATCCATACTCTTTTCCAGGTTTATTGAAATTACTTTAATCTCGGTTGGTATCTCTCATTTCGAACGCCCCGTGGAAACGTTACGCTATCGTTTATCGAATTCGTGGAAAGAGTATCGTACGCGGTGCACGCGATATTCGCATACGTAACAATTACGAGATCGGCTTTTGTGTATAAGCGTATGGCATATATAGGAAAACTTTCTTTAACATTCGGTAGGTGTGTGTGCGTGTGCGTGTGAGTGTGAGAAAGAGAGAGAACGAGGAACGAATATATTAAAGTAGTAGCGTCGAAGCTATCTCGGTGCATTCCGATCGCGAACCCGTTCACAAGCTATTGCAATTTCAACGACAAAACGTTCTTGACCCAGATTTACGAACGTTTGCCTTTTGGAATTTCTATCCGTGCGTATCGCGAACGAGATGATATATGGTATATGGAAGGAAGCGGATGTGCAGTTTTCCTCTGCACGGGGTTCGTGAAAGACCATACCACCTCCACCATCACCACCTTCACCATCACCACCACCACCGCCACGCGGCTTCTTTTTCGTGGGTGGTTTCGTGGTATCGTTCTTAAAATTTGCATTAATATTGCAACGGGCGAACGTTTGCTCGCGACCTTTTATTTAACATAGAAAGTAGTAGTAGTAGTAGTAGTAGTAGTAGTAATAGTAGTAGAGAAAGAGAGAGAGAAGGGATGCATCGACAAAAAGGTACAAGTATTTTCTCTGCTTCTACTTTGCATTCTTTTCTCCCTCTCTCTCTCTCTCTCTCTCTCTCTATCTCTTTCCGTCTATTTTGCATCTCGATAACATTCTATAGGTTCGATCTGAAAAAAGTTTGAAAGATATTCGTCGCACGCTGCACTTGAATTTCGTGTGGATATCATTCTCGCCATAAGAGAACGCGAGGAACTTGAAATTGTCGTCCCTTTTCAAGCTTCTTTCCTTCAATCTTTCTTCCTCTTTTTTATTTTTTTTTCCTTTTCCTTTATTTTTGTATTTTTTTTTTCTTTCTTTTCCTTTCGGTTCCTCCTAACTCTTACCTTACTCCATTCATCTTCACGCGGTATATATATATATATATATATATATATATATATATCTCACTCTCGATGAAATTCACAAAAACACGTACATATATATATATATTTTTTTTCTTATTTCTTTTTTCGAATTGCGGTTAAGGGTATACAATGGAGGCATTGTCGGCTGAGTGAAAAGAATACCACTTGGATTTTGTTGTACCAAGAATTACAAGGGAACGTCTTCGAGACGATGTTATTGTCCTCGTGGAGATGCGCTCGCTCGCGAGAGAAAGGTCGTCTCACTTCTTATACGTAAAAGCTGACGTCGTAAATTATCGAAGTACTTTTCGCGCAATAAAATCAAGGACGTCGTTTAGGGTCATCGATAACATCTTTATTATCGGTAACACAACGACGGGTACCTTTAACGCCATTTTACTACGATCATGGCTAACGGGCAGTCTCGTAAAACAGAAAACTCATTAATATTTCCCACGATGAAGGATCGTGCCGTTGGTGAATTCAATTTAAGAGCTAAACTTTGTTAAGCGACGCGGATTGTAAATTCACAAGTTTTCGGTAAGCCCCCTCCCCCATACCCGGACCCCCTCCCTCCGCCCGCGCGTTACCTCTTTCGTCGTTTATCGTAACGAACGATTAGTATTTTACCGACAACTTATAGCCTCCTCCTCCCCCACTCCACCTCCCATCCCCTCCGCCGCGATAAATTTCATTTAGAAAATTATTTAATGTACGAGAAAGGATCGTAATAATATTGTGTCGTATCCTTGCGTTGATAGTTACATTGTTTCATAATTTTCGGTGACGCGTTCAAGATCTTTCTCACTTCTTTCTCCTTATCTTTCATTATTGACGAATATTTTCTTTTAATTAAAACTTACTTGGCATAATCTAATAGCGGCTCATAAATTATTGGTAAAGACAAAAAAGATATGACATTGTTTATTGCATATCGATATTCATCATTTCACGTTGGTCAGTTTTACATATTCAAGATTGTCCATTGGATATATCTCTTTTTTTTTTTTTCATATCTCTTTCTCTCACGCTAACGTCCAGCAAGACTTTCGTGGCATATCTTTTCGGGGTGTAGACGACGACGAAAACGACGACGACGACGACGACGACGACGACGACGACGACGACGACGACGACGACGACGACGAAACTTTCCCCAAGAGAGATAGAAGCGGCGCCGTGGCTATTTTCCGTGAAAATTCTACTTCCTAACCTTGTACATGCATATTTCATTCGGCACAGCATAAGCCGCAGGCCAAGAGAGACAGAGAGAGAGAGACAGAGAGAGAGAGAGAGAGATACAGAGAGACACAGAGAGACAGAGAGAGAGAGAGAGAGAGAGAGAGAGACGTTTTCTCCTCTCTCTTCTCAACTTCCCTCCCCTCCTCACCTATTCTCTTCTCTTCTCTTCTCTTTATCCTTGTCTATTCCATAGGCTAAGGTAAGCGAACTTGGCTGAACTTTATTCGACTTGATCCACCGATTTTCTTCAGAGCCGACAGGCCTCCTTTTCTTCGAGTCCCTCTCTCTCTCTCTCTCTCTCTCTCTCTCTCTCTCTCTCCTTCTTCTTCTTCTCTTTCTTCTCTTTTCGAAAGCACGTTCCTTCCATTTTCATTCCGTGGTCTCGCTTACGGTGCCTTAACTTTTGACCTCGTTCTCCCCCTCTCTCTCTCTCTCTCTCTCTCTCTGTCTCTGTCTTTGTCTCTCCTTTTTTATCTATCTCTATCTTTATCTATCTCTATCTCGTTCTTTCTCTCTGCGTAAGTACGCGAGATGATATACCGTACGGTGTCGTGGTCGCTTGATTCATGCCAGGACATTAAAGTGCTCGTAATAAGTCCTCGCCTAGTTTTACGAGTACGTGAACTTCCCTCGATCCTACTTCACCCCTTTTCCTCTGTTATCTTCTCTCTCTCTCTCTCTCTCTCTCTCTCTCTCTCTCTCTCTCTCTCTCTCTCTCTCTCTCATACACACACACACACACCGTTTCATTTCAATCGCAAAAATTGTCCAATTTGTAGTTCGTCAGTTCCCGTTAATTTCAAGTTAATTAATGGGATTGCTATTAACTCTCAGTAACTTTCTAATTGCATACACTTAATTACATGCTTGTCATATAATTAATGTTTTGTATAGTTCGCGACGTTAAAAAAGAAAAAACGAAGGAGAATAAGAAGGAGAAGAGGGAACAGAAAAACGAAAGGAAGAGAAAAGGGTAAAAAGGAAAAAAAAAAGAAATAAACAGGAATGAATGAATCATGGATGATAAATTAAAATATGGGGAAAACGTCATCGACGTTACGTCGGACAGAAAAGTGACCGTGCGTGCTTGCGTGCGCGTGTATCATAGTGATTAGTAAATGTAGCCATAGTCCGAAGTAAATCGTGAAAATGATTTCCAAGAATATTTTCTATGACCCACAAGTCTAAGTAATATCTTATTAATCGTGCGCTTCGAGAGTGAAAAATTGATTCTTGACGTAAAGTAAAACGGCAAACGTGATACGTAATAAGATAGAGAAAGAGAGAGAGGGGGGGGGGAGGTGGGTTTCTTTTTGGCAATCTTTATTTAGTAACACAGCTGCGTACATATATAAGGTGCGTTTGCATTTGACAAGTTCGTCGTACCTTTGGCGAAAGTAATGTACCGTTATGGTTCCACGTGAACGACACCGAAGCCCAAGAGAGGTCGGTCTCTCTTTCCTTCTATATATCTGGTACACATGACTGGAATATGATTTATACCTATCGTACGAGTCGGGAATATGTGAGTCGAGAGATCGTTTCTAAATCGATATGAAATTCTTCATTTTTAGCACGGTACGATACCTACTACACTCGATAAATACTTGATGACTAGTTGATCCAGAGTTGAGGGATAAATATTTCAAAAATATCCTCTCTCTCTCTCTCTCTCTCTCTCTCTCTCTTCTTCTCTTTCTTTCTTTTGTTCTCTGATTTTATGCACATTGCGACCATTTAAAATATCCTTACATCCTCCAATCCAATTATATATTTGTCATTGCGCTTTATCATCGTGCAAACAATTATATATGATTAACGTAATGGAGAATATATATATATATATATATTTTTTTTTTCTCTTTTCCTTTTACCCTTTTTTTCTCTTCTAATAATTCGCAAATTATAAAAATATTCTCTATTACGTAAAAGAGCTCCTCTCTCTCTTTCTCTCGTCGTAATTATGTCTTTCAACGATACGAGAGCGACGTTGCTCGTGTACTGCTATGCTCGTAATTGAAACCACGGTAACGTTTCAGCATCTCGTATCAGCCTAGGTACGTTAAGCAAATAGAAGGAAAAAGGAGATACGAGCGTACGCCTTGCTATTACTGCTGGTACTGGTACTGGTGCTGGTACTGGTGGTCGTGCTGGTGTTGGTGCTGGTGCTGGTTGTCGCGTATGCGAATGAAAATTACTTCCGTCGTTAACGCTTTCGAGTTGTACGAATTGGCCGGCTCTAGTTCGTTTTATGTGATATTATATTTTCTAAAGAGAGAAAGAGAAAGAGATAGAAGAGATAGAAAGAGAGAGAGAGAGAGAGAGAGTTTGGATATTGTTAACGAAGGTTTTATAACTGTTATTTCAGTAAGAATTTACTTCTGTCTTTTGAAGAAGTAAAAAAGGCCGGCATATAAAGGTGGAGAATGTAAATCGAAAAGCTCATCGAAATTCACGTTTCGTAGAACGAAGAAAGAGAGCTACTCACGAGGGGACTTTAAAAACACGATAGGAGGATGGCCATTCAAAGATTTACGAGATCTCACGAGTAGGAAAGAGAGGAGGACGATCGTGTAGCGTGTATTGTAAAGAAAGACACAAAAGTATCCTGTATTATGGAGTTCCTGTAATTTTCTCTCTCTCTCTCTCTATATATATATATATATATATTTTTTTTTTTGTTAGTCTTTTTTTCTTTTCCCTTCTCTTTTTTTTTTTTTTTTTTTACATGCATACATAACAGACACGACGAGAAGTGTAACATTTATTAATTATTATAACAAGTATATTACTCGAGTTAACGTAGAAAATACGTACGTACGTTTTAATACGCTTTAATAAAAGAACAAATATGCTATCCCGCATAATGTAACGCATATTCGCTTGGTATATGAAAAATTAAATACAATAGATTTGAACCCGCGATGTTAAGATAGAACAGGATAGACGAATGAATTATTCTAAGACTGGATCAAAATGGTTTTAAGGAAATAAGCTTTCGCGTTTGCATTTATATTCGTTTTTACGGCTCGATACGAACGGTAAAACATGCATTTCGTAATAAAATCGTTTATGGATATCGCCTTCTTCGCTTTCGAGATTGTGAAATAAAATGAGCGGTGTATGTATGAAAAACGGAAGAAGAAGAAGAAGAAGAAGAAGAAAGAGAAGAGAGGAGCGAAGCGAAGAGGGAAGGAAAGATTTAAGAGCGAAATTCTAACGAAAAGAAAATGTCCATTAAAATTATTTGTTTCATTTCACGTAATACATATCTACCTACCTATATACATACATACATTAATATAAATGCATACATACATATTTTAATTAACGAGTATATTAAAATATGTTTTAACCCGACCTGCGATATATATATATATATATATATATATATATATATATATATTGGTGTACCGTTATACGAAAGAAATGAACGTATCAAGCGATTAGACAAGAACGTAGAAGGGCTTGGTACTCGTTTAAACAAATATAACGGTAATGCGGTATTATGGTGTACGATGAATGTATCCAAAGTCGAGCCATGGCTATTATTATTTAAAACGGTTCAACGTAATGCATTCGATCGAAACGATATATCTGTAACAGCGCCCGAACGGTAATGCATACAAACACACACACACACACACACATATATATATATATATATATATCTTTCGTAAATAAATTTTTTTTCATATTCATTTATGAGAAGGATATCTGTACCCTCCTCAAAAAAATAAAAAAAAAAAGAATAAGAAAAAAAGAAAAAAACAATAAGATTGACCTACCTCTGCAGATTGTTCTGAAAAAAAAAAATCATTAAAAATAATCATAGTTAACTTTTCATTCGAACTATATATATATGTGTGTGTATGTATAATGCTTTAACATTATCTCGAAATCCTCAGATGGTATTATTTCTCTTGATCTTTAAACGTGAATCCGATATATATTGAAAACGATAAAGAGTAGTAGAAGAAGTCGTCCTTTCTTCCCTCGTTTGCGATGGTCATTTCGGTGCTAGGCGCTTGGCTCGGTCGAAGGTCCTTGACCGTAAACGGAGAGAAGGGCTTGCCTCGAAGAGAGTACCGTCCTTCTGGGATCGTTCGCTCCGCAATTTCAAGGCCCTTAATCCCCCTTTACATCGACTCCGGAGACTGAGTATGCGCTACCTGTCCATTTGAATAATCCGACAGAAGGAATAAAATGTAAGGGCTCGCTCTTCTTTGAGAGCTTTGCTCTCTCTCTCTCTCTCTCTCTCTCTCTCTCTTTCTTTCTTCGTTCGTCTGTTCCTCTGTCTCTCTCTCTCTCTCTCTTGATCTCTTCGAGTCGCTTCGTTGAATCTCTTAACGCGTTGCGATCTCTCCCCAGATCTCGTAGCTCTCGAGAAAACCAAATCAAATCCGAGAGATATTACAGATGTAAATAGAAATAAGAGAAAAATAAGTGTGATCACGTTAAAGCATCATTAATTTCATAAATCTTTCTCACTCTTTTACTCTGTCTCTCTTTCTATCATTTTCCATTTCTCTCTCCTCGCCGTTTTATACCATTATTTCGTAGCGTCGCGTCGTCATACGATAACGTCGATCTGACAATAATCTTTAGGATATACAATATATCAATGAATAGTTAAGGGCTCTTTAAATATTTCTTAATTTTTTCCCTATTCGATTGCGTTATCGATTATTCGACGTAACCGCTACGTGTTATCGATTCCGACGGTAACGAGTTCATTAATTCGAGGTTCTTTAAGAGTATGGAAAGTCGAAGAGGGTCGATCGAATTCCTCTGTCCAATGAGGAAAAAAAAAAAAAAAAAGAAAATGAAGATCGACGAGGAGGTGGTGGAGGAGGAGGAGGAGGAGGAGGAGGAAGAGGGGGGAAATCAATTACGTTAACGATCCAGATGACTCATGACCCGTTTCTCGTTGACAGTCATCGGGCACGATCGTCTTTCAAACGCACGCTCTTGCATTGTGTTTTTTTCTTCCATTTCTCCTTAGCAATTAACCGATGATTCGTGCCAACATCCGTTCTTCGGAAAGGGATAAAGGAGAGAGGAAACAAAAAGATATGTATGTATCTTTTTTCTTTTCTTTAAAAAAAAAAAAAAAAAAGAAGAAGAAGAAAATCATCGAACTGCACGAGAAAGATAAGGGTAAGGGATAAATCGATAATTTTGTTGGATAAATATAGGCGTAGTTTCGCGTTACTTTTAGAACAAAAGCTTGTAAGTTATATTCTCATCTCTTTCTCTCTCTCTCTCTCTCTCTCTCTCTCTCTCTCTCTCTCTCGTGTCTCTCTCGTGTCTCTCTTTCTCTTTCTATCGCAATCTCGTGCACGGATATACATAATTTCTTCCTCTCCTTGTCCCTTATAGTAAAAGCGAACGAGCGAGCGAACGAGCGAGCGAGCGAGCGAGCGAGAGAGAGATAGAGAGAGAGAGAGAGAGAGAGAGAGAGAGGAGGGTAGAGAATGAGTTGAAAGGTAGGCAAAAAAAGCAATGTGCCGTGAAGGGGGGAGGGAGGAGGAGGAGAGGTAGGAGAAAACGACGAGCATTAACGACATGATAGACGGCGGACACGGATTGTACGATACTCGACTGGTACGTTGTCGTAATGCATGCGAGTAACGAGTGAGAGAGAGAGAGAGAGAGAGAGAGAGAGAGAGTATCTACTTATTCGTCGACGCCCACGCACCTAAACGCGCGAGATCGTTTTGAAAGAAGAAAACATTCCTCCTCCGAGTAGAAAAAAAAAAATGAAAAAGAAAAAAAAAATACTTCGGACGAACGATCGAAAAGAAAAATGACAAAAATCTAATCACATAGAATTTCTAAATATATTTTGTACTTTTCCTCTCTTTCTCTATCTATCTTTCTATCCATCCATCCATCCATCCATCCGTCCATCCATCCATCCATCCATCCATCAAATCCATCCATCCGTCTATTTATTTATCTACCGAATAGACGTTATAGGACTCGAAGATCTCCCCCCTTTTCTCTTTGGTATAGCATTGTATATATAATCGGTAAGAAATGGTAGGGAAGATTCCATTAGCGAATAACGTTCCCTCTGTGAATCGCTTAAGATTCAACGGAGGCTGCGCTGCATCGCGTAAAATGCAGTTTGTATGTTTCAAGGTAGACGACAAGTTTTCTACGACATCTACCGACTGACGGAGGGCGGTGAGGGGAGGGGGAGGGGAAGAGGTCGGAGCGGGGGTTTTACATTCAGATCGGAGCCTCTGCATTAAGGATAGATCGAAATGTGCGACTGGCTGAAATATTAGAATGCCTTGGGAGAGAACGTGAAAGTTTTGTGGCAATAGCGATGTACGAGAGACGGACAGAGATAGAGATAGAGATAGAGACAGAGACAGACAGACAGAGAGAGAGAGAGAGAGAGAGAGAGAGAGTCTCCCTATATCCTCTCCCATCACCGTTTTCTTATACCTTTTGGCGAGCAGAAAATTAATACACCCTCTCGAAGGTGTGATGGGGAGGGGTGTATATCGCAATTTTTTGTCTCTCTCTCTCTCTCTCTCTCTCTTTTCTTTTTCCTTTTCTTTTTTTCTTTATTTTTTCTTTCTCTTTTCTATCGACAAATTCTCTATACGATGATACGCGCTTCGCAAATCGTTCTTGACGATTCGATAAACAGTTTCGAACGACGGGATACACGAAAGGGGGAGTAAGAAACGCGCAAATTATCTTCGTAAGATTTATGTGACACTAATGGGAGCTCGCGCACTTTGATTTCGAAACGTTTCTTTCTCCCTTTCTCTGTTATTTTTCTTTTCTTTTCTTTTCTTTCTTTTTTTTTTTTTTTTTTTTTTTTAATAACGCATGCAGGTATAAAACGTGCATATTCGATCGTACTAACGTCCATTGTTATTATTATTATCATTATTGTTCTTTTCTTTATCTCTCGTTTCTCCATTGTCTTAAATCGTACGTTTATTATTGTACACCGTATATGCAGATAATACATATGTATATGGAGGAGATCATAAATGAGGCAGCTTTATTAAAGAACCGTAACAGGTTGTCGGTATTGTAAGGCGAGCATTGTAAAACTGAAATGATATTCTTTCTATCTCTCTCTCTTCTTCCCTTTTGTATCTATATATCTATCTATCTATCTATATATCTATCTATCTATCTATCTATCTATCTATCTATCTATCTATACATCCATCTATCCGTCCATCTATATAACCATCTCTATATCTCGGAGTTATTGCGAAATCATCAGCATCGACTGAAATTACTTGAACATAGACGTACTACCTATAGAGTATTCGGGATTTTTTTTTTCAGTCGATGATTTCGATATTGCAGTCGAATAAATGGGCAGGGACTTCTACCATCTCGATGCTAATAATCCGCGACTTAAGTCGTATAAAGCTGGAGCTGGAATTGGGGCAAATATGGGAGTAAAGTATGTCTCGAGCAAGTACGTAAGGTCTTATGGACGTACGATAGTCGACGTATTACGATCGAAGATGTACGGACGATCGAACGATCGTGGGATTTGATAAATCGATCGATGGATCGATGATAAAACGATCGAATGAAAGATTGGACGGTCGGGAAAAGAAACTCTATCCGTTTCGATGATATTATTAGTAAATACGTGTCGCTGGATGTCGCGAAATTCGACGTCGATTTTAGCGCAGTAAGCGCGTCGTTTTACGATTCATTTCTTCTCGAAACGATGGAAACTATGGTTAACGTGTAACACATATTTCTATGGCACTAGCCGTTGACGTTAGTTTAATAAATCGTCGGAATTATTTTCTATCGTTATACATTATTTTAGAATATTATGATCCATTAAAAAGATATCGTTTGGTTAAATTCGAAAAGCAATTGGAAATAATTATACTTTGATCGGCGTATTAAAATATATACATTATACAGAAGGTATTCTGGTTAATGAATTCTCTTTGGAAATGTGTCCCTTTTGGGATGGAGGAAGGTGAAATCAATTAATATCGAGCCGCAGAAGATTAGATTTCTATCGGTCGCGTCTTCACAGCTAAACGTCATCGAGCTCAACGAATACATCGAGACCCTAGCAATTTGGTTTGATCAGCATTTCCGTGAAAGCAGTATCGTCTCCTCCCGTCTCTCTCTATCTATCTCTCTCATTTCTCATCGTCCTCTTCCTCCGTCTGTATCTCCTCCTTCTCCTCCTTCTCCTCCTCCTCATCATCATCTTCCTCCTAGTCGACACGTGAACGTCATAGCATGCAATAATCCTGCTTGGAGTGCGTTTCATCTCGTGGCTCGAGGCGACGTCTGTTATCGATTATGCGGGCAAACTTATTAGACAGCGATTAGCTGTTATTCGCACGCAACATGCTGACCCTATTTCGTGTCACGTACGGTACGGTTAACCGCTAAGCCAACCCCACTCGTCTCTTTGTGCCCGATAACCTGCCAAGATTTATTATATTATTTTTTCTATTGCTTAAACTAATTGCCTCGTACCTCTGTTAATTACCCTTTATCCGATATCTCTTTCCTTTTTCTCTTTTCTCTCTCTCTCTCTCTCTCTCTCTCTCTCTCTCTCTCTCTCTTTCTTTCTCTCCTTCTTTTTCTTTTGTTTTCTCGCGATACAATTAAGATAATCGTACGCGCGTTAGAAATTAAAAAAAAAAAAGAAAAAGGAAAAGAAAAAAGATAATTACATCGTTATAATAATCGTTCGTGTTTAATCGATCAATATTCTTAAACTATTAAAGCCCTAAACATTTTGTAAAATGTACGATCGCACTATATTACACGTGAAATTGTTTCGATCGAATATAAATTATTCGGTGCCCGGTCGGCGAGCGATTTTGCGCTTGGATTAATCGGTTTTAATACTGATCCCTTGTGTTACTAATATTTTGTTATCAAATATTGATTATTTATTTAAAATACGTATTAAACGTGTTTAAAATACTCGATCAAATAAATGTGCATATATAAATATATATATATATATCATTGTATTATATATTTGATTCATATTTCGATCGGCCGATCGTGTTTCGACAGTTTAAAATTTTTTGCAAAAGAAAAAAAAAGAAAAGAAAGAAAAAATACCTCGAAAGAAGCATAAATCAATGTTAACGAAGTATATTACACATGGATACGTATTTATACGAGTAGAAAATCGTATACTCTGTAATATACGATATCAATTTATGTCATTTTTTTGTTTATGTGTATACACGATCGAAATGGACTGTACAACGTCACAACAATTCATTGTTAGATCGTTCGTCTGATAGGATGCATGTTGTATACCTATGCACTACATCATGTACACGATAATGCATAGTACGATTTTATTTGTGTTTACTCTCGTATACGATACATATTAGCTAATTAGTGTGAACAGGTATTGGGATATCGGTATTAGGTCATTGGTTTATTGGCAAACATCTTTCTAATGATCTCGATATTGGATTATCAAATGAAAATTATTATTTTCGCTTGATATTAATTTCTTTTCTAATAATAAATAGATACACGCATACACACACAGAGAAAGATAGAGAGAAGGAATCATCGTTATGAATATTATGTCGAAATTCAATGACCTTTTTCCTTCGCAGTTTTCATATTTTTTTCTCTCTTTCTCTCTCTTTCTCTCTCTATCTAACGATAAGTTTTCCGAAAGATTCGAATCATCATTGAAACTATTTTTTAATACGAGGTTTCCTCGTCGAAACCAACGAACCGAGTTATTTCGAAGGAAAAGGCCAAGAGGGACCAATGACGGAGTTGTTTGTGTGTGCAAATGCATGGACGTGGGGGCGCGAGCGCAGCTAATGTTTAGCGTGACCGGCAAGGCGGAACTCGCGTGAGAGACACCGTTCACAGTTGCGTGAAGCGTAAACTTCTCTCTCTCTCTCTCTCTCTCTCTCTCTCTCTCTCATTGCGTTGGTGATAGTAGTGTTGGTTATGGTTATGGTGATGGTGGTTGTGTTTGGTGGTAGGGCGTCGAGTGACACGCAGCACGAAATCATCTGGCGTCTCAATCCTTATATCAACCTTTCCAACGTCATCGATATATATATATATACAACTACGTTCGATTTCATAATTTTTAGAATATATCATTAATAATCATACATGTCATACAAATCATCCATAAGAACAATGCAAATCTCACCCATCGACATTAATGAACATTTCTTCGTATATCATGTACATTAATCGTTATAAATAATAATTATATTATTTATAGGACGCATCTCGATGATGATAAATATTTTTTTTTCCTGACATCTTAATTATTCGTCTTTTATTCAAATTGATTAATTAATTTTTTTTTTTTTTTATTAATCCATAATAAACATATAATAGGAATCATACAAGTTGTAAATCGATACTTTGCGTGTAGTATTTATGTATAACCTGTATGCATATATATATATATATATATATATATATATATATATATATATCTCTATTCTCTTTGTTAAGTTGTTGGGAAGACGAGATCGTTTCCGTCTTTGTCACGATTCGGAAAGTTGGAAGAAGAGAAACTCGAAGATGCTTCCGCGTTGGAGTACTCGATATCTAAAAGTTCGCACTTCCACGTACGGAGACGATTCCGCAGCTTCGAGATGAAATTACATCCGGGTCTACGTTATTCCACGCTTACTCCACCTCCACCACCACCACCACCACCACCTCCTTCACCACCCCTTTCTGCACCCCCTTCTCCTCCTTTTCCTTGTCATCGTCGTCGTCGTGGTAGTCGTCGATGTTCTCGCACTAGAGAAAGGGATAAAGGATACGAGTGTCTCGTTAGCAAAGCTGTTATGGATTTATGGATTGAAATCTAGTAATTAGGAAGCTTATTAGACGAGACGCTCATCGTTTATGATTAATAAAGCCTTTTCGTTCGAATTTATATTACATGATATTGTTGATATATTCGATAATATTTTTTCCCTCCCTTTCTTTTTTATTTTGTTTCGTTCGTAATTCGAAG
>OU964981.1:3920211-3932711 GCA_918808275.2 Dolichovespula sylvestris
AAATAACTCTAGATCTTTCCCGTTACTTTTTACCTTTTGACGGAGGGGGGGGGGGGAGGATTTTTCTTTTTCTTTATATATATATATATATATATACACCCGCGACGTACGATATACCACTTATTTCTTTTAGGTAGAAGAGAACGAAAAAATGATCGCATTTGTCAAGAAACTTCCTCTCCCGATAGAAATTAACAGTTTCGTCTCGAAAATCGGACAGAAGGTAGAAGGTAGAAGCGGTCTCGGAAACTCAGCAATGTTATTTGTTCTATGGTCTGTCGTAGTCGTCGTAGTCGTCGTCGTCGTTGTTGGTAGTGGTTTGTAAAATAGTTTCTCTCTCTCTCTCTCTCTCTCTCTCTCTCTCTCTCTCTCTCTCTCTCGCTAAACTCGGATAGTAGTAACAGCAGAGCAAAGCCATTGATCACACAAGCTCATAATTCTCTCGAGGCTATGTCACGGCGTGTGAGCCACGCACGATCGGGAAACAACAGTTGGACAAGTTGGTTGCTCGAGTTTCAGCCACATAGTAGTAAATCACGGATTCTTGAAGAGAATGAACGATTTAACCTCGGTGACGATCAATATCGTTCGATCATTTCTCTCTCTCTCTCTCTCCATCTCTATTTATCTATCTATCTATCTATCTATATATATATATATATATATATATATATATATATATATATATGTCTTTATTCTTTCATAGAGAAAATACGTGTGTTCGTCGTGCGTCGTAGAGCTAAACTAAACTCAACGAAAGATTTCAAAAACTCTTAAGGACCTCTCGTTAGTTCTATTTCACGGGATAGATCAGCCCGGAGTAGTTTAGGATTGTACGAAGTGTTAGGTTGTACGAACCGGGACACGTTTTACGATCGACCCATCGCCATTAAATCGGACCCCTCCCCCCGACCTCGACTCCCCTTATATTCGACTTTTCTAACTCAGTCGTCGTAATATCCGTTAGTGCTGCCGATCCAACTCGAAGTTTAGCAGGAGGAAATTTATAGCGCGTGCGTAAGGCATTTCATTGGACGAAAGAAGAGAAAGAGCTTTCGAATGAGAAAATGAACATACACACATCTTCTTCTTCATCTTCTTCTTCTTCTTCTTCTTCTTCTTCTTCTTCATCTTGAAGGTAAAACTTTATTCGCAATTGTTGTTCGTTTCCACCTCTCTAATACTTCCAAATGTGGTATACGGTAATGGCCAAACAAAACGATCGATATACGACGTACCGTATGTTTGTATTTTCCTACATTGGAAGATCTCATGGGATGTTAAGTTTAATTACCGTTGGGAAAGCCGAGGAAGCTAACGTTTGGCTTGACCAAATTAACGTTTCATTTCGTCCACGAAAACGGTGCGTTGCAATCTCGACGTAGAGAAATACGCCGTACTCCATGATTTATTTTTGAAAATATTTATACAAAATATACGCGTGTTGTTGTACGTCGGTTCCATTTTAATAATGATTACGCTGTAAAAGCTTGCTAAACTGATGTTACTTTCAATCCTCGTTATGACAATTTTTTTTCATAAGTTTAAAACAAAAAAAAAAAACAAGACAGAGACACATTTGTTATTATTAAAAATCATATATATATATATATATATATATATATATATATATATATAAACATACGTATGTACATGTGTACGCCCGTAAAAAACAAAACGAAAAAAAATAAACATATTTAATTACTCTCTAAAAGCACGCTAACTAATGTTACTTCAGCGTCTTTTCGTTAATATAACGTTAGTTTCGTTTGTTTTTCGATTTAATTTAATTTCATTTCGTTCTCGTTATCTCCTTTATTTTATTCCATTTATATATATATATATATATTTTTTTTTTCAAGCAAGCTAAGAGAAGATATTAATGAAAATACATTTTTCCATTAATAAGATCAACAAACGAGCGATGGCACGTGACCATTATTTCGCCCCCTTTTGCTTCCTCTTCTTCTTCTTGTTTTTTTTTGTTTTGTTTTTCCTTTAACCGTAAACTTCCCTCCGTTTCTCACTTTAAAATAACCAGAAGCAGCTTGCGCATTTGAATCAAGATCGCTCGCCGACCCTCCGGCTCACCCCAGGCATTAATATAAATTTCAATAACGGTCACCGTCTGCGTACTCTCTCTCTCTCTCTCTCTCTCTCTCTCTCTCTAAAGTATGATGTTGTACGTGGGTGTCCCCGTTCCACGTTCCTTTCTACATTATATGTACGTGTATCTAATATTATTTTTTCCATTCTTTCATTCTTTCCCTCTCTCTCTCTCTCTCTCTCTCTCTCTCTCTCTCTCTTTCTCTCTCTCTTTCTTTCAATTTTCCGTACGCGTAGATACAGCCAGAACGACAGCCACTAGTTATTAATTCACGTAACGCGTATCGGTGGAATTTTCTAGCTTCATTCGTAACACGATCCACGGATACCGTTAACCGCCATGTTATCAAGACACTTTATTTATTTATATAATTCTTTTTCCTTTTTTTCCCCTCTCACTTCTGCGTTTTAATCCTTTAACGTGGGAAAAAAAATTAACCATTTCACGTGACTCGATAACGTTTTAACCCGTTTCTTCGTATATGTGCGAAAGCATTACTTAGGTATCATTAAACGACGAAATAAATTTTGAAGTGTAATTCGATGCACATGTGTACCTGAGCGTTTTGGTTCCGATATTCATAGTTTCATGGTTTCCGTAACGGGTAACAAGATATTAATATTGCGTAGGAGTCGGCAAAGAGGAGAGAAAAGGGGGTGAGCGGAAAGAAAAATAATTTGGTGGTATGTTATCGATGTCTCTATGTTGGACATAAGGATAGGAGGAAAGAATGAGAGAGAGGGAGAAAGAGAGAATAACAAAGTTCTCGATATCCATTCGATCGAGGGGATAGAGTTAGCTAGCTAGCTAGCTAGATAAGTATCGCAATTCTATTTCGTATCGATATCATTTTGGGAACTGATTAAATTGCTCTCGTTCCCGGTGGATTTATAGCAATTTATAGATCACCCATTGATAAATATTTCTCCATTGGATATATATATATATATATTCCATGTTATATACGAGTACTCGGTCGGACCGATTTATATTCTCTTATTTTCGATATTAAAATGTCCAAACGGGTCCAGTTAATTACGCGAATTCGCCAGGGACGTAAGGGAACGAAATTAATGGCAAAAGAATTTTCAAGACAGTTCGAATCTTTCTTTTTTTTTTTTTATTGCCCCTCCCCACCCCCGTACTCCCCTAGAGAATTGAATTGAACGAGAAATTTGACGGATAAACAGGCTTTTACCTCTTGCAAACGGAAACGATTCATCTCTGGATGGACCATGGACGCGGTGGATTCCTCCTCCATACGGACGGGATATGATGGTGTTAACGATCCTAGTGGTAATATGGTGGTAGTGGTGTAATGGCGATGATGGCGATGGCGATGGCGATGGTGATGGTAGTGGTAAACTCTCTTAGCGCTGAGCTCGAATAATTTCCATTTGGTTAAATCCATTTACCGGTACGGGAAGGTCCAACTATTTTGAAAACCTTCGCCAGTCTGTCCCAAGCAAAAGCTAGGTAGGATAGGTTGGTTCACGTACTTTAAACGCGAACGAGTAGGTAGGTACGCCCTTTACGTATGGTCATTGTCCTATTAAATAAGCTCGTACGTACTACCGGTATATATATATATATATATATATATATATATATATATATATATATAAAGAGAAGTTTCCTACCCCGTACGATCTCGAAGAAGGAATCTTTTGTTTGCCGAACAAATCCTCTCCTCCCTCTCTCCATCCCTCCCTCCCTCCTTTTTCAATTATTCTCTTTTGATGACGTCGTCAACGTTTCAAGTCCACGAAGGTACGATATGGCGTTTCGGATTGGTAGATAACAATATGATATATTTTATTGTCGATAGAAACGAAGATTAAAAAAATATATATATATATATATATATATATATATATTTGAAGGTATCGGTAATGAGTTATAGACGGGAATGAACTCTGCGAGATCAATTTTTGTTTGTTTGTTAACGTATTATTCATTTATCGTTCACACGGAATCATTCATTACAATATGCTTTTATTATCGTCGTTGGATACTCGAATAAATAAATAAAATATATATACCTACATACATACATATATATATATATAATATATAATATATATATATTTGTTCATATTTGATCGTTTAGGAGATAGGGACAAATGAAAGCGGCGTGAAAGTAAAGGGCGATAATGCATTCATGAATGGTCCCCGAATCCTACAAGAAGCGGCGGCATTACCCAGTTCGTCCTTCGACCTTTTCACGTACACCATACATTGATACTCGTAGAACATAGTTGGTATTCTCACGGCGCCGTTTCCCTTGTAGTCGCTGTCGTTCTCCCTATCTTTCTCATTCCCCTTTTTCTCCTCTTCCTCCTCCTCCTCCTCCTTCTACTCCTACTCCTACTCCTACCTACTCTTACCCCTCCTCGATTTCGTTCTCGCTCTTGCGACAGCTTTTCCACGGGTGACACAATTCTCGGAAATATTTTCAGCTTCTTGTATAAAATCAGTGAATTCCACGTCGCACTTTTCCAATAGCCATCCTCAAGAGCTACCTACGTTTCTTTCTTTCCTTCCTTACTTCCTTCCTTCCCCCCCCCCCACTCTCTCTCTCTCTCTCTATCTATCTCACTCTTTCCTTCTTTCTTTCTATCCCTTTTTACCTCCTTCCTTCCTTCTTTTTTGTCTTTCTGCTTCTATGCACGTGGACAGAACATCCTTGTACCTTCCTATTTCTCTTCTTTCACGATGCTGACATCGGGGCTTCCGTTTCTCCACATTCTTTCCTTTCCCCGTTGAATTTCTTCGCCCTTCTCTTCGATTTAACACCTCGAATATATCGACGATTCTCGATCGATTTGATTCAAAGATAAAATATAAAATGGTAAAGGAAAAGAGAAATCTATCTATCGGTTTCAAATTCTCTTTCTCTCTCTATCTCTCTCTCTCTCTCTCTCTCTCTCTCTCTCTCTCTCTCTCTCTCTCCCGATCTTATCTATCGTAGAAAACACTATCTTCTATTTGTTTTCTTCGATCCATTCTCATCCTCCTACTACATTACTACTACTACTACAACTACTATTGTTATATATATATATATATATATATATATATATATATATAGAGAGAGAGAGAAGGAGATAGGAAACGGAAACATTTTACGCGCGATCGCGTCTTATCTCGATGGCGGTGGTGCGTTTATTGCACTCGAGAATCTGCCTTCCCGAAATGGTTCGCGAGAAACAAACTGCGCTTGGCATTTCGTTTACCCCTACCTCGTCTCCCCGTCTACCAGTTTTGCAGTCGTTGCAATGCACAATATGTGTGTGTCCGTCTCTACCATCTTCGTATACGCTTGTGAGCGTGCGTACGTGCGTGCATGCGTGCATGCGTGCGTGCCTACGTACGTACTTTACGTACATACTAACGTGTGTACGTTCGTGTGATCGTGGGCGCGTATACGAAATCCCGTTTAATC
This sequence comes from Dolichovespula sylvestris, assembly GCA_918808275.2. Classification (NCBI taxonomy): domain Eukaryota; kingdom Metazoa; phylum Arthropoda; class Insecta; order Hymenoptera; family Vespidae; genus Dolichovespula; species Dolichovespula sylvestris. The sequence goes on from OU964981.1 coordinate 3,925,764, forward strand.
TCTCTCTCTCTCTCTCTCTCTCTCTCTCTGTCTCTGTCTCTTTCTCTCTCGGACAATGCGCGCGAAATTTATGATACAGCCGTGGTAAACTTGATTATTAACGCAACGAGCATTTTAGCTTCACTTTACGAATTTTTCGAATTATTCGTCGATAATTGAGAATCCGTTTGGTTTTGTTCTTCTTAATTATCGACTAAATCGATGATATTACCTACCCCAATAACCATAGCTCTTTTATATCTGTCTATCCATTTTATATTACGTGTGATACTCGTTCGATCTTTCTTCCTTTCTTTCTTTTTTTTTTTTTTTTCATTTACAACTAACTATACCGGATACATGTATTTATCGCAAATAACAATTATACATGTATATCTATATAATAATAATAATAACAATACAATAATAAACATCAATATATTTATTTAGAAAATATAAATCCATTAATGCGTAACATCAAAATTCATGTATTTTCAATCGAAAATTTTTAATATCCAACACAATCTCCATTAAGAGTGCAAAAAATATAAAAAGAGCGAGAAAGAGAGAGAGAGAGAGAGAAAAAGAAAAAAGAAGAATACCATGGAAATTCTCGTACGTAATCGGTTAATGCAATCCTGGTGTTATCTCTCTCTCTCTCTCTCTTTCTCTCTCTATTGTCTAATACCCCCGTTGATCTCTCAGAGGTCACAACCGCGAAAGTGGCGTTATTCCGACGGGACTTGGTGTCGCGACGCTTGAATTCGAATAATTGATTCGTCCGTGTGGGTACTGGTGGGTTTGTGCGCGTGCCATCGAGTGCCTCTGCGAGCGTTCGGCCTCGGAAGAGCAAACAGCTCTCTCGCGTGTTTGTCTGAATTAACGCCGTCTAGAGTCGTTAGGACATATTGGTCGGGACTCTATATGCTTCTCGAGTATCGTTCTATTACGTCGCGTGCTTTTCTCTCCCTTATCCAACCTCCTCTTTTTCCTCCTCCTCCTCCTCCTCCTCCTCCTCCTTTTACTCCTCCTCGTCTCCCTTTCGCTCGCTCCATCTTGAAAGTAATATTGACCGGTCTTTCTAAGATCTTAAGACGTTCGAAATCACGATACAACTCTTCCTTCTTCTTCTTCTTCTTCTTCTTCTTCTTTATCTTCTTTCAGTGTTTGCTAATTCGAAAAAGTAATTTTTATAATATGATAATAATAGAAATAATAATAGTAATAATAATAGTAATAACGACGACGACGACGATGATATTGATGATGATAATAGTAACGATTATATAATTATATAATAATTATAATCATGATAACGATTGTAACGAGTTCCTCCCGTTTTTTTTTAAACATTCATTCGAACTTTTAAGACTAGAAATTTCTATTTCGAAAGATTCATTAGATCTATATATTTAAGTAATTGGAATAATTAAAATTATCTTTGTTTCGTGAACTAGATGGGAGTGGGGGTAGTGTTCGAGTAAATCGGTATTTAATTGCTATGAAATAATACGCGTATTACCTAATGACTGTTGTAATAATGATCGGTATGAAAGAGGAAGAAAAAAATAAACGAAAAAGAAAAAAGAAATAAAGGAAAGAAAAAATAGAAAAGTGAAAAGCGGCAAGTGCATTAAGAAACTTTTACTCCCTACTAGAAAAAACATTAGAGAAATATTTTTATGTATTATAAGTGGCAGAGATAAGGAGATAAGATTGTTTGTTACGTAGGAATGGGGATTGGATTGGGCGAGGGTGACGGGGTGGGTAGGCCAAGGGTCGGGAGAAGGGAAGGAGGGGGCCAATCTCGACGCGTGTCAGAGTTCAGAGATCATCGTGATCCGCGTTCATACGAGAATTCCCACGACGGTAGACCTCATCGTACCGTTCGATCTCTAATTTTCAACATCGACGAATCCTTTTTATATCTAATCGGCGAACGGAAAAATATTTATCTTTGTCGAGTGCATTCGTTCGCGCGTGCGAGTCGTTGTAACGATCTATAACGAGTTTCGTTCTTCTTCTTCTTCTTCTTCTTCTTCTTCTTCTTCTTCTTCTTCTTTGAAAAAAAAAAAAAAAAATAAAAATAAAAAAAAAAACAAAGAAAGAAACGCATTCCGATGAATTTACACGCTCGTTCGATTACAGATAAAGAGGGAGAGATCAATCGTGTTTCATTTGAAAAAAAAAAAATATATATATATATATATCTATATATAAATGAAAAAAGATAACGACATAAAAAAGAGTAGATCTCTGCGAGTAGAACTTAATCTAATTCGTATTATCTACGAATCGTAAAAATGATTGATCTTATCATAATTAATCGATCGATCCGATCGACGTTCCTGTCGTAACATTTACGAGGAACACGATATCTCCTTATCGTAACGATAATCGATATATGATTCTTCTATCTCTCTCTTTATTTGTTTTCAATAATATATCGGATCGTTCTACTTGTTAAAAAAGTAAATCAACAAATAGATAAAAGAACGAAAAGAAAGAAAGGAAGGAAGGAAGGAAGAGAGCAAAGAAACAAAAAATCGATCCCGCGACAAGAGAGGAATGAAAGCGGATTAGAAATGTACGAATCGTATTTTAGAAATTTTCTCACGGAATATATATAAAACTATGTATATATTGTATACGGAAAGGGAGATTAGAGCAAGAATAATATCTGTGCGACGTGCGACAAGGAGAAAGAGAGAGAGAGAGAGAGAGTGTTTAAAACCACGTCAGGCCTCGTAGAGTTTAAAGTATGACGCGTTTCCCTTTGATCCTCGATTCGTCATCGTCGAACGAGCTACGAGAGAGAGAAAGAAAGAAAGAAAGAGACAGAAAGAAAGAGAGAGAGAGAGAGAGAGAGAGAGAGAGAGAGAGAATGGAGAAAGGGGAAAAAAGAGAGAAAGAGGGGAAGGAAGAAAGGGAAGAAGATGAGCGTTTGCGCAAACGAAGTATCAGTACGATGTTCTCTATCTATCTTTATATTCTCTTTCGTGAACAAGGGGCTAATATTCGCGCGGGCCATCTCTCTCTCTCTCTCTCTCTCTCTCTCACGTTCGCCCTTTTTCCACGGAGTCTCATCCCTCCCTTCCCCTACCCGTGCAAACTAAAAGGAGGGCGATCGTTCTCAGGGCAATCAGGAAGATGACACTCTCATTTGCCAATGGTAGCCTACGTTGTCTTCCGGAAGAGATTACTTTTATCGCCCGAGTTTCGAGGGAGTTTCTTTCTCTTTCTATCACTTCTCTCTCTCTCTCTCTCTCTCACACGCGCGCGCGCGCACGCACACTCATACTTTCTCTCCATCTTTGTCTTCCTTTGACCCGTCCTGTCTGTTTCTTTCTGCTCCGTTTTCTCTTCGCGCTGCCACTCCAGGCGGAAGAACATACAAGGGGTGGAGAGCAGCAAGACGGAGAGAAGAAAGAAAGGGATGTTGGCCTCCCTTGCCTCGGGTCACGTCACGTAGCAAACGGGCGACAAACCTCCCTCTTTCCTTCTCTCTCTCTCTCTCTCTTCTCTTCTCTCTCTCTCTCTTCTCTTCTCTTATTCTGTTCACCGACCTACACGAATTCGGCCGCTTTTTTAGACTTTCCCTCTCTTTCATCTTCCTTCTTTCTCTCTCTCTTTCTCTCTCTCTCTCACTCTCTTTCTCTCTCTCTTACACCTCGAAGAAAATTACCAACGTCCTCGTGCGAAGATCTGTCCCACGTTTCTCTTTCGCATCGTATCGGCTTTCCACGAAATAGAACAGATGTGTATATATATATATATATATACACGCGGTCTTGAGATATCACTGAATTTTTATCACCGTTTAGCTTGCTATCCTCTACAAGAGCTAAAGTTTTCTCTCTCTCTTTCTCTCTCTCTTTCTTTCTCTTTCTCTGTCTGTCTGTCTCTCCGTTGGAAACTCGCGCTTTCCTTATGTACATCGTTTATTATATCCCAATGCCTCGTAAGGGTGGTTATTATTTCCGGACTTTTGAATATTTTCTTAAGAGGGAGATCTGCGAAACAATTTTTACGATTCTTATAGGTAACTCTGCTTTTCTCGAAATGAGCTGAATGTTTTTTTCATGAGACATTTTTACGATCGAAATATCAGAGCGTTGATTTTTTTCTTTTTCTTTTTCTTTTCGTAGTTTAATAGATCTCTCTCTCTCTCTCTCTCTCTCTCTTTCTCTCGCTCTCTCTATTTCTCTCTCTCCATTTCTCTCCTTATTTATCTCTATTTATTTTAATGAGAAAAATCAAATATTAGATTGTACACGATACGTTCGGATAATGTTACCCATCTTAAGAAAAATTATCCTATCCCGTGGGTCATTCAATCCTAAAGAAAGACGTAGAGAATAGAATGCTTTTCGTGCATGCTAGCATTTCATCCACTGACCCTTTTCTAAGTCCCTTACGTGGATACCTTTAAGGCATCGCGTGCCAAAAGCCTCGAAAAGAAAATGAAGCATAGTCCGTAAGCATGACCGGTCGGCATTGGCGCTGCTCGATCTTATTTCTCTTTTACTCTTCATCGTCATCCTTCTCTCTCTCTCTCTCTCTCTCTCTCTCTCTCTCTTTCTCCCGCTCTTTTTCTCTTTTTTTTTTCAATTTTAGACAAAGTAAGGTTGAAACTTTAGGACGCTCAGGGGTGCTTCGAAAGAATCGAAAGTTCGACTTGTCAAAATTTAAATCCTTTCATACAACTTCTATTTTATTCGCGTTTATAATTCATAGACCTGCACATCTCTCTCTCTCTCTCTCTCTCTCTCTCTCTCTCTCTCTTTTTCTTTATCTATCTATCTCTCTCTCTCTCTTCCATGGAAAAACACGCACACGCTTTGATGCTCCTCTTTCACGTAAATTTACGCAGAAGAGAATAACTAAACACACATCCTACTGTATATTTACGATTTTCTTTATTCATGGGTTGGCTAGAATTATATTATGGATTGCGATATAAAAATATAAAACGGAACGAAATAATCTCTCTCTCTCTCTCTCTCTCTCTCTCTCTCACACACACACACACTCCTTCTCTCTCTTTCTCTTTCTCGAGCGTGTATAGAGAGAAAGCACTTTTTCATGGCTCGAGAAAGCCGAGCAGAGTAATTCCATAGATTTACTATATTCCGAAACGTTTTACGTTAATAAGTCGACTTCGTTTTTCCTGGATGCTGGACATTGTCGTTCGCTGTCGGATGAAAGAGGGAGTGATAGAGGGAAAGAGGGAGACAGAAAGAGAGAGAGAGAGAGAGAGAGAGAGAGAGAGAGAGAGAGAGAGAGAAAGAGAGAGAAGGATAAAGCTCTTTGTAAACGTAGCTACGACGACATATTTTAAAAGCTAAGAGAGAATTTTCAAACGGATTGAAAAGTATTTTCCACACCTCCACGTTTCTTTTTTTTTTTTCTTAGAATCGTTTAAATTCATAATGCAAAGCAGATTGACGGCTTTCAGATCGCGTTATAACGTTAGAACGAATTCTATATTAATGTATATTCAATTATTTTAATCATAATCATATATAATCGAAACTATTTCATATTTGTTTAATTTTTAAATGAAAGATTTTTAATTTGAATAATACGGTAACATTTGTTTTTCCCATAATCTCCGTTCGAACGATCGCTTTAAACGATTAAATCGACACCGGGCCCACTCGTTACGAAATTTCGTTTGATTACACGATCGAGCTACGCGTAACAACGTTCATGCTAATCAAGATAATTTTGTTAGTTGATTAGATAGATAAATAGAAAGAGAGAGAGAGAGAGAGAGAGAGAGAGAGAGAGAGAGAGAGAGAGAGAGAGAGGTCGATAGAGAACCGGTGTGTTACGTCAATGAAAATTGCACAAACGATTGTTACGAAAAAAAAAGAAAAGAAAATAGAGAGAGAGAGAGAAAAATATGTGTGTATATATATATATATATATATATATATAGAAATACATTACATAAGACTGTTTGTTACCGTAAGACGACTTATTCTTTAAATTCTTGTAAAGCTTTAATTATCGTTTGAAATGCCGGCGTCGTGGCATACCGATAGCATTGTTCGTTAGTATTTTCAAATGGTTATTCGTCGTTAATCTCACGGAAAGAATCGAAACGAGCGACCGACTGTACGACGTTAGATGAGGAAGGAGAATGAGGACAACGACCAACGAATGGTATACGCACGTGACCGATGCGAATGCGTTTCGATAACGCGTAAAGAACACGTAATCTAGAACAGAAAGAAATAGAGAGGGAGGGAAAGTGCGTGTGTTTGAACGAGATAAGAGAAAATTTGATGCGTGTGCCACTTGAAGTATAATTTTTCGTTAGAGTGGTCAACGTCCGAACGAGTCTAATCAAATCGTAGTATGATTTAAGGGTGAGACGATATATCTATATGAGCGAAGGAGAGAAAAGAGAGAAAGAGGGATGGGAATAAGTTTCATTAACTATAACGCAATACGTAATGACGAAAACGAATAGGTAGGATTATCATTTTAAAATTGTAATTATATAATTTTTCTCTCGGTTGTTTTTTTTTTTTCTTTATTTTATTTTATTTTATTTTATTATTATTATTATTATTATTTTTTTTTTTTTTAATTTAAATCACGGTCAAATAAAAGATACAATAGTTTTACGAAATGATAGGAACGTCGAGGAAGTTGGTTTTTCATTGTACCTAACAGTATATATGCGCTTCATTTCTCTTATTTTCTCCATTGGGACGTATCGAGCCGATACCAGTTACAGTTCTTTCCAATTTTATTTCTGCGTTTCGCGAACAAACATATCGTAGCGACGTACACGCATAGAGAGAGAGAGAGAGAGAGAGAACCATTCCTGCTTTCCCGCGTTACGCTTGCTTGCTTCATCGAACTTCACTTCCCTTTCGATTTATCAGAATTCTAAAGCTTCCAGGGAATTGTTTTACTGCGGCCGATCGGAAATTCTCTCGCCGGCTAGCTAGC
>OU964981.1:3937711-3947711 GCA_918808275.2 Dolichovespula sylvestris
TATATACACGTATATATTGCCTCGGGTTTCCGTGAGAAAATATTCATAGATCTCTCTTCGATTATTGTTGCTGGGGGCTACTAAAATGTTAACCCAAAAGATATCATTTCATGAAAAAAAAAAAAAAAAAGAGAAAGAAATAGAAAGAAAGAGAAAGAGACAGAATAAAAGAAATTATAAATAATGAAATTTAATTTAATAAAATCCCTTCATTTCTTTCTTTCATTCCTTTCTATCTTTACAATTATCTCCATAAACGAAATCCTTCAAAGAGACGCATCTCTAATTTTTTTTCTTCTTCATCTCTTTCTGCCGTTCTTCTTTTTCTTTCTTTCATTCTACCTATCGATAATCGGTCCGATTATATTTCCTCCTGTATCCACGTACTCTACAAGAGGGAAATGGCAAACGATTCGACGTTAACAGGTAACACGATATCGTTTTACGTAGGTGCATTCGCGTATCGAGGTCGACCATACGAGACGATGATCTTAGAAGGAGAGGTATAGTGGGTAGGTGCCTTTGATCGCTGTGCTAGACGCTGTAAACGGGCTCAGGAGGAGAGTAACGCATAACGGACCTCGATATCGCTTTGCTCTATGTTACATACGTATATATGTATACTTATACATACATATATATATATATATATATATATATATATATATATATATATATGTCTAGCATAGTTTAGCTGCTCCCACGACGACCCTGTGACTCTAGCAGAGCTTAAGCGGACCACGAAGCTACGTCGAATATTCAACAACACCGCGTCTCTCTTCGTCTTTCTATATACCAATCTCTCTCTCTCTCTCTCTCTCTCGTTCTGCGTATGTGTGCGTGGGTGTGCGTATGTTGGTACGTAGTAACGTTTAGTCCCGGTTAAACTAATAGTCCCTTACGAATTAATGCATTGCACGATGCATTGCAGGTACACATACTCCAATAGATTAGAACGAAGATAAGAGAATAATAATCTTTATCAATGATGTTAATAAAATATATGTATTATAGATTTTATATATATATATATATATGTGTGTGTGTGTGCGTATTTGTAACTTTAATTTGAAAATGTACTTTCCACTTGGCAAGATTAAGTAGTCTTATCAAACATCGGCACGATTAAACGAACGCGTTCATACGCTTGAAAAGCATATATATAAGAGAATATTCGGAAAATTATGGGACCGACCGTGTTATACCTCTTCATATAACGGCGGATTAGAAACTTTGTTCTCTATCTCGAAAAGCTCGGTTAACGAAAATGACTGAATGGGAAAGGCTCGTAAAACGATAGTTTAATAAAGTCTCGACCTTCGTAAAAAAATAAAAAAAAAAAATATAAAATAGCTACGAAAATGTTCCCACGGTATTTCCATCGTTGGGTAGAGGAAGACCCGGGCGATAACTATTATTATATCGCGAAATACGGATTTACATTATCGCGAAAACGCTCGGGTAAATTTATATCGCGCTAAAGTTGTTTCGATTTTCGAGAGGGGCGCGTATTGTTCCTTTTTTCTTCTTTTCCTTCATTTTCGAACGAAACAGAAGAAAAACGAAGAAGAAGAAGAAGAAGAAGAAGAGGAGGAGGAGGAAAAAGAGAGATAAAAAGAAAAGAAGAACAAAGAAAACGGCGAAAGAGAGAAAAGGAAGAACGTAAGGGAAAGATAAATAACGACGGAAAATGACGAACGTTTTATTTCCGCGTTTATAACGGGCGTATCGTATATTTTCATCGAAATTTTCGCGAAGGTTAGATAGATAGATCGCGGAGGCAATGGTATTCAGTCCCCGATCCACGTTTACTTTATTTCGCATGGACGTTGGAATATTTGAGGGTTAAATATTTAATCGCGGGGGACATTTTTCGAAGCGTTCTCTAATCTACGAAGAGTAAATGTAATTTACTTAATGGCTAAAAGTTGGCAAATATGAATGTCTAGGGAAATTGTATATGGTCCGCACGTGTGTACACGTGCGGTGCGTTATAATATGTATTTTACGTTCGTCTTTTGCACTCCGGGCATTTCTCTAATCTCCTCTAATTTCACGAAGACGTAGAGGGAGCCGAGGAAACAGGGGGTCTAGTGGGTGGTTGGGTGGTTGGGTGGTGGTTGTAGGTTGCTAGCATTAAGAACAAAAACAGAAAAAAAAGAAAACCTTCACGCGCGCACCCACGGAAAAAGGAAAAAGTAAGGAAGGAAGAGAAGAGAACAGAAAACACGATCGAGACGATTCGAAATTTCAAGTGGTTACGACAAACGAATAGCCCTATTTATCGGAATCGATCGGTAACGTTTAAGTGGCAAACTATTCGAGCACGATTTTACAAAGATATTTTACCTCTTTCCTACTAGTTTGCGTTCAAGTTAACCGTGGAATCTTGCCAAAGACCAAGTTAGCCGCACTCGCTCTCTACGATAAGATGGACTCTTGGATAGAAACCAGAAATCGGAAAAAGGAGGAGCGTTAACGATTTCTTTTTTATTTTTTCTTTCCTTCCTTTTTTTTTTTTTTTTCAATTGCTCGGACCAAAAAGCATTGAAAAATTTCAATCGTAATCCCGTTGTCAGATCATTTTTTTTTTTTGCCCGTACATTCACTTCTTTTACACTTTGGATTAAATATTTTACGTTATAGCTGGATGGGTTGATGGTTATGGAGGGAATAAGGGAGGGGGAGGGGGAAGAAAGGAACTCGATATCTGTCTTGGAAAAAAAAAAAAGGGAAACTCGTTAGTAAGGATTTATGATCAAGAAACGTTTAAGAAGGTTGTCGAGGGTTCTGGTTAACCGTAACAACTCTCTCTCTCTCTCTCTCTCTCTCTTACGATCTCATCTCGTAGTAACGCCGTCGTAGTCGTAGTCGTCGTTGTCGTTGGTCGTCGTCGTCGTCGACGACGAAAGGTTGCAGATACCGTCTAGAAAAGTGCGCTGAAAAGTCTCGAAAATTGCTTCTCCAAGCTCGTTGCTTTCCTCGATTCTTCCTATCTCTTTTTCTCCCCACCCTCTATCCCTCTCTCTCTCTCTCTCTCTCTCTCTCTTTTTCTCTTTTTCTTTCTGCATCTTATCTTCCTTCTCTCTCTCTCTCTCTCTCTCTCTCTCTCTCTCTCTCCTCCTCTCTCTCTCTTTCTCTGTCTGTCTCGCAATAAAGAAATTCGCAGACCACTTAGAAAAGGCGGCGTAATAAAACTTGTAAATTCGTGGAGCTTTTTACGACAAAGAGAGAAAAAGGGGAAGGAAGGAAAGAAAGAAAGAAAGAATTATATATAGTTTTAGATACATACATACATATATGTGTGTGTGTGTGTGTGTGTGTGTATAGACCAGAGTTTCATTTTATCGATTACTTTACATTTACAAAAGAAGAGATTATAAACTTCTCCGAAGCGCACTTCGTCCTCCTCAAATATAAAATAGTTATTTTTAAACGAGAGTACATTATCAAAACTCGAATTGATATATTATAAGATATTGTTACTCAGGTATAGTTCACGCGTGACAATATACACCGATCTCTCGGAAAATATTCTATTCTCATTTAAGCGTGTGTAATTTTCTCAGCCGTTTTATCTAGCCTTGTCCTTTGAGTCTTCTTCTTCTTTGTGATGTTTCTAGAAAGCCAATACCGGAAGCTACTTTCCTACCTAACACAACATACATCATACCTACCCTCTCTTCGCTTTTTCTTCGTAAGCCGTAGTTGTTCTACCTACGATAAATCGTCTACTCGTCTTCTTCGTCCTCGTTGTTGTTGTATTGAGAAAAGGGATGGCCGGTCAATCAATTTGCCTTTTACTTACCCCTTAATGGTCATTCTCGGCTAGTCTCTGGTATAAATAAAAGATGGACGCTGCATCATGCGTATATATATATAATATAATATATAAATATATATATATATATATATATATATATATATATATATATATATATAGACAGATAGATAGATAGATAGTCACTTTCACGGAACAGACGCCATTATCTCGCCATAGAACGGTCAGACTGTATGCCCTAATAAAATCCCATGAGTCAGTACTATTTGTTGGCGGGAGGGTATTTAAGTGATACATAATGTCGCCAAGCCTTCGTCCGGCTAGCAAAAGACACATCCCTATCTGCCCTTTTCGACCCTTCGTTCTCGTTCCGCTTCGTAAATTCGACATATTGCATATACAACTATAAGATACCTACACACACACACACACACATATATATACATGCATATATATATATATATATATTTATACTGAATTTATATCTATGGTGATCGACGTATCAATAATCGTTTTAACAATTAATTACATTTTATAGCGTTTATAATTTATTTAAATTAAATGATAATAATTAAGTCGCACGTGTTATATGAATTTTCCTTTTATTTTTCTTTTACTTTTATCTTTTTTTTTTTTTTTTTTTTGTAAACCAAAAATAAGGAAGCTCATCTCGAGAAAATTAATCGAATTTCCAAGACAAGGAAGAAAGTCCGTGTGATTGATTTTAAATACGAAATGAGATCTCTTTACACGTGTACGTACGTACGAATTTCGAGATGCAGGGCTTTATGAGTACGGCCGTTCCTATATTGGTACGTCGTCGTGATGGTCCTCGTTTTTATCGGATACGATGAACGTCCCGATGAACGTCCCAGGGGACGTTCCAACGTCGTATTTCAACGCAACGGGGTTTCTATTTGACTTTCACCCGTACCATAGCAACCCCAAATCGTATCCGACGTCCGTATGCTCTGTTAGGGGCGTGGACCTGTTTCTCCATCTCTTTCTCTCTCTTTTTCTCTTCACTTTCGTTTTATCGCTACGTCTTTCATTCTCACTCAGTCACTCGCTTTCTCTCTCTCTCTCTATGTCTTTCTCCTTTTCTCTATTTCTCTCGTACTAAACATTTCCATAATTCCCACAATTTTTTTTTCAACAAATTGTTAGCCAACGATCAAGCTCGAAGGATTTTTTGGGGAGGAACAAAAAAATCTCGACGAATTTGCTGGCAATGTTAACGCGTTTAGGTTAAAGGGATAAAATATTTTATTGGGGGGATAAAAAGAGAAGAAAAGAAAGAGAAAATAAAGAGAGAGAGAGAGAGAGAGACACAAACACAGAGAACGAGCTGGGAAAGGGTAAAATGGGAAGCTTTCGCAACGTGTCTGGAATGGGTAAAAAATACGAGATATTTAGTAGGAAATAGAGACAGAGATAGAGAGAGAGAGAGAGAGAGAGAGAGAGAGAGAGGTGGAATTTTGGATCTCCCTGAGTCCACACTAGCGACGAGAATGGTTTTACAAACCAGTGCACGTATTGTTATGTGTATCGGGGGTTCAATGCTCGTCCAACAGTAGAACGAGGCTAGCTCGTCGTCGTCGTACGTCCTAGTTTACATTCTGGGCCCGTCGGTTCCAGTGTGAATTTTCGTTCGGCTCTACGAATTTTTCTTCGTTTCTTTTGTTTTTTTTTTTTTTTTTTTATTTTGTTTTATTTTATTTTTAGTTTGTTTCGTTTCGTTTCGTTTCGTTCCGTTTCTCCTTTTTGTCTTTCGTTCTTTCTTTTTATTTTTTATTTGATTTTATTTCTTCTTTTTCCTTCCTTTTTTTTTTTTTTCTTTTTTTGACGCTATTTCTTCCGCGATCGACCCCTGGCCTACAGGCCGAATGTAAACGCAACAGACCATTAACGCGCGCGTCATCGTACGTACAAATGAAACGGACAAATTTCACGCTTCTGAGTATTTGACCCCTCGCGCATTTCTATAATATGTATATATATTTATATATATATATATAATATATATAATATTTGCGTAAACGCGTAATGGATCGTTTTATTATTATTATTTTTTTTTTTATTTACGATCAGATTTAATCCTCACCGTTTTAATCTAATTATATTCGGTGTAATCGTTATCGTCCGGAGCCGATCGAAAATTCCCTAATGCACAAAAAATTCTATCGCATATAAATTTTGTTTAAATGACGAATATAGAAAAAAAAATTATGATGATAATGATTCGTTTGAACGATATATATATATATATATATATATATATATATATATATATATATATATATAACGAGGGAAAAAGAAAAGAAAAGAGAAATAAATCAAGATCAATGAAGAAAGGGCCTAGGATTTGTGGACTGAGATGTTCCCTCTCCCTTCGCCCCCACTCCCCGACCCACCAAAAAAAAGAAAAAAAAGAGCGAATGTAACAGACGGAGTGCGGTTTCTAAAGTTCAAAATAATATAGAGGCTAGGTTTGGAGGGGTCGAAAATTTACGTACGTTTTAGGTACTTACTACTTGTTCCATGAACGAAGAGAAGGAGGAAGGAAGGGCTTCCCTACGGTGCGTTGATCGAAAACCCAGAGAGTGTTATTATTAAAGTCAGCTCGGTTTTGCCGGATCCATTCGTGCCCGGGGCACGTACTACACTTACCAAGTATCACGATTATACCCTTTTCCCTAATTACCATGACAAATATGAATGCAAATTGCCTTTAGGCACCCCCTGCTGCCCTTGCCGCCCTTGCCGCCGCCGTCGTCGTCGTTCTTCTCTCTATCTACGTATATATATATATATATATATATATATATATATATATATATATATATATATATATACGTCGTCGAGGGTCGCTTATTAGCTCGGTTAGGGGATGAAATATCCGAGGAGTTGAGAACCAAAAAGGGAACGTTCTTTCTCTTTCTCTCTCTCTCTCTCTCTCTCTCTCTTTTTATCTAGCAAGAAGAATCGTAAATAAGGGCTGCTGTGCTTTGCCATACGTGCGGTGGAGTCCCCCCATAGGTTACAACTATGGTGCGTGGATTTGATTGCAAATATATACTCGAACTAACGGGACCCTTCGACGTAGGATTGCCTGTTCGTGCACTGATTGCGTCTTCCTTCGTCGTACCATCCTCTACCCCTCCTCCACCTCCTCCCCTCCCTTTCGATACGCACAAATTCCATTCCATTTCTTTTCCTATTTTCTTTCTTGTCTCCTCTCTTTTTCCTTTCTTATCTTCTCATCTCATCTCATCTCTTCTCTTCTCTTCTCTTCTCTTCTCTTCACTTTTTCCTAAAAAATATTTTTCGATTATACGGCCCTTCGTAGTCGCATCTACTCTCGTCCTTTCCTCCACGTTGCATCAACGTCCATGATAATTCACGAATTTTCACCGGTGAGAGAGAGAGAGAGAGAGAGAGAGAGAGAGAGAGAAGCATCAAGAGCAGCAGCAAATTCCGGCTATCGTGGTGGCAGGATCCATTGTCCTTTGAATATCACGATTATCAGCCTCGTTCATTGTTCCGGAAAGGAGCTTTCTCTCTCCCTCCCTTTCTCTCTTTCTCTATCTATCTCCCTTTACCTCGTTCTCTCTCTCTCTCTTTCTCTTTAATATAGGTCACACACACACACATATATATATATATATATATATATATATATATAGATATACATATTTCTCTCTCTCTCTCTCTTTCTCTCTCTCTCTCCTTCTCATTAACATAAAAAGCTGTTCACGTAGGTCGTGATTCATGCGGCGAAAAGTCGTAGGACCGCTTATACATCCTTTGAGAGTTATCCATGATTTAGTATTCTTCCGACGAGCGTGTCGCCATTGAAATAGATGCCAACAAAAGAATAAAGAAGAAACGTACGGGATCCTAGTAGGAGAAAAGGGAAAGGGAGAGGGAGGGGATTTGCACCCTTCGTAAATAGTTTGTTTCGTATCTGAGATCGTACGCGATAAAGCGGTTGGAAAGCGAGCAACGTCCTACGAACTACAGAGATAGTCAGGTTCGTTCGTAACTAGGAAGGACGGCCGATATCAGACCCACCTCCCCCTTTCCGGGAACTCCTCTCCCCCCCTCCCTTTTTAAAACCACCCTCTTTCAGTCATGGAAAATGTCCCGATAGAATACACGAGTGTTTTATTACCCGCTAGGATGTCCCTAGGGAACATCGCAAGAGCCAAGGGACGGATAACGATTCTCTGATGATCTTGTTTCCTACGTGCGTGTACTACGGAACGGCTGGCCCTTTTTTCGTCCTTTCCTCGTGCGTGTTTCTCTCTCTTTTATATATATATATATATATATATATATATATATATATATATTTTTAGATAACTCTCGATAACCAATTCGACGAAATCTACCCGTCGCGAATTTGTCTTTACGGATAAAGAGAAATTCGTAGTAAGAGAGGAGAGAAGATATTGTAGTTATTTTCGAATTCAATGGTACGGGGAAAGGTCGTATATATCGGGATAATCACGAACTGCTGTTGCTGTTGCTGTTGCTGTTGCTGTTGCTGTTAGTGGCCGGTTGTGATGGTGCTGGTTCTGCTGGTGCTGGTGGTGCATTGCTGCATCGAGAAAAGCAGGCTTGCAATTAGTCGAAGCTCGCACGAGGCTAATCGGATTCTAATGAAATCAGCGACGGGCGTGAATTCGAACACAGCAGCAAGCCGATAGACGCGCACACGATTCATTGGATTTCGAAATTATGAATGGGAAATTACGATTCTCACACGGCACACGTTCTATCAGACATATATATATATATATATATATATATATATATATATATATGTGTGTAGAGAGAGGAAAATGAACAGTGTTTTGTTGTTATATAACACTATAAATATTTCCAACGATTTGACCAATCTCTCTCTCTCTCTCTCTCTCTCTCTCTCTCTCTCTCTCTCTCTCTCTCTCTCTCTCTCTCTCTCATTCTCTCTCTATTTCCCTTCTCTCGAGTCGATTTTGACGAACGATCGATGGAATTAAAATGCGTAATAGACTTTACCTATCGAGTCCCATCGAATTTGTTAACGTTCCGAATTTCGTTATCGTGCTTGGCACGTATTACTCGATCCGTACACGATGCGTGTTAAGGTTATCAAAGTGAAATGGAATCGCGTTATTTATCCTCGAAATACGTTCGATAAAATAATCATGCAAATAGAACCGGTCGGTCAGTGTCGCCATTGGACATTTATCGATTGGGGACAATTAATCGTACCTCGATCGCGACTTCACCTCGTTCTACAATTATTCCTATTTCCATATTTATACACACATACATAGATCTTTTTTCTCGTCTTCTCTTAACATTCCTTTCGGTACATCTTTCACTAGTAATAGTAATAATAATAATAATAGTAGTAGTAGTAGTAGTAGTAGTAGCAGTAGTAGTAGTAGTAGTAGTAGTAGAAGAGGGCGTCACGCCTGGTTTAATCGATACGCTTTGGTTCTTTTACGACTCCATTTATCTTTTTATTTATTTCTTTCCTTCTTCCTTCCTTCCTTTCCTTTTCCTTCTTTGTCCCTCTTTTTCATTCTTTTTTTCTATCCCCTGCGTGTGCGTGTTTTTCTTCTTTCTCTCGACAACATAGATACCGCAGGAGGATAATTCGGTCCCATGGAGAAACGACCGAACTTGTACGAGTTTCACTTCTTCATTGTGAAGAGGATATATGTATATATACATATATATATATATATATATATATATATATATATATATATGTATGTATGTATAATCGAAAAGCATGGAGAATTCAACGAGAATCACAGCGCGTGTCCGATTCGGCGAATAAATAAATAAAGTTGTCCCGTTATAACGCTGTAATCGAAGGGGTAGCGAGCGATAGTGTAACAGGATTGAAATCAGGAAAGATCAAAGAACTCGTCACTGTGGAACGTAACGTAACGAACGAACGAACCGATACGGCCCAATCGTTGTTGGCTCATAGGATAAACGGATTTCCTTGAAGCATCAACGTATGCGACGAGGAAAAAGAGAGAGAGAGAGAGAGAGAGAGAGAGAGAGCGAGAAGGGGGGGGGGGGCGAGTGTGAGAGATATCTGCATCGTATGCGCGAACCTAATGCATATTGTGTCCTGATTTATGTTACACTGCTAAAGTAATCTGAGTGACATGTGTTATACAGATAGATAAAGATAGATAGATAGAGAGA
>OU964981.1:3952711-3982711 GCA_918808275.2 Dolichovespula sylvestris
AACGAGGAACGGTTTCTTTCTAACGAAGAAAATAAAAAAAAAAAAAAAAAAAAAAGAAAAAAGAAAGAAAACGATCTCGAAAATTAATTCTCTCACTACTAAACTCTACTAATTACTCGTGACGTCGTGATTAAATCGACGTATTAATTGCGTTTCGATGTAATCCTATTCAAACTTCATCACTCTCTCTCTCTCTCTCTCTCTCTCTAAACAGTTTTCCATTTTCTTTGTTACAGGTAAGAAGAAGAAGAAGAAGAAGAAGAAGTAGTAGAAGAAGAAGTAGTAGTAGTAGTTGTCGCAATAGGGATCAAGAGTTAAACGTTCGGCAGAAACGTAAGTGAATTTCAAGTAAAGTCGGAAGAGGAAATAGTCTTCGCTCTATACTTAGAGAATCGAGAGTGTTCTTGATTCTGAAACGATCGTAAATCGTATTGCAGTAAAACAACGGTTCTAAACCGCTCCCAGTATAGTCCTATGGGTTTCGGTAAGGTGGACAAAACCATTGTTTGTCGCTCTAAGCAAACAGAGACACGAGACCCTTATATACCCCCGATTCTTAGAATGATTTACCGTAGATATCCTTTATGTATTTCGAAAATGTTTGAGAATATTATCAGAGAGAATGGAACTTTCTATGATAAATAATATTAAGGGGAATGATAAATAGACGATAATATTTCTCTCTCTTTCTCTCTCTCTCTCTCTCTCTCTCTCTCTCTCTCTCTCTTTCTCTCTGTTTCTTTTTTCGATTAGTTCTCAAACAGATATTTTCTTTTGATTTATAGTATAACAATACGTTATATCTTTCCTCGTGTGTTATTCATTTAAAACGATTAATTAAACTGGAACGGATAGTCTGTGTATAGGTGCATTTGAAAATTAATGCAAAGCTTTAGAGCTTGGATCACCTTTTGCCTTTCCAATAATTTACACGGTGTAGTATTCGACGTGATAATTCCACTAACAGCGCGCATTGTAATCCGCTTTCGGAAGGGCGCGTTTATGGAGGTTTAAAATGAAACGAGACGGAATTAATCATAGTTCATTATTACCCGACAGACATCTCAATCGCGTGGCCTTAGTGAACTCGCGAAAAACTTGTTCGTGTAGTTTTTTCTTTTTTTTTTTTCTCTCTCTCTCTCGTTTCTTTTTATAGGGAGGTCGAAGGTCGTGGCGGAATGATCGTGAGGCGTGAAAAAGGGGAGATGGAATGTGATGAAAACGAGAGAAATGATCTTTCATCGATGTGTATCTATACTTTCTTTCTATTTTAATTCGACTATCGATACACTTATATTCACGTTATGTCCAATCGTATGATCGTTATCCTCTTATTATGCTTCTTCGTTTCTATCACTACGATATATATATATATATATATATATATATATATATATATATATATACAATACCATTGCTACGTGTTCGAGATGAACAACTTCGAAGAGCGTTGATCAATTTAATCGTACCACTCGATCTCTATCGATCTAACCATCGATCGTTGATGTCCTCGTTAGCGAATGATTTCTTGCAGCCGTTTCGAACGAATTAAGTGTACTCGACGAGAACGCTCGAACGAAGTTAAGAGATAATCGAACCAAGCTAATTTCTTACTAGAATCTCCACTCTTCGGATTTATCTTCCATTCCCACGTTCGTCGCGATTCAATGAAATCCCTGAACTCCCTCCTCTCTCTCATCCCCCCTCCCCCTTATTGATCCTAATCCGTCTTTCGATCTCTTACGCTAAATCGATTCCTAGTCGTTCAGCGAGATTTTGTACTCGAACGTTTTCCGAGAATTATCTGATTTATTCAAGTAATCAAATGCGAACATATGGATCCATTTCGATAATCGCGTCCTTGATAATCGACGGGTATTAATTTTACGTATCGTCCGATTAATTCTTTTCTCTTTTTTTCTTCTTCTTCTTCTTCTTCTTCTTCTTTTACTTTTTTTTTTATCCTCCTCGTTTTAATTCTCCGTCGTAAATACATCGCTTATATCCATTCCGATCGATCGTAAAAATACCTTAGTTCGAACGGATTCGAAAGTTTCTTTTTTCTTTTCTTCTTTTTTTTTTCTTTTTTTTTTTTTTTTTTTTTTTTTAGATGGACGAGATATCAAGAATCTATTATCCGTTATTTCCCGTTCGTCAGATATTCATTATTTCGTATTAATTATTTACTTACGTATCGCATCGCGAGCACTCAATTCTACCGATGACTCTTAGCCCTTAGATCGTACGTACAAATCGATCTGCAGGGATCGATGCTGTCAAATTTGTATTTATAAAAATATACGTCGACGGAAGAGTTTCTTTTTTCTTTCATTTTCGGATCGAGGGGAGGGGAGCGAGGAGAGAATTTCGAGAGGAAGGAAATTGGTTTTTTCCCCTCCCGTTCCTTTTTTGCCTTTCTTCTTTTTTTTTTTTTTCGACAGATCGATCGTGTCATGTAACAACTTTTAAAGATAACGGAAAGGGAAGACTCGCAGTAGAAAAATATCACGTCGACACGATAGGAAATGAATTCTCTCGTTCGTCCGTTCGTTCGTACGTTCCTACGTCCGTTCAAATGTTCGTTCGTACGTTCGTACGTTCGATAGTTTCCCCTCCCCATCCCAACCCCCCTCATCCCAGTTTTTAAGTCTCGTTCGTGGTCCGAACCGAAGCTTCTCTATACCGTTTCTCGATTCGATGCATTTTTGCACGAACTAGAAGCATTCTTCCAGAGGATTACTCGCGATTCTTTCGCGTAATCTCTCTCACCAATCTTTCTAGCTTTCCTTCGACTATGGTCCCACCGATCACCACCTCTTTTTTCTTAACCATTCTTCCATTCTTATACTTTTTCACTATCTCTCTCTCTCTCTCTCTCTCTCTCTCTCTCGTGAAACCCTCCCCACCCCTCCATCACGTCCCTTTTCTCACTTTTATAAATCCCAGTTCGACGTCTTTCTATATTAAAAGATGCTTGGAAGATTTCCGTTCGAAAAATGATATTTCATCAGAAATTCACATCGATTTCTGATTGGCGAAGATTAAGTTTTCTTTCTTAAGAAAAAGGGGAAGAAAAAGAAAAAGAAAATTTTTTTTGCGTTCCATCTGTGCGAGACAGAAAGCGAGAGAGAGAGAGAGAGAGAGAGAGAGAGAGAGAGAGAGAGAGAAAGAGTGAGAAGAGGATTAAATAATTATAGTCTTATAGTTACGATATTACGAATATCAATTTTCGTATTACTTTGAATCTTGTGAAAAATCCAAAATAAAATAAGATAAAGTGAAAGATGAATAATAGATAATACGAAGTGATTAGGCATATGTAGTAGACAAACCGATCGTACGTTCGATCTTTTCGATAATTCGAAATGATTATTACATACGTATATATATATATATATATATATATATATATATATATATATGATTTATGAATTATATTTCATAGATGATATCGGGTAATTAGAAATGATTATATTCGTTCGAGGATATTAATACGATAGGACGAGGTTTCGCTTTGCACGGCTCATTAGAGGATACGAAAGAAATTTTATTCCAGTGCCTGGGTTAATCGTCGAGCGGCGAAAGGGAAAAGAGATTAAAAAAAAAAAAAAAAAAAAAGAAAAAGATTAATAAAAAAGAAAAGAGAACAAGAAAAAAGAGAAAGGAAAGGGAAAGAAAAACGGACGAAATTAGAAAACGGCAGGGGAGGGTTTGAGTAGTCCGACTAAAAGGAAAGAAAAGGATAGACGGACGGATAGATGGACAGAGCGAGAGAGACAGAGAGAGAGAGAGAGAGAGAGAGAGAATATCGTCGTTGTCGTTGTCGTCGTTGTTGGTCGTCGGTCGTTGGTCGTCGGTCGTCGGTCGTCGGTCGTTGTCACCGTTGGACAGTGCGAGCAAGACCGGCTTTCAGTCGGTTTATGAAATCCGATCCAATTTGGCGGGGAATTCGCTTTAAACGGTCGCGATTCGCTTGACACGTGCTCGGTTGCCCGCGCAGACCTGGAATGTGAAATGAGCCGAGTGAGAGAGAAAATTAATTTCGCGAATGTACATACGTATGGTACATACGTACTTTGGTATACGTATACGTATATATATATATATATATATATATGTATACACATATATATGTACGTACGTAGAGTAGATATAGGTAGGTACACGGCACAAGTCTCTCCGCTTTGACGAGCATTCGTTTTCACCGACGCGCACGATTTACCGAGATTATTCTCCCCGGAATATCGGAAAGTCGACGGGTACCAATCGCCTCCCGCCCCCACAAACCCACCCCCTCTGACTTTCCTATCCTTCGGACACGAAGATTACCAAAAAGAAAAAAAAAAAAAAAAAAGAGAGAGAGAAGAATAGAAAAGAAAAAGAACAAAAAAAAGAACGGATTTAATTGATCGTCCCTCCAACATTAATTCCAACGTGATGTTTGAATATTCGAGCGAAAACAGGAAGATAATGGAAAAGACAAAAGAGACCAAAAAAAAAAAACGAAAAATAAAAAAATAAAAAGGGAAAGGAAAGAAAGAAAATTACATAAAAATTTGGCCGATTAAGTATTCGACGATTTCAATCCTAATTAGATTTGCTTCGCGCGATAACAACAACAATAATAATAATAATAATAATAATAATAATAATAATAATTCATTCGCCGAGCGGATTTAACGTATAATACGTATGTATATGCCCTATTCCGTTATATAAAACATTCCTTATCGATATACTTAATATCATTCTGAAAGCGATTTATAAAGAAAGTGGATGTATCTGGACCAGAAACGATTCGTCGGGACGAATCCGTTATCGAAAAATAAGTAAGTAAGTAGGTACGGTAGATAGATATATAGATATATAAATAGATAGATAGATAGATAGATAGGGAAACGGTATATTAAGTATTCGTGGTGCAGAGGCGGAAATAATAGTCGAGAGTGCTTGAATTATAGTCAGTAAAAGAGAAAGCGGAAGAAAAAGGCGGAGAGGGTGGGTGGATGGCAGGGTGGGAGGGAGAGTGGGGGAGAAAAAAAAAGTATGAAAAGAGATGTTCTCCTTTTCATAAATAAGCGAGAGACGGAGGCAGAAATACTTTCGCGCGATATTTCAAGTATCATAATGTCGTCGACATCGTATTCGTCGTTTCGTACAACGATAGAGAGAAAGAGAGAAAGTATCTTAATCCTCGGCCATCTTCTTTATCTTCTCTCTTTCTCTCTCTCTTTTTATTTCTTCGATTTATATTATATATATATATATATATATATATATATATATATATATATATATATAATCTACATAGGGCAATTGCGAATTGCCTTTCGTGCTTTAAATCCACGAGTAAAACTCTTCTTTTCCTCTTCGTTATTTGAACAGTAAAATGAAGTTGATGGAATGGACGCTCGAGAGAAACAAAATTGTTACCTTTCCAAGTCTGACTCCGTTCATTCAGGACAGGGAGAGAGAGAGAGAGAGAGAGAGAGCTAGAGCTTTTCACCGTTCCGTTAGGGAACGCTATGTACCAATTAAATAACTTCTTAATTGCACGCCGTAATGGGACGTACGAGCCGCCCCATTGCCGTAATTACTCGATAAGCTAACATGAAACACGTACAAACGCGAGAATCGTCCCGCGTGGAATTTTAAACCAGAGGAGGAACCGGTTGAAAATATTTCCTTACTCAATATACTTTCGTTTTATCGATCGAATGAATATTTCAATTTTCATCACGAGAGAGAGAGAGAGAGAGAGAGAGAGAGAGAGATCGGAATTTTTCTTTCTCTTGTTTCGACGAAATCACCAAATTTTTCTTATTACCCTTTGAGATTCGAGATTAAATGTCCCATTTAAATTCGGAACGAGGGCAACGACGATTAGAATTTTTATGGCGTTTTAATCGATAAAAATTAACGTGGTCTAAGAAGTAACGACACTCCCATGAATCATAGTGTAATACGTTTGCGAGATATAACGATTTATAATGTTTCTGTGAAGTAGTTCGCGTCAATGATTCATCATGATGTGTCTACCGTTAATCGTTTACAACGTTTCTACGGAGTGTTTCGTCAATAGACGATTCTACCGAGAATAGTTTGTCAATTATTCACAATGTGTGCTTTCGGCCGGTCAATTATTCTCGAAGTGTCTACGGGAATAGTTGTTTGTCAATGATCTACGATGTGTCTACAAGAATAGTACGTCGATATCGTAAGATCCCACGTGAATCATTCACAAATTGCTTTATTTAGCATACACACACACACACACACACACACACACGCATACACAATATATATAATTATACTAAAATATTATAAAATCATATTAATATCATTGTTTAATCGTTAACCAAACGATACAATATACACGGGGTATAAAATAATTTCAATTTCGCTTCATCATTCTGATTGATCCTTTAAATGCCAATAAGAAGGATCAATTAAACTAATGACTAAACGATCAATTATATCGCACGATAGGAGATGAGGGGTTTAATTTTAATAATAAAAAAAAAAAAAAAAAAAAAAAAAAAAAAAAAAAAAGAAATAATATTAATTAGGACCGACGATAAAATATTTCGATCCTTTCCGCCTATACGTCCGAAACCAATTCTCCAAACCCCCAAATGATTAATCATTAACGGAATGAGGAATATATTGTTATCGTATCGATTCGACCAAAAAGGAGGGTAGGTTCGTCCGAGGTATCGATTTTGGTTCGACATTAAATTGATATTCCGGAAGGAGGGTTTCTCGTTCGTGCTCGTTCCGGAACGTTTAAAGGACCTTAAGGGTATAGAAAATTTATATTTGTCGTCACGCAGTCGTTACTCCTTACGACATTTTCTATAACCTTGGCATAACGAATAGTTCATACCCCTCTTCGAAGAAAAGTGAGAGAGAGAGAGAGAGAGAGAAGAGGGAGGGGGAAGAGAGAGAAAGTAAGAGAAGTAAGGGCTCGAAAGGGGTGAAACTAGAAGGTTTCCATTGTGCTGGAATATAAAGAAGCTTCTCTCTCTCTCTCTTTCTCTCTCACGCGTCCCTTTAGGTTACAACCCGTCGTCGTTTTTGAACACGGCTTTATACGTAAATAACACGGCCTGCTTTCCGTAAATTTATACATTATTTTTCTGACATGGCAGCCTCGGCATCGGAGCTCTATCTCTCTCTCTCTCTCTCTCTCTCTCTCTCTCTCTCTCTCTCTCTTTCTCGCCTCATCCTTTCCTCTCTCTTTCTCTCTCTTTTCTCTCCCTTCTCTCACGAGTTACCAACGCTTTCACCCTTCGCGTGGTCGCTCCAACGTCACGCGTCCATTCGGGCTACCATAAAAATGTAAAACCAACGTTATTTATACAGGCTACGGTCTACGCAACGGAGCGAGGAGCTCGCGATTAAACAGCGGAACCGACGCCGTCCTGACGGCCGAGCTTAGCTTCCGTTCCTTTGTAAAAGACCTCTTTACGTCCTTGTAATTCTAAAGGGGATCTAAACAACGGGGGATGCTTTACATTTTCATTTATTTCACGGATCTTCTCGAGAATCTCTTTTACTCTCTCGCTCTCTCTCTCTCTCTCTCTCACTCTCTCTCACTCTCTCTAGTTGTTAGCGAAAAAAAGAAAAAAATAGAGAAAGAAAAAAAAATTGAAAGTATTTGATTCGCTAAGAAGGAACTTCGTTTTTTTTTTTACAATATGAACGTCATGTTTTATTTCAAAGATCGATTTCAAATGATATTACTTGAATAACGTCGTACGTGTCGACGTTTTCTTCTTTTTCTTCTTTGTTTTTTTTTTTTTTTTTTCTTATAGACCGTTTCCTTTAACGTTTGAATAGACAAAAACATAGAGAGAGAGAGAGAGAGAGAGAGAGAGAGAGAGACGATCCCATTTATCTCGAACCAATGCGAAACAACTTCGATCTCATCGATAGTCGTAAAGATAGAACGAGACTGGTATCCCCGACTCTCGAACTTGTATCGAACGGTGAAATCGTCGGAGGACTCGAGTTTTAGTAAGTAGAACTCCCTGAATATGCAAACACAACGAATTCGAGGGGATATCCTCTTGGGCTCTCGACGAAATTGAATGGCCCGGAGTCGTGTTCGGTAATTGATCTAACCGAGAAGATTATTCACGAATTTTAAAAGATATACGAAGACGTTCCAAGGATTATAATATCCTTTCGGATTTGGATCTTCAAAGGGAAATAAAGGGAAAAAAGGGATGGAAAAGGATTCCCGAGTTAATCGAAAATCCGGACGGGTTTCGATCGTATATTAATTATTTTCAAATCTGTTACATCCAAAAGACATCTGAAAAAGAAATTGAAACAACGACAAATATCGTTACATCGAGATATCAATGTGTCTATTTATTTATTTCTTTTTTAATCGTGTTCGAAGGACTCTAAAACAATCGTACAAAAGTTCTCTCTCTCTCTATATATATATATATATAGTTACGGAACGCTCGCGTTCAATTTTTTTTCTAGAGAGAGAGAGAGAGAGAGAGAGGGAGAGAGAGAGAGAGTGAGGGTGGAAGGAGGCACCCTTGAGCCACTTAAAGTCACTCGACGGAAAATGCAAAAGAATCACGCGTCAACGCGCACCCTTCCCTTAGAATTTTGCTAATCCGTTCTCGGCCGAGATGTATTTCAATCCACGAAACTATTCCAGCCACTCTTCGCCCAATCGAATCTTGGAATTCTTCCGTACAAGTGCAAATAAATATAAATCATTTGGAATTTTTCTACGGCCCGCGGCACCCATCTCCCTTTCCCCTCCTCCTCCTCCTCCTCCTACTCCACCCGCGATCGCTCATTTCTCTCTCGTTCTCGTTCGCATTAAAGACCGTGATATCTTATTGTGGCTTAGAAAAACCAACGATAGAATAACTTTGTTCGTTTGTTCGAAACGTTAGTTCGTTTTTTTTCTTTTCTTCTCTTTTCTTTTCTCTCTTCTTCTTCTTTTTTTTTTCCTAATTTCTCTCTCATCTTGTCGAGAATAAAATATTCCATCGGAACGATTCTTCAATTCGTCCGAGAATCTCATTCGTTCTTATTCGTTTTATTTTTCTTTTATTTTCTTTGATTTTTTCCTTCTTATTACTTCTCTCGTGATCCTTTTTTTTGTTTCTTTTTTCTCCAACGCCCTCCCTCCCTCCCCCCCCCTCTCTCTCTCTCTCTCTCTCTCTCTCTCTATCTGTCTCTATCTCTCTCTATCTCGCTGCATTTCGTTTTATATTAGAAACCTTGGCAGACCGGCCCATTCTATCTCGTTTGTACTTCGAACGAGAAACTTTGTTAATTCGCTTCCCTAAGAATCCCATTTTTTCCCCGGTGATACTCCGGCAATAAATCTGCTCGCTTCGGTTTCGAAAGTTCAAGTCGTAAGTTTAGAATAGAGGGAGGCGAGAGTGAGGGTTAAGGTAAGGGGGTAGGTCGTCGTAATAATAGTAGTAGTAGTATTAGTAGTAGTAGTAGTAATAGTAGTGCCGATGCTGCGAGTGGGTGGTTGGGTGGTTGGGTGGGTGGGTGGGTGGGTGGGTTGGTTGGTTGGGTGGAAGAAGTTCGCGGTAATCCAACGAGATCTCTCTCTCTCTCTCTCTCTATCTATCTATCTATCTATCTTTCTCTCTCCACGTGTGCGCTCGTAGGAAGCGAAACGAGAGAAAGAGAGAGAGAGAGAAATAGAGGCCTGTGCTCTTCTGAGAGAGCGCCGGGAAATCTCATGCAAATTTCATATTATTCGGCTAATAAAATAGTCATCTCTCGTCTTAGGCGAAAATGCTCGGTAAAAAGTGCGGTAGGTAGCCGTTCTTGAATTCACAGAGATTACGTTTTTCAATCGCGCTGACTCTCAAACGTCGAACGTTCTCGAGCATTCTTCTCCTTTTTTTCTTTCTTTTCTTTTTCTTTTTTTTTTTCTTTCTTTCTTTCTTCTCGTTTTACCCCTCTCTCTCACAACGGCTATCTCTCTCTCTCTCTCTCTCTCTCTCTCTCTATCTAATAGAGATTAATTTTTTTGCGTGGGTATTTTACTTTTTTTGATTTTTTTATTTTTTTTATTTTAAACCTCTTCATTTTAGACTAATTTAATTCGAAGAAATTAGAGAGAGAGAGAGAGGGAGAAGGAGAGGGAGAGGAAATTAGATATGTCAGGTAATTAACGAATTCTATTAAACTTGAATCGAATTGAAATTTTTATTCTTATCGCACGTTTAACGGTAAGTTTACTCGATTAGATTAATATTTCGATAATGTAATATCGTTCGTTTCGATAGAGGTTAGTTCGTAAAGAGTGTATGAGAGAAAGAGAATGAGAGAGAGAGAGAGAGAGAGAGAGAGAGAGAGAGAGAGAGAGAGAGAGATGATGAGTGAGGAAGAAGTGAATATATATTTTCAGGATGCTAATTCCGCGTTCTCCTTTCGTATGATAAAATCACGCTACGAAAACCATGGTATTATATTTGAGTTCTATATGAGAGTCAGGATCGTAAAATTTCGTTGGATTTGAGTAGCGCTTGCTCGGTAAATCAAAAATGCATATCCCGAGTATCTCTCGATGCCGAAGTAAAGTCACGAATAAGAGAGAGAGAGAGTGAAAAGACACGAAGTTGTTGGTGAAAAGCGAGAAAGAATCATCGTATCTTTGGGCGCCTCATGCAAATTGCCTCTCCCCTTGGGCTAATAAAATTTCAGAGGTGTCGGTTGAGCGATGCCCGCGGCTGAACGCCCACGAATTGCTCCAACCCTCGATGGGCTCTTAACGATCATGCAAACGTTACTAGAGAGTCATGTAAATAGATTTTATAACACGTATGAGAGAAAAAGAGAGAGAGAGAGAGAGTGAGAGAGAGAGAGAGGGGGAGAGAAAAGAATACTGGACTTCCTCGTACCCATTTAAATATTCAGATTCATTTTTTATTGTACACACTCTTTTTTTCTCTTTATTCTTTTTTTCTCCTTTATACGTACTATAAATATAAAAGAAATGGTATAGAATCAACATAAGAAAAAAAAAAACATGTATAGAAACTGTATAAAAATATGGAATATGAAACAAGAATATTATAAATATACGAGACAAAATGAAATGAAATAAATGGACGTTGTGAAACGTAACTATTACTCGTAACATTATGAAAAGTTTTGCTTCTATCGAAGGAATAAAAAATATATATATATATATATATATATATATATATATATATATACATATATATATCTTATCGTATTTGCATAAATGAAAGATCCTTTTTCGTTTCGGAGAGAACGAATTCTGTGTGTTGCATAAATTTAACATTGGGAGAAAATGAAAATGGGAGATGATTATACATGGAAATGAAAAAAAAAAAATAAAATAAAATAAAGGAAGAGGAGAAAAAAACTTGCCAAAGAAAAATGCACGAGGAAATATTGTAAAGCGGTGGTTTTCAATTCGATTTTGAATGCGTGCATCCTCCTCCCTCCCTCCCTCCCTCCCTCCCCCCTACCATCCATCCCCGCCCCGATCTCCGTCCGTCTCACCAGAGAATTTGATTTCGATGGATAAAGACGGGCAACGACGATGGCACGGTACCGAACGAGGTAAACGAGGAAAAGACCGAGGGACTCGAGATATTCTTAATTTCAATCACGAAAATAAATATTTGCGGAGATAACGGTCGCGTTTTCTCCGCCTACCTCCGTCCCTTCGTTATTTACGTTTTCTTTCACGATTTGCGGAATCTTTATCTCGCGTTCGTTATCTATGCATTAGAACGATTAATTTTTACATCGTCGTTCTAATAACAAAAGAATATCTTCGAGGTATTAATTATTTGACAAAAAGAAATAATAAAAAAAAAAAAAAAAAAAAATAAGAAAAAAAGAAACAGTAAAGAAGAAAATAGAAATGACGACGATCATATTGCATTCTCTTTCGTTGTTTCCTTTTCGTTCGATCGCATTAATAGATTGGCAAGGACGATCATTATAATCCGAACATGCATTAAAATTTATTAGAAAAATAATCTCTCTCTCTCTGTATATATACACATACATATAACATCGTTTTGCAAAGTTAGTGCTTTTGTAATCAAAAATCATTAGAAAAATCAATCATGTTTTCTTGCTTTTTTTTTTCCCCTTTTGATCCATCAGAAAGGAAAATTAATATTTGTCGAAGGTTCAATATACCCATAAAGACATTTATCAAGTGTAACACCAATAAAGAATAATCTTAAACGAGATTTCCAATTGGCCGATAAACGTATGCGAATATACATATATACACGCGCGTTATATCAATTCCTGGTTTCACTGTACTAACGAAGTCGTATGTGATGCATTGAGACATAAATATATATATATATATATAAATATATATACATGTGTGAATGATGCAGCATTTCGTAACTATCATAACGTCAACAATGAATTGTTCGACCTGCATCCTCGCTAAAGCTACATGTTATATATGTTTATGCTTATGTATTTCTATACATACATACACACATATGCGTACATATTTATTTTTATTTTATATACATATATATGCATGTATGTATGTATGTATGTATATATGTATCAACATTCGTCACTCGACGCCAAGGGACAAAGAGGCCGAGAACGTAGATATTTACGCGCGTAAATCCGCATGTTTACGCTCTAATTTTTTTTTCTTTCCTACCTTCCTTCGTGGTTTTACGATCGCTTTTACGAGATTAAAACAGGAGTTTTGCATACAGGTATAGAGACATATATATATATATATATATATGCATACATGAAACCACGCATTTACCCGAATACACACACGCGCGCGTTGCTCGTTCCCACGATTTTCCTTTGTATTTTTCCGATTCTTAATTGATTTTACACGGCGAGAACTTCGACGGCTTTACTTTTTCAAACATGGATCTATTTTCTATCATATAGAAAGCTTTTCCTCGGGGCCAAATAAAAACTACGCTTTCCCTCTTTCGTTTCTTACAATACCTCCTACGAAAATCCTACGGCGAATGTAAAATTGTTTTCTTACGGATCTGAAAAACGTTCTCGTGCTTTCTCGACCACGCGGAGGGAAAGAATGAGAGAGAGAGAGAGAGAGAGAGAGAGAGAGAGAGAGAGAGAGAGAAAATTCTCAGCTCAATGTGCTTTTTTTCTTTTATTATTTCAAGAAAGATCTGGAACGTCTTGTATCTTAAACAGTTTCGATATATACGGCTATATATATTTTTGACGAATGAAAAATTTTAATTCTTAGATTAGTCATTCGCGTTATTCGTACAATTCATGCATCGTATAGGTCCGGCGGATTAATTTGTTTTTATTCGTGACTTTAATTTCCTAAATCATTTTGATACTCTCAATCGAAAGTTGATCATTATTGAGTTAGATTTTTCAAGGAAAACTTTCTCGAGTCGCGTTTCTCGATTCATTTCAAAAAAAAAAAAAAAAAAAAAAAGAAAGTAGATTTGAAAAAAAAAAAGAAAGAAAATTCGTAACGCCACTAATCTCCAAACAATTTACGTTCACGTTCGAGCGTGATAATTTACTCGTGGAAATTTTTATCGAACGATAATGATGATAAAAAAGAGAAAAAAATCCTCGTAAAAGAAAATGCAAAATCGACGGTATCCACCTCCTCTATTCGCAGGTCGTCTCGGCGAATTCAAAATTCAAAGTTTAGATGGTTCTTAATCTTTTCGATAGCAAACTCAGCCCCCCACCCCCTCTATTCTTTCCACATTTTTAATCTTATCTCGTCTCGAATAAATATTATCCATGGATTTATGTATAGTACTCTTACGTTTTACGACCTATCAAACCCACAGATCAAAATTCAGCGGTTAAATTCGAATTGACTAGAAAGTCCAACGATTTACGATGGTCATCGCCCTATCGTGAACTCTCGTATTTCTTTCTTCCAACTTTTCTCTCTCTCTCTCTCTCTCTCTCTCTCTCGCTCTCTCTCTCTCTATCGGATAAAAGGAATTACGAAAATGCTTAGGGGAACGATGTAAGTCCATAAAAAGAAAAAAAAGAAAAAAAGAAAAAAGGAAAAGAAAAAATTTTATCCGGTACGATTTCTTATAGAATATTATTTGTTAAGATTGAAAATGAAAATAGAGAGAACGAAAATAAAAGAAAAGAAAGAAAGAAAGAAAGAAAGAAAGAAAGAAAGAAAGCAAGAAGGAAAGAAAGGAAAAGCAATATATATCCCAAAGGATTTTGAATGGTTGGAAAGGAAGAATGAGAGTTTTTCTTTTCTTTTTCTTTTTCCTTCCCTCCCTCCTCCCGCCCCCTCCTCCCATCGAAACTTACAGCATTAGATTCTCTTGAAAATATCGCGAGAATATGTAACGGCAGACCACAGCCCCGATAAATGGTGTGTGTATATATAAGATCTTAGAAATCTTGAAACGAGATGCGAATTACGTGAACCAAGAGGATTTCCCATTGGACTTAGACGGTATAGAAACGGGGGGGAGAGGGGGTGGGGGATATCGGATGGTAGATAAGTAGATGCCTCTACAAACTGATATCCCATCGTTACGATGGCAAGTCGAACTTTCCTTCAAACTATGAGCCACTAACTTGGAGATCTATTTGTTTCCGATGAACGAACGATTCTCAAGATAGCAAACGAAAGTCGTACATTCTCTTACTACTATACGTGGCTCCCGGATAAACGTCTGCCTTTGGCTACTCTATCTCCATCTCTCTCTCTCTCTCTCTCTCTCTCTCTCTCTCTGCGTTTTCTGTTCGAGCAATTCTGAAGTTTGAAATTTGTTCTTAATGGTCGAACTAAAGCGTATAAATTATCTCGTACTTGTCTTGGTTCAAATTCAGTTTTTGTTGGAAATGTGAAATTTTCTACGAAAACAAAAGAAAAGGAAAG
Source organism: Dolichovespula sylvestris (assembly GCA_918808275.2). Classification (NCBI taxonomy): domain Eukaryota; kingdom Metazoa; phylum Arthropoda; class Insecta; order Hymenoptera; family Vespidae; genus Dolichovespula; species Dolichovespula sylvestris. The sequence continues at coordinate 3,967,605 of OU964981.1, forward strand.
AAGAGAGAGAGAGAGAGAGAGAGAGAGAGAGAGAGAGAGAGAGAGAGAGAGAGGGAGGGAGGGAGGGAAGGAGAGAAAAGATATATAATCGTAATAACGTGGATAACGAATGAGAGATAATCGTCGTCGCGATAATAGTCATCATTTATTTTCAATTAGTAAGATTAGAAAGCTCAAGTTATAAGCATTTATCAGAAGTAGACGTTAAGATCGTGATAGAGGTGAATACATTCAGTGTGTGTGTGTGAGAGAGAGAGAGAGAGAGAGAGAGAGAGAGAGGGAGGGTATCCATCAGTCTATCTGGTCATTACAAAGGTACGATCGTTCTTAGATGGAAACGTTTCGCGAGGATAACTCGCTTGGTAGGACCACCATAGGAGTGTTTAGCTTATAGATGTTACAAAGCGAAGAGGACCATTAGACCATTAGACTTTGGCGTGCTTCCACGATCCTGTCCAGGATTCTGAAGAGAAGAGTAGTAGCGGGAGCTTATACAACGTCTCTTCCGATGTATCTCCCTTAGGGAGACCTTGGGGAACTTTAGACACGATTCGTGTTCAGAAAGAGAAACAGAAAGAGAAATAGAGAGAGAGAGAGAGAGAGAGAGAAAGAGATAGATAGATAGATAGATAGATAGATAGATAGAAGCTAAGGGTACGACCTGAAATTAGCACCTTCTCCTAATGTCGTGCCCGATAGCCGACAGCACTTCTGACGTGACTCCTTGTGGTCTCTCTCACGACCCCTCTAAACTCTCTATTCGTTCTATCGGCTAAACCCCGTTGCGAATTACCAACGGGGCAGCGATACTTACCTATTCATTTTCTATTCCAAACACACTCCTCTTTTATGTATCCCCCCCCCTCCCTCCCTCCTCCTCTTAATTCGAAACGTTATTAATAATGTAATTTAAGTATCGTATAATTTATCAGTAGTTCTCTTTATAGATGTTTCGAAATTTCTAAATCATGTTATGTACCTCCTGCGATATGTGGATTTTTACGTTTAGAAATAAATAGAAGAAGAAGAAGAAGAAGAGGAGGAGGAGGAAGAGGAAGGAAAAATGGGAGTAAGAAAAACGAACGAATAGAGTGAAAGATACCGAAGGATTTCCGCATGCGGAAGTAATAGGATCGGCGAGAAGATAAACTCAGGGATTAAGGGAATTATCAAACAAGCCGTGTGCGTGCGAGCAAACGTTAATAGTATGCTAATTTAGTGCTAATTCTCTAGGGAAACAGCTAATAACTCAACGCCTCGTAACTAATCGCACGGTTCCATCCCCCCCTACCCCTCCCCCGCCCCCGACCTACCTGACTTTCGGCAAAATTCTGTTAACGCGATGCCTCTATTCCGCGCCATGCTTTTCTAACCGGTTAGGTTCGATCATGTATGTGTTTATACATACATACATACATACATATATTCGTATATACATAGATTCAATATGCAATGTGTAATATATAAGAAAACCGAGAGATATTCATAATCCGATTTTCGAGAAACCTACGAGTCGATAAATTTCTTTTATCGCAATAGAAGTTGACAATTGAAAAGATTTCATTCGTTCGTTCGTTCGTTCGTTCGTTCGTTCATTCATTCATTCATTCATTCATTCATTCATTCATTCATTCATTCATTTATTTATTTGCGTGGATTTGGACGTTATAAGAGAAAGTGATATCTACACGTTTGCCTTTTCGAATTCGTAGAAAATCATAAGCGTGAATGTAAATCCTATCATTCGTTTTCTATCTACCTTATCGGAATATTCGTTCAACGAAGAGTCTTTAAAAGGGAATTAGAATGAGATATGGCAGGATCGTTCTTTCTCGTTGATGTTTTTAAAAGGAACGTCCCGATCCTTTAGGAATGTTTTCCCACGTTCGGCAATAACTTCGAGGGCCGATCCGGTCGCAATATGTAATAGTCTAATGTAACAAGTCGGTCTAGTGGCGTAGGTCGCGTCTGCGTGACTTTCGTGCACTAGCAAGAGTTAGGCCAATGTTGGAGGTTAAAGCAACAGAGAGAAAGAGAGAGAGAGAGAGAGAGAGAGAGAGAGAGAGAGAGAGAGAAGGTAGGAGAGAAACGAGGAACTTGCGGAGAATGGATAAGACCTGGCAGGTGGCCAACCTTCGAGATATTGCACATGTTTCTTCAACGGGCATTTGCATACCAAAAGCCGTAAAGTGTGAAACTATTGCAGGCAAGGTCGATCCGTAGATCGCAGATTAAACGATCCCTCGTTCGTTCGTTCGTTCGTTCGTTCGTTCGTTTGCCGATAAACGCGTCCTTTGCTTTCGTGTAGTCGAATTCAACGAAAAGAAAGGTAATCTTGTATTTCTTCGTTTATTTTTTCTTCCTATCTTCCTCTTCCTATCTCTTTTTAAATATCCCACGATCGTATTAATCCTTCTTGTTTTCAAGAACTCACATCGTCGGTACGTTCGTAAATTTTTTATTAATTGTTTTTTTCTTTTTTTTCTTTTCTTTTCTTTTCTTTTCTTTTCTTTTCTTTTTTTTTTTTCTTTCATGGAAAGTTTAAAAGCCAAGGAGAGACGTTACGTCATTTTTATAAGACAGTCGTTTATAAAGGGGAAAATATTTCGATAGTTTATATATATATATATAAAAACAAATGGAAAGTACTGTGCGATCCAAAAGAATAAAAAAAAAAAGGGAAAAAAAGAAAAGAACAAAAATAAATGTAGACAATTTTGATCGATATGAGAGTTAATTAAGGAGATTAGAAGAAGAAGAAGAAGAAGAAGAATAAGAAGAAGAAGAAGAAAGAATAAAAAATAAAATTAAAGAGAAAAGAAAATCTAGCGAAAGAAGGAACCTTTCAATCATAGTAATCGAGTATCGATCACGATGGAGAAGGTAAATGTATTTGCATGTATACCTGAGAGCTAAATTACATGGGTCTCCTTTTAGCGTAACAACCTGTAATTATTATAAAGGAAGGAGGAGTATAGATCGTGCGAGAAACGATACTGATCGCGGAAGGTACTGGCTGGCATCGTTTCACTATGCGCCACCAAATTAGGAAGCTTTTTCTACTTTTATTCTTCTTTTTTTTTTTTTTTATTTTTTTCTCCTTTTTTCTTGACTCCGTTTCTCTCTCTCTCTCTCTCTTTTTTTGTTTCTCTACTATGTCTCTTTCCCATTTTTATCGATCATTTTAACCTCGTTAATTACGTTCGCGTATCGATATTCTATACAATTGAACGCGTACTAACATGATTGCATTTACTATTCCAATTGCACGATAGGTAATCCCATAGCTAATTTACCAACTGCAATATCCGATTCGATTCAATCTCTCAAGATCAAATATCGGATTTGAGGTATTCACTTGAAAAAAAAAAAAAAAGAAAGAAAGACGATTAAGAGATATGGTCGATTCGATAAAAGACAAAGATTTTTTTTTTTCTTCTTCATCTGCCTTACATATAGTTACATTTATACATATATTATATATATATATATATATATATATATATATATATATATATATGACACATCATTCTTTTGATTAAGAAAAATAAAACTCAATAAAATCAAGAATTACAAGTTACGTTAGAATACAAGTTTCAAGCACCGATACCTATAATTTTTCATTTAAACAAGCAGAAGAAGAAGAAGAAGAAGAAGAAGAAGAAGAAAAAAGAGACAAAAAGGAGAAAAATCGAATGATAAAAATTCAAATCCATCTATAATTTCTCTCGTTCAAATATATCAGATTGTACAAGATTCTTCCCCATAGAAAAAATAAATAAATAAATAAATAAAAATATTATAGCGTTTTGTCTTTCGTTTTTGGCCACGTCGACGATCTGATTCCCGTTATCTTCCTTTCGGCACGAAATAAAAAATGAAAATAAGCAAACAAGCAAACGAGCAAACAAGCAAGCAAGCAACTAAGTAAGTAAAGTAAAGTGAGTACTCGAAGAGAAACGGAGAAAGACTAGAAAAAAGTTAGGTGCCGTTTATAACCGATCTTGGCCGATGTTTTCCGAAACGGAAATCGGCGTGTATTTCCTTTAAGTGTTTTCGCGTGTAATATAAGGTTTCAAGGAGATGGGAGGGTTAGGGGGAGGGGGAGGGGTTCCTCTCAACCGTTAACGGCAAGTACTATAGTCGGTACCACGAAAGCTTGGTCGTCGAGGTTTAAGGATCGATATCGACGGAGCCCTCAAAGCAACCAACCAACGGCTAGCTTTATCGAACTGCGTAGACCTACTATAGTTGTAACTTCTCTCTCCCTATCCCCCTCATTCTCTCTCTCTCTCTCTCTCTCTCTCTCTCTCTCTCTCTCTCTCTCTCTCTCTTGTGGCATTTGTGGAATCAATTTTGCACTCGCTGGTGCACCGTAAATGCTTACGGGACTATCATGTGCCGTGATTGGCGGAAATAACATTGATGTCGGAGCTAGCATTTATGTACACCCACATACATACTTATATATATATATATATATATATATAAAATGTATGACTAACCAATGCGAATTAACTTTGCCAATGGAATGAAAGTTATCCTTCTATTGTACTTCTAGTTGATTCTATTCTCCCTACCCTCTCTCTTTCTCTTTCTAGAGAAAACTAATGGTCTATCTATCGATTCTAAATATACACCAAACTTGATACGAGTATTTAGCTTAAGCTTAAGCTAATGACAAGTATCAATTTTTCCCTTTTTTTTTTTTGTTTTTTGTTTCTCAATTTATCTCTCGTCTGGTCAATGTCCGTCCACATTTTAAACGCATCCGTTGTTTTTATGGACATCGCCGTCAATTATTTATATCCCTTTTCGCGACACTACGTTCTACGAAATGCAATTCTTTTAATCGATTAGCATTTAAAAGCTTTCGATCGATAATTTTGAAGGAACGCCGCCGTTAACGCTCGCCATTTTCGTACCTTTAAAGAGATAAAGTCAGGGTAACAAGTACGTGATTTACACGAGTATAAAATCGCTTTAACGAGACTACATCGACGTGTAACTTTACGACGTCGAATGACAATTTTCGACTACGGACTTTCCATTATCTTCTTAGCGAACGCTAACGTTACGAGTAGGTACTACTACTATTACTACTACTACTACTACTACTACTACTACTACTACTACTACTATCACCATCACTACTACTTTTACTGTTACTACTACTACTATTACTGCCGTTGCTACTACCACTACTCTTACTACTATTACTATTACTATAACACTACGTATAGAGTATGTATACGGTGTTCGCGGAATCGAGAACGATGTAATCGATTTATCGCTCGTCCATTCGAGATGGCTTTGCTTCCTCCTGCCTGTTACTCGTTGTCCTCTTCCGTAATGGAACGAAATTATTACTTTTTGCCACCGACGACGGGGCCCAACGTTGCAAATGATTTAAAACGAATCTCGTGGCGAATGGTCTCTAACTAAATAGAAAAAATAAATTAATAAATAAATTAAAATACAAGATGAAGATGAAGAAGAGGAATTAAAGGTAAAAGAAAGAATATATCTTTACGTGAAAACAGAAAGAAGAGGAAGAAATGGGAATGCCACGACAAAGAAAAGAAAAAAGTATACAAGTATAGGAACGAAGGAAACAAAAAACAAAAAAAAAACGAACAAAGTGAATTAGAAAGAGCTAGTTATGCTTCGATTAAAAAAAATTATTGAACCGTAAGCGTAAAATCGTTAACGTGCTCATTCGTCCGACTAGATCGTTCCAACAACCATAATCACTGAATTTTACCTTCCCTTTGGAGTAACCTTTTTTTTTCCCATCGTACCACACAACAAAGAGAATTTTCTCTATGAGAATTCGATTTGCTCGTGTTCTTACCGATTTTTCAAACAACGATATATATATATATATATATATATATATATATATATATATATATATATATATTGAAAAGTTCAAGCCAATTGAAAAGTAGATACAAAACATTGTCTCGAGTTTAAATAAAATTCAATTAAAGAATAAGAGAGAGAGAGAGAGAGAGAGGAGAGAGAGAGAGAGGGAGAGAGAGAGAGAGAGAGAGAGAGAGAGAGAGAGAATCGTGAAGGGAATAGAAGAAATCAAAATAAACTTTGCTTGATTAAATACGTCAACGCGTTTGTCCGTTCGTTAATTTTGTTTTGTTTAAAACTTTACGAAGGACCGCGAAAGGGGGCGGGGGGAGACTTTTCATACTAACTCTAAAACTAAAATGTGAGAGATCGACCGAAAGATACTACTGCTAATTAGAACGTCCTTCATAACGTCAGACTTACGTCAAAAAGTCTCGGAGTGGGCAAAAGGAAAGCTCTACCAACGTGGAAATGAATAAATAAGATGAAAAACAATTCTGAATAATCATGGGACTCGTAAATGCAACGTTTCGTAAACTTCTCCGTATAATCGACGATACATGGATAGTAAAGAATAAAATGGTGGGGGGAGGAGAGGGATAAAATAGGAGGAGGTCGTCGAACTCACACAGACAAACTCTCTCTCTCTCTCTCTAATATAAGCATACTAGTCTTGTGTTAGCTATTTTACCGCGTGAAATTGGATCGGATTTGCGAATAAGGAACCCGTAGAATCGTCGAGAACCTACGTGTGTGTGTGTGTGTGTGTGTGTGTCTATATATATATATATATATATATATATATATATATATATATATATATATGAGAGAGAAAGAGAGAGGACATGGATAGAGATAGAGGCTAGCAGTGGAGAAAACTCGTTTCTCGATCTCTATGCATTTATGCGAATTTGAAGTATCCCGAATCGTAAGGACGAAAATGTGCACTCCTCGTCCCTCTCTATCATCGGTCGATCCTCACCGAGTTTAACTTTTCGTACGTCTTTTGGCCTATCTCTTTTATCGTTTATTTGGTAAATTCTTTGATCGGAACTCTTTTCGTATCGCTTAAGCTTTCGTCAAGTATCAACAATCGAATATATATATATATATATAGTTGTAACGCCTCACGAACGAAAAAGTCTCTTTAACTATTATTATGCTATTTCGATGGATACGACGTGTACTCGATATTATATCGAATCGATTGACATGGTACACGACGGTTTGAGAATAAATAAATGAACAATTCATTTGGTCGGATTAAAATTGTTTGGAGAGTTAGTAATTATAACGGTATATAATGCCATTTCAAGCTTTTATTAGTTCGAGCTGTTCGAAAACGTGACTCGTTAACGCGAAAGCTAAAAGCAACGTTGAGGAGGAAGAGGATCTCTCTCTCTTTCTCTCTCTCTCTCTCTCTCTCTCTCTCACTCTCTCGATGTTCTCGATGTTCTCGATGTTCTCGTATCCTCGCATGTAACGCCTATGCATACGCCGTCACCAAGAGTTCGTCGTCGTTATAACAGCTCTGGCACGAAACTACCTGTCTCGGGGTGCAAACGAGTTCCACTAATTTCTCGTAGAAACTTTGAACTTAGTTGACAGGGGATACTCCGAGACATAGAGAGGGAGCAAACTCTGCTCTATGGCTGGAGACGTATTACATGTATCGATTTTTAATTAATTATTTAATTAATTAATTAATTAATTAATTAATTAATTGTTTAATCAATTTATTAATTGGTAATAAACGAGATAAGTTACCGATATGATATATGTATACAGATGGATGGATGGATGGATGGATGGATAAATCGATATTTAAAAAAGGAAAAAAAAAAAAATCGAACCATCACCTCGTTCCCACGAAACTGAAAATTAATTAATGATCATAAAATCACGTTGCCCTCGTAATACTTCGATCAAGCTTTTTAACGAATTAATTATAAAAGAAGTAACGAACGCGACAATGTGACGCGATTGAACATACTCGTGGATAATCAAAATATACTAGCTTTTCTTTTTTTTTTTTCTATACTATCTTTCGTTTTTCTTCTTCCATATTTTTTGTTCTCCCCTTCTCTACGCCGAAAATAATAAATCGATCCATCTCTAATTTCCAAACGTTATTGTGAACACAACGATAAACGTTTTCAACGGAATTGATCGTTAAGATCGTTGCATCACGATTCATGGTAGCTTAACGCGGACGTTTACGCAACGTGCTTCACGTAGCTTTGGATTCGAACTAAACTGAGGATGATCTATGTGTTGGTGTAGAATGGGATGAGTTCTTTCAAGTTTCAATCTCTCTCACTCACTCACTCACTCTATATATAACGTGTGTGTGCTTGTGCGTGTATGTGTTTCTCGTGGTAAGCGATCGAGAAACGAGGTTGTTCGAGAAATCGTGCTTTCGAGATTCCTGAAATCCAAACTGGCTTAGGGTTAACGTTTCGTCCAGGGATTGCGAGTCCCTATGTGTCCTATCCTTCTGCAATTTCGTCCTGACGTTGCCCGTTGGGCTAAGCTCTCACGTACCGAAGTTTACGATGGGTACGAAGGACCGCGAAACGTGCCAAGCACGAATTCGAGGCCGCTGTGAAGCCTCGCGAATCTCGCGCTCACCGACCCGTTTAAATGCTATCGGCAAACGTCTTGGAAAGAGTAGTAGGATTTAGAAGACCGAGAGACCGACAACGAACAAAGTTTATTTTCAAAAATCATCCTTTTCTTTCTGCGCCAACGAATAATTACGAATTTATTTGTAATAACGGAAGCGTAATAATATAACAAAAATATTTTCATTCTGGTAAATAAAAGCGAATTGAATTTTGATAATTATTGAAAGGATTAAGAGAGAGAGATAGAGATATACAATATTTTAACACAATTTATTAACGTCGTAATTAGATACCATATGATATAATTACTATAACACACACACACACATATGTATATAAACTTATATAATTTATTAAAGACAGACATATAGAACTGTATAATAAATGTATTAAAAAAAAATTATCTCTCTGCCCCCCCCCCCTCTCTCTCTCTATCTCTCACTCTTTACCTCTATCTTATAGAAAATTAAACAGATTCGTGCAATAATTTTCCATGAAATTAATGAAAGTAATTAACGCGTCCACGTTATTTATGTTAATATATATCTATAACTACCGAAAATATAAGCTCATAGGGTAATATCATCGTCTTTATTATCCTGACTTATCTGAAAATATCATTGAAAAGAAGTACATAAAGTATTACGTTTTATAGTAGACGCTACCATAAAAATTTTTCTCTCTCTCTCTCTCTCTCTCTCTCTCTCTCTCTTCGAAGGTACGTATATACGCGACGGGCAAAGAGATCTTGATCGTGAGTTCGTCGCACGTAACCGTAAAGTGTGCTTACATAGGTAAGCTTCGCGATTTGATTTTCAATAATAGTATACATACTATCTTATACATACTTGCACAATGCCGTCGAGACCACGCATAACGCGTATCGCTCGATAATGCGTGCTCACGCGCTTCGAATTCTCTCTCTCTCTCTCTCCCTCTCTCTCTTACTTCTTACTAACGCTCGTATAATTTTACAAGGACGTAACTCTGCGTCTCCGATCGTAAAAAGGTATAGTACTCTTTCTCTTTTTTTTTTTTTCTTTTCCTCACGAAACGAAAAACAACCAGTTAATGATCAGCGCGTCGTAACACGGTCGACACGATCGTTCTTCGAGGGAGATACTAAAGAATTTATTTACTTCACTTCTCTTTTATTTATTTATTTATTTATTTTTTATTTTCTCGAACGTCACTCCCCCATTTCCTCCCCTTTCATTCATTATCCTTCGTTCTTATTCGTCTAATATTATCCTAACGAGGCGTAAATATTTATTCGATTTAACTTGCAAGCGATATCGATGTTTCTCGTGGAGTACTTTGTATAATACATACGATGTAATATAAGTACTCGACTCTCGATCGATAAGCGATGCGGATATTTTTGGTAGAAAGAAAAGATAAAGAAGAAGAAGAAGAAGAAGAAATCAATATTTATTTGTTGTTACCAATGCAATCTATTTATACAGATTGACGAATAAATTTAATTTAAAAGCAAATTTGTCTTATATCCAATTAAATATTCCATCCTATATATATATATATATATATATATATATATACGTACATACACATATATAGATCTCTTATTTTGTTAGATAAAGGGGAGATATCTCTAACGAGTATATAAGGTCAATCGAGGTATTTCTACTTTAAACGAGGTTCAATTAACATCGTACGTGAAGATTTATATTCATGACGATCGAATAGACATACAGAGAAAGAGATAGAGAGAGAGAGAGAGAGAGAGAGAGAGAGAGAGAATGAGAGAATGAGGAGGAGGAGGAGGAGGAGGAGGATGGAGGGTGAGAGGGGAAGACGTACGTACTACCTAGACGCAATCCTAAATCTTATTTGCGTTAGGATTTCGTCCGTAGAAATTGAGCCCTCGACCGTTCAACGGTGCATGGATACACTCCGTTTAATGGGTTTAAGAGCGAAGGGTGTGTTCCTCCTCCTGAGTTTGCCCTGTCGATGCCACCCTCCCCGGATTTCTGCGTGTCTTTGATAAATGGATTAACGATCGACGATCTTCATCTCGTTACGCTTTGAGCAACATCTATCAGTTTATTCTAACTCAGAAAAGGGGGAACTTGAAACTTTTTAAACGTATTATTCATTAACAGGGTCCTTTATGGATTATACCCATCCCCCGTTACTCTCTGTTCATTTTAATTAGGTTCGACGTAGGCCCTTTGATCTATTAATAATGTTATTTATCATGTTGATATACATATATAATAATAATAATAATGATGATGATGATGATTCGTTATTTATTTATTGTATTATATAGAGAATGATTTATTATTATTTTCTAATATTTTATATATATATATATATATCGAATTGTATATGGTTATTCTAATCGTTCGAATAATGCTTGATAATTTTTGTTGGTAACTCACATAGAATTTCTATTGCAAACTCGAAATTCTCGTTGTTTTGAAATCGAGATAGTAATGGATTCCATCTCTAACTCCATCTCTCCTTCTCTCTCTATCTCTCATTTGATGCTTTTATTTCGAGAGCGACAAGCTTCAATCGTGTCGAAATTGTTAACTTGTACGAACGCAGATAGATAAATAGATAGAGAAAGAGAAAGAGAAGGAGAGAGAGAGAGAGAGAGAGAGAGAGAGAGAAATTCGACGAGTTTTAATAGAAAAATGTAGCCAAATGGATTTACAAACGATTAACTGCGACATAGAAATGTTCCGTCCATTGTTTAAACTCGATCGTGGATATTACGTTTCGTCCTTCCAAGTAATCTTTTTTTTTTTTATTTATTTCCCATCTCTCTCCCTCTCTCTCTCTCTCTCTTTTATTTGTCTGCTTTTTCCCTTTTCGCACGTAAATCCTGATCATATTTTTCCAATGACGATCGTAGATACACATCGGTGGCTACTGTTGTTCCGTAAGGGGATTGAGAAAGGAATAAAAATAAAAAGAATGTAAAAAAAAAAAAACCGACGACGACAACAGGACTAAAAGAGGAAAAGAAAAGGAGAGAGGAGAATGAAAATAAAAAAATAAAGGAAATAAAGAGAGAGAGAGAGAGAGAGAGAGAGAGAGAGAACGTCGTAAGTTCTACGTCGGTTGACATTGGTAAAGTAAACAAAAGATAAGGGCAAATGACGATATCTCTATGTATAACACGCGAAAATGTTGGTATACCCTTTTGCGGGGGTGGTATTCGTGTGCATGGATAACGATATCAAATAACGTTGTGTGTTATTGCGTGACAAGGAGAAATGTCTGATTCTGTAGATAAAATGGGAATACCAAAGAGAGAGAGAGAGAGAGAGAGAGAGAGAGAGAGAGAAAGAGAAAGAGAGCTAACGGAGATAGATAAAGAGAGATACAGATATATATATATATATATATATATATATATATATATATATATATATATACAGAAAGAGAGAAAGAGAGAGAGAGAGAGAGAGAGAGAGGGAGAGGGAGGGAGAGTAAAAGAGAAATAAAAATAGAAATAGAAAAGAGGGGAAAAATGGAATAATAGAAAAAGGGAATCTATACGACGTTATATGGTCGATGAATTTTCCGACCTTTTTAGAGAAACCGATATCGTCCGGTTACAGGTTGAAAAACGAAACTGTGTATCTAAGCTACGTATGCATGTATGTATGCATTTATGTATGTATGTATGTATGTATGTATGTATGTATGTATGTATGTATATGCGTCCGGTGTGAAAAAGCGAAGCTCAAAGAAAAAGAAGAAGAAGAGGACCAAGACGAAGAAAAAGAAGAAGAAGAAAAGGAAAAAAAAAAAAATAAAAAGAAGTTGATCCGAGAAGAGAATACTCAAAGCATTTCCTTCCCTTATTCATTCTTCTCTTTCCGCCTCCATTCCTTGGGTTTTCCTTTCGTTTTGTCGTCGTTCTATATCGATTTGCATTCGACGAATTCAAATTCGATCGAACCGAGAAACAGAGATAGAGAGATAGAGAGAGAGAGAGAAAAGGAAGAGAAATGGACAGAGAATGAGAGAATGAGAGAGAGAGAGAGAGAGAGAGAGAGAGATCAACGTACGGTACGTACAGCATTCCTCGATTCGCCTAGACGAAGCGCAAATTTGTCTTGTCACGCTTCAAGAGACTCGTCTTCGCGATGCCCGCGTCGCGTCGAGTCGAGTCGTCGTCCTTACTGCCATCCCTTCAACCAACCCCCATCTTCTCAAACCCTCTCTCTCCCTCTTTCTCCCTCTTTCTCCCTTCCCGTCCACCCACCTCACCTCTATCCCACATAGACGAAAAGAATAGAAAATGGAAGTAACGTTGGTTTTTCCTCACCCGACCCCTGTACCGAGAAGTTCCACGGTGATTCTTATCGACATAGGGAATGCAATTTCGGAAAGGATAAAAAAAAAAAAAGAAAGAAAAAGAAATAGTGAAAGAAATAGTGGAAAATAATTTTTGTTCCTTCCTTTCTGTCTTTCGTCTGACTCTCTCTCTCTCTCTCTCTCTCTCTCTCTCTCTCTCTCTCACTCTCTCTCGTTTTTTCGTCTATATCGGAACATATCGCTTCTCTTCAATATCGTAAATTATTACGTCTATCGTCCTTGAAAATTTGTCGTCGTCGATTGGAAAAATATGATTTACTTATTAATAACAAACGTTATCGTATAATATTTTCGTAAATTGTGGAAGAAAAGATTCGAAAGAAAAGATAAAAAAAAAAAAAAATATTGCAAAGAAAAAAAAAGGTATATCATAACCAATTTTAATACTAACGATGAAGATTAATGAAGAGTAATTGACGTCTACTCGATAATGGGGGTCTCTAAAAGAATATTTCCGAAAGCTATTCATTCCCATGGCTTTTTTCGAACTCGATTATAGGAATATTATCGCTAACGATTGGCGCCGATCGTATATCTGTGATCAATACCGATCAATTCCTTAGAGAGCTCGTCTAATAACGATGCTTGGCCTTTTTCTCTTTTTTTGTTTTTGTTTTTTTTTTTTTTTTTTTTTTTTTTTCTGCGACTCACCATCATCATCTTCGAAGTAGCCCCACGTGGGAAAATTACAGGAGAGACAGCTCAAACACCGTTTTACCACTAAATCAACTAATCATTTATTACATCTTCCTTACGTATCCAATTTTTTCTCCGTACTCGTAAATACTTAACTCGACCAAAGCTGCTTAATATAAATATTATTATTATTAGAAAATATGACGAAGAAAATAATTGTCTCTCTGTCGCATCGTTCTCCTATAAATCTATCTTTGATCATATTCTTCGATGGCAATCGATAAATATTCATGCATATTGGTATAAACGATCCCTTTCTCCCTCTTCATTACATATCCATCGTTGTCTTTTAGTTCGCGATGCATAAAAAACGGCATTCACGACGAATAACAATATTTATCGTATCTTCGATGATGAATTCTAATCGATTCTTTCTCTTCTCTCTCTCTCTCTCTCTCTTTTTTTTTGTACTTCGGTGAGGTTGGGTGGAGTGAGGGGTAGGGGGAGGGGGGGTTGGTGGTACTTACGATAGATGCAATTCCAATATCGGCGGGTTTACAAGAAAAACGCGAAAATGGTCGATTATATTCGATTCGAGAGTAGTCATAGAGATTAATTGAATAATATAACTAAATCGTATAATCCATAACGTATCGATGCGTGTCTTTGATGACGTGGTAAAAGGAATAAAGGGTATAAGGGATTACGTTATATACTCTCGATGGCTTTTGGATAAATCGATAAATATTCAGAGCACAGATTTCATTATCGGTCTGCGGTCTCTTCTTTTCTTTTCTTTCTTTCTTTCTTTCTTTTTTTTTTTCTTTTGTAAGGGTAGTAGAAGCGAGAGGAAGGTAGAGAGGTGTAGGTGGAGGTGGAGGAAGGGACGGAGGAGAAGGAAGGGTATTCAGTGATAGAGAAAACGATCGTCCAACTTAATTGAGAATAATGTCCGAGGCATCCGGAGGTCTTCGGAGGGAGATTCTCAACTCTCAATATCCAATTTCATTCTTATGAAGTAGATTCGTCCCGTGGGATGAAGAAAACCAGGGGAGAGGTAATTATTCGTCGTACCTCGAACGACGCGTTTGGGATATTTTTATGAAAGTAATAAATCGTTCGAAAGTGTTCCGATCTGGAAGGACATGAACGAGAGAAAAAAAAAGAAAGAAAAGGAAAAGTAAAAGAAAAAAAAAAAAAAAAAGAAAGAACAGTGAAGGATAGGAAAAAAGAGGAAATTGTGGGATTGAGAAGTAATCGATTTGTGAGGACCATAAGGAACGATAACAAAAGAGGGGGGGAAAAAAAACAAGGGAGAGAAAGGAAATATAGAAAAGATGTTGTTCGGTCGTTGACTTGTATAATATTATTGTAATAATAATAATAATAATAATAATAATAATAATAATAATAATAATAATAATAATAATAATAATATTAATAACAATACTATGTAAAGAAAAAGAATTATTTCGCTTATTAAACAATAGTAAATTTCGATTATTGTCAATTACGGATTTTTTAATTTCGTTGGTATTATCTAAAAATAATATAAGGGAGAAAAATAAAGAAAAAAAAAAAAAAAAAAAAAAAAGAAAAAAATAAAAAGAATGTCATAGC